>CM034234.1:61945052-62508894 GCA_019916065.1 Vitellaria paradoxa | reverse complement strand
CCGCCCGTTTGTTAACATTTTTGTTTTTATTTTTTTGTTTTTACTTTCAAATTTTATAAATTGACAATAGAAGCATGTTTATTAAATCTATTTACATTTTTTTTCCTAAAAGAATAAAAATTAAATCAGAAAAGCAAAAACAGAAAAAATGTGTTTTCACTTTATTTTTTCTGTTACAAACATTTTGTCAATTCTAATATTTTATCCATTTTTGTTACATATTAAAATAAATTATTTTATTCAAATATTTTATTAAACTAAAATTATTTTTAATAAATAATAATTAAATTAATATGTGGAATCTATAATTAATTTATTTCTAATAAATAATTAAATTAAATTAGTAAATTTATTAATAAGAAATATATATTACAAATTAATTTATAAATAATAAAATAAAATATATTAATTTAATTTAATTAATATAAATAATTTTATTAAATTATTTTTAATAAATATCATAATTAAATTAAATTAAAATAATTTATTTAATATGAATTATATTTTATTAAATTATTTTTAATAAATAACTTAATTAAATTATTTAAATTATATGAAATATATCTTATTCAATTATTTTTAGTAAATAATATAATTAAATTATAATTAATATATTTATATTTACTAGATTAAATGATATAATATTTATATTTATTCAATTTTAATAATAATATAATTAAAAATTAATATAAAATATATTTATTAAATTTAATTAATTTTTAAAAAACTAATAAAATTATATTTTATGAAAATAAAAAATTAGTAATTATAAACAAAATTATTTTCAAACGCAGTTTCAGTTTTTATTTCATAAAAAAAATAATAAAAAAAAAAAAAAAAACAAAAACATAAGCAAATAAATTTAAACAGAAAAATAATAGTATTACCAAATAGCCCCAAACATTTCTTTTTCATGTATTTTAGTATGGCTGCTACAATTATGGCCGGGACCTAGTGCTCAACTCGACAGCTTTGTGTAATAACAATGTGTTGTTGGCACCAAAATCCAAGTGCTTGCGGGTTCCTAATACAAGTTGCTGTTTGTGTAGATATCTTTTAATTCACATTAGAGTATAACTCACTAGTAAATAACAGCAATATTACAATTGCACGTAGTTGAAAGCACTGGCATGTAGGGTGTGGTGCACAAAATACTCGAGAGATCTGAAGACCAAACTAATCCGGCCCATCTCAGTTCTATTGGAGTTTTGATTTCTGAATTTTGAACATGATCCGTTTACCCTTCTCCATGGCACTGATTCTAGGGGTGGAAATATTCAAGCTGATTTTGTGGTAAGTAATGTGGCACATATCATTAATGTGCAGCCTCATATTACTTTTCTTGCAGATGGAGCTTGGTACAGGGGAGGAAAAGCTGCAGCCATGGTCAAGGCTGCTGTAGATGTTCAGGTTACCGGAGTCCATCGAGGTTGTTCTTTACTCGCAGTCTCCTCTTGCTACGCAGAGGCCGGAGCATGTCCTCTCTTGTTATCATTGGCCAGTTTCCTCAAATGTGACTTTGAGAAGACATATAAGTACTAGAATGATATGGCAAGTTTTTTTTCTTTTTTCTTTTTCCTTTTTTTTTGGTCCATCTCAATTGTTAAGCGAATTTAATGTAGGAGATTTTCCACTTGTTAAGTTCCCTTATCGTTTCAACTCTGTCCATTTCAAAGTTATCATCCTTGCTTTCAATAGTGTTTATCATATCCATTTCAGTTCATTTTCAGTGAGTTCCATTTCCATTCGTTTGGATTACTTATCAAAACATGGCCATTTCAGTTATTTTCACAATATGGGGCTTGTTTGGAGTAAGAAAAAGTGAGATAAATTGTAATTTGAGAAGAGTTCGTAATGCGTGCAGTGAGAGAAAAAAGTTAACAGAAATTATAGAATTTTTAGGAGCTTTTCAGTAAACCAAACGACCCCATGATAATGCAAGGATGAACCAATTTCCCTTAAATAAAAAAAAATTACGAGTAACTAGTTTTTGCATGGTAATTGATTTCACATACAACATGATAGAAGTAAAATAAAATAAGACTAGGATTGTGCTACGTATATGCATATGTAATTTTTTAAGTTTATAATATTTGCTAATTGAAACCTCAATAGTTATAAGATTTGGTCGCCCAAAAAATTGAGTAATTGTTTTAATAGATACCTAACATGATAGATAGTTAAAAGGCAAAAGAATTTTTTATTTTATTTTATTTTTTTTTAAACACGATGAGAAAAGCACCAGGTCATATTTTACGAAAAAATAGGAACCTAAAATGCAGTTTTTATATTGGAAGTGGCTTTCATGACCCTATTAAAGAAAGGAGAACAGGCAAGTAGTGGGTTTAATAATTTTAATCGATATTAAAAAAGAAAATATTAAACGTACTTTATTTCAAAATTTTTACACTCCAAAAGGAAAAAAAAAATTAAGCATGAAAAGTTAAAAAAGAACGTATATAATATTTTTTTATTTTACAAAATTCAAGTGGTTTATCATCCGAATGTTCTTATCCCCATATTATATGTAATATTTTTTATTTTACAAAATTCAGTGGTTGCCCGAATACCCTTATCCTCATATATATATGTAATCCGATTCTTGAAAAAAGAAATAAAAAAATACATTAAAAAATTATTTATTTAGAAATGCCTTCATGTCCTTATATTTTCTCACACAACCAAATAAAAATGTATATTTTAAATTTTATAATTTTTTTTTCTTCTTCTGTTTTCTTTGATAAAATTCAAGATCTAACACGTTATTCATAATTAAATTAATGGTAACTGATATATTTTTAAGTCACGTTTTTTTTTGAGAATTTAAATCATATGTCTCTTCTTGCGTCCTAGTTTATACCCATTCTATTTTTTATTACTTTAATAGTTACAAAAACATGAAAAGATATTTTATAAATATGAATCCTCATTGATGCCATATACGAATATATGAACTAATATTATTTAGAAAGCGAATAAAGGGACAAAAAGGGAAAAAAAGTTTTTGGTGCTCTTTGGGAAAAACTGCGTGGTGTTGAGGTGGAAGAAATCAAACCTTGAGCCCTTCACCTGCGTGGTTAAGTTTTCACTGCATTCTCCAAACTCATCGTAAGTTAGTTATCCTGTTTGGGCGAAAAATATATTGCACCCCAATGCAGGCCAGGCCAACCATAAACAAGGAGTCAAACCAAGTGAGATATGAAACGAACCAAGACTGAATTCATCACGGAATTAATTGGTAAATGGCAACCCATAAAAAATAACTTATAATTAGCGATGAACTTCCATTACTTTTATAGCAACATTTGTATGCAACTACCAAAAAAAAAAAAAAAACATTTGTATGCTGTACAGAGAGTTAAGAATACAAGGGGTTCCTTCACTCTGGTTCCTGCTTTTGACATTCTAAAACCACACCCAAATGAACAATGGGATTCTTTCTATAAACAAGGACTCCTCATTGGGATGTAACACTCTTTCAAAGGTTGCAAGCTAGTCAACATCATAGCCTCAAAGGACGGTCGGGCGTTGACTGCACTCAAAAGGGGAAAATTTGAAGTTAATAATGAAAAATGTAGGGACACAAGCCTGGACACAAGTTAGTAGGAACAATCAATTGATCACAAAACAATTAGTATCTCAACGGGGAGAACAATTAGCTCTTATTTTAAGAGCTGATAAAAGAGATTGCTGCACTGTGAAAAAAACCAACATGAAGAATCGTACATAAGAATTATAAACTTTTTCCTAAATACACCCTACAAGATTGCCACTACAAGGATCAAAACATTCCCCGAGAGAGAGAGAACAACATTAAATGCATTATTGTGAACCTGTTCCGACAATTTCATTGCTACTCAGAAAAATAACCTGCATTACATTCAACGAATGGCACCCAAGAGAAAGAGCTTAGAAGAATATTCAGAGTTTCAAGATGCTGAATATAATAATGATCTGCACGCGAGTTGGAGGACGCTGCAGAACCGCATGATTGATCCATCTGCGCTATTTGGGCAGCAGAATTTCTAGCTCAATCTGTAAATTCTCCCAACCCAATTTTCTTGTTTCATACATGACATATTCCCATGCTAAGGATGTCTAGCCAGATATGAAAGACGTGGTTTCTAAGAGCATTTAGAAAGAATTAACATATTGGCATACAGGTCACTCCCTAAAGAGTGAAATCCATTCCTTTAACCCGGCCGGTTCAGCGGCACAATGAAACTAAGCCGGCATATTATGCAATGCATCTAAACAAATATTTTGTGCACAGATAAGTTTCTAGCTAAAGTTCGTACATATTGCACATCATAAAACTAAGCCTGACATTACTGTTTCTATGTTAATAGAAGATTGAAAAATTCAAGTGCAACAAAACTAGCCTGAAACAAGCATCACTGGTGGCAAAACCAAAATTTGGAAGATTTTCATCAACCAGAGCTAGAGGACCATGTTTCATTTCACCAGCAAGTATTCCTTCACTCTGCATAAGTGTCACTTTCTTCACTTCCAAGGCGCCCTCAAGAGCTGTTGCATAGTTGTTTCCTCTCCCAAACATCGGCAGCGACTGCTCAGCAATCAAGAGTTTTGCAAAATCCTTCATTTCCGGGTCAAGCTTCAGCACCTCACTGACTCGGCCTCTCTTCTTTTTTAATGAAAGGAGGGTGGCACCTCCTATGTTTTTATTGATAACCCTCACTTATGGCGGACAAATACCATGGTTACATTGCCTCTCTTCTTTCTGACTGGATATTGCATCACCGCCAATTGCATGTGCTGCTGACGTTAATATATACTTACCAGCAAGTACTTCCAGTATGGGTCTCGAAACTAAAGCAGCATTATAACTTGTGCCACAGCCAATGAAAACAATTCTCCTGCTTCTCCTTAGAGTTTTCAGGTGATCCTTCAATCCGCCATTGCATATCTCTTCACTAAACTCCTGCAATAATTAACAATTACAATTTAGAACATCAAGGTATCATAAACAACTACAATAATAATCACAAACAGTGAATTGTCAATAGTCAGCTAGGGGTGGAGGCACACACACTCTTTGTGAAGGTTTTTTTCCTGTCACCTCTTCCTATTCTCTATCTTACACGGATGGTTGTTTGGTATATTTTGCTATTAAAAAACAAAAAGGAAGAACAGTTAAAAGAGAAGTAGTTGAGGCAGAGTGGGAATATATATTAAAAAAAAATTATTACTTGGGAAGTTAAAATAGTAAAAGTTCAAAGGGATAATTCAGTCAAAAATAACTGTGACTCAGCTTCACTAAAGGGAGACAGCAATTCGGTGTTCTCCCTCTAACTATAATATATATACTTTGACAAAAGTATTAAGCAACAATAAACTCTAAAGCAGGTATATAATCTTTTAATCAAATAATAACCAATAAGATCCAACTGAATAGAAAAGTAAAAGAGTTATTCAAATAATAACCAGCTAAATCCAACTGATACCCTCCCTCAAGACAAGCATTGAGCAGAAATCATTTATTAAGTTACCAATAGTCTCCAAGGCCTAAACATAAGAAATAGGCCCAAGAATATATATCAAGCTAACTTAACATCATCAATTGTGACTATGCAAGAATTGGCAAAATTTCTAGCGACCAACACAAAAACCACAAGCAACGCATAATTCATGATCGTGGCCATGTTGTAGATGCTGATGAAGAAATAAACAGTGGCAATCAATAGCTCAACCATTCCCAAAACAACATTAGATTTACATCCCCACATATGTTGTTTAATACATTAAATTTACCTTACAAAATCCGACTTTTAAGGCAGATAAATTATGATTGATGCTATTGACTTAATTTTTACAAAAGCCAAGAAGTTTAGCAAATCAAAATTCAGAAAAGGCCGTGTTGTTGTGGCTTGTATTTTTTATTTTTGGGTCCGGAATTAAAATTGATCCGAAAGTCTCACGGTGCGACTCGTTTAGATACTTTTTGGAAGTCTGTGGTGGTTGCGTATGGCCCGTGCCCAAAGCCCACCATTGACCTTGGGGGGGGGGGGTGCGGGGGGCGTAGCCCCCGTGGTATGGACCTATTTAAATATTAGGGTTTTGGGATTTTCTTTTTAGTGTGATCAAGAGGAAAGCCGGCCGGCGTTGTAACTTCTTTCTTTTCATCATAGTGAAATTTCTCCTGTGTCTGTCCGTGGACGTAGACTTTACAGTCAAACTACGTAAATCTTGTTGTCTATTTTTCTTCTTTTTCTATACTTTAGTTTGTGCATTATGTGATCCAAATTGTGTGCACAGTTTCAACAACAGGTCCCAATATGCCAAAACTAAAGCAAATGAATGAAAAAATAGATAATATTTTTTTTTAGAGGAAAAAGCATGAGGAGTGATTCTATTAAGCTTCTAATTGAAATATTAATACTTCTATGAGCTTTATTTTTGCAAATGAACATGTTGTTTAAACGTAACTTACTTTGATACCAGGCAGCAACGTTTGCATGCAATCAAATCATTTAGACAATGTTGGCTTTTGAAAATGAGAGCATAGCCCACTTGAGATGCCTCATAACTATAACTACAACTTGACTGAAGGAGCCGTCTGATTACCTGCAAAACATGGAGTTGCATTATTTTGAAATCTTGTATATTACAAAGAGGCAGGAAACAATTTATTATGCTTCATCAGGTAAAAAAAAAAAAAGAAGGATATCAATAATTCAAGACAAGTTCATCAAGCCAGCCTTGTGTTATCTAAAAATGTTGCCATCAACATAAAGTGCTTCAAAAGCCACTATGAGAAAAATTTAAGTAACAGTGTTTATGACAGATCACAAATCTGCAGTTTATTCAGTCTGGAAAAAATTTGAGCTCAACTAAATCTTTGCCCTTTACATTTGACCTAATGAATTTTTTATTGTTTATGTTACTCCCCTCATTTGACTGTTCTCCTTTTCATTTGTCTCTCCACATTTGGAGGAAGTTACATTGGAGGAAGGTGTAACAGTTTGATATATGTTTAGCTTATTCCTCAATGACTTAAGCTTTTGGAGCAAGTGTCTGGCTAGCAGTAGGTAAAAAAATCAAAGAAAGTGAGAATGGCGGATGAATATATACACTTTCTGCCTCCAGATCAGAGACAACTGGGTTATAGGATATCTTCTAAATTTTTGATAAACCCATATTGAATAGTTAACACTTGGACAAAGGCATGTGATATGTGTCCGATATTTAGTTGGACATACAATCCACAATTATGAATAAACAATCAAGTACATTTTTATATTTCCACTTGAACAGAAAACAGCTTTCTCATCAAAATGAAAAGCGGTTAACCTAAGATAATTATTTTAGCAATATAAAGTCCATCCGTAATCTTGTCAATTTGAACATGACAAAACATGAATTTGATATTTTGATACACCCACCAGAAACTTGTGCCCAAATCTGTGTACATAGAGGGACAAGGAATGATGACAAACACCTTGGGTAAGAGTGGAGAGCCTAAAAAAAATTATCTAGAAATGCCTCAATTTCCTTGTAGTCTCTAACACATCCAAATAGGTATTTTGATTTCTTCTTCTTTTTCTTTTTCTTCTTTTTTTTTTTGTTTTTTCACAAATCTGTCCCATTTTTTTGTCCCTTAATTTTTTTCATCACTTGAACAGTTACAAATACGAGAGAAATTATTATTATTTTTTTTTTGATGACATTTTTTATTATTTATTACGAATTCTCATTTATGTCAGAAATGAATATGTGAACTAATATCATTTAGAAGGCAAATAAAGGGACATAAAGGGGATGAAATGTTTTGATTTTCTTTTGGAAGAAGTGCATGGTGTTGAAGTGTTGGAAATCAAACCTTGTGCCACTTACCACATGGTTGAGTTCCACTGCATATTCTCCAGGCTAGGCTGATTGTACTGTAAGTTAGTAGTCCTGTTCATTCTACCCCAGTGCCAACCATAAAGAACAAGTCAAACCAGGTGAAACTAAGACAAAATTCTTCACAGAAGTGGTAACTGAAAACCTTTTATAAATGAACTTATAATTAGTGAAGAACTTAACATTACTTTTAGCAATATTTGTATGTACAGAGAGCCAAGAAGACAAGGAGTTCGCTCTGGGATTCCCCTTTTTGACACTCTAAACCAAACCCAAATGAGCATGGTATCCTTTCTATAGACAAGGACTCCATTGGGTTGTAATGATCTTTGCAAGATTATGAGGCTGGTTAATATTATAGCCCGGCAAATGATCAGATGACAGGCCAACAACTGCAATCAAAGGGGAAAAAAAATTAAAGTTAGTAATGAAAAATGTGAGCACACAAACCTGGACATAAGTTTGTCAGAACAATCAAAGATCATAAAACAATTCTCGTCTCAATATGGTTAACATGTTTGGAAAATAAAGGCACATATTATCGCCTATACAAAAATATAATTTGAGGAAAATGAAGGCACTTATTATCAGCTATTCAAAAAAAATAATAATAATAATAATAAGGCCATTCAACTAAAAATGCAATCATTCTCTCCAAGTGCTAAGATAGATTAGTTTAGTTTCAACATAACTACACCCCCGACCCAACCAAAAAAAGAAAAAAAATCAACTAACGATAGTTGACAAAAAAGAATAAGATCTGGAAAAAGGGATTGCTAACATGAGAATCAAAAAAAAAAATATAACCTTCTTCATAAATAGACCTGCAAGGTTGCCAATATGAGGATCAAAACAGTCTCCAAGAAAGAAAGAACAACACTAAGTGCATTATTGTGAAGGTGTTCCAAAAATTTCATTGCCGCTCAGAAAAATTGCCACCATTACTTTCAATGAACTACACCAATAGAAACAATTTAAAAATATATGCACGGTTTCAGGATGTTGATACAATAGTGTTCTGCATGTAATGTAGCTCAAACTAAAAAATTCTCACTTAAAGCAAAAAAATCAATGCTTAGCAATACAATTATTTCACATGAAAATTGCAGCATGAACTAAATCAGCCCTTGCATTGTATATGTTGACTATTTCACACTCACTGTCAGGTTGTTAACATGAACCGTACCTAAATTATTCAAATTTCAAAGCCTACGCAACCGAAATTAACCCAAAGTTAAGCATGACTTTAGCATGTCTAGATGGAAAACATGATGACAACGACCATGATAACGAGTTACCTTAATCATTTGAGAATTGTTAATTGGAACTCCATCAAGGGCCCAAGGCATTATCAATTTAAATTGAAATTACAAAAATCCTAAATATTTTCAGTTGACAATTATGGTAGTCTTCAACAAGTTTTAATGCCCCGCGGTACAGAAATTTTTTGTGAATATTCTGTGCAACTCTTCCATAGGAAAGAAAAAAGGTTTCACCTCAGAACAATCGGCAATAAATATGTGGTGAACAAAACTGTCTATACGAGCAACAAATACTGTACTAAGTTTTTTCTACGGGGGTGTTTAGATCCTGAAAAAAATATTAAAAAATATGCCACGTATCACTTTTACACACACTTTTATTTATTTATTTTTTTGTGGCAAACCAAACACCACAAATAATTGAAAGAAAATAATTAAAATTGTTCTAAGAAAAATGGAATCATAGAATGGCAAACAAGGTTACAACAATTTTGTTCGCATAAACTACAGGTATGAAAATTAATAATCCTATCCAATTTTTGATGCATATATGATACAAGTAGGGTAAACCTGATAAATTATGTGCATGCAAAAGTTAATTAGATAATAGGGCGGCCTGCCCTAGTAAAAATAAAAAGTGAAAAACAAAGGTAAGAAGGGATTAAAATAAGAACCTATTCAAAATTTCATAATAATAGAATGTATTGATAAGGAGAGAGTTTGATGGTTTTGGGTTATATGAGTAAGGTAGATACCCCTTTTTTTTAACAGTTATTATAATAAAAAAATAAAATTATCATTCAATTAAAAATATTTGTCAAATACCATTAATAAAATGCAAGTCCACTTTTATTGTCAAAATACCCTTAATAAAAATGCAAGCCCACTTTCATACTGCCTTTTCCTGTGTATTTTGTTTTGCCAAAAAAATACTTTTGCATTTTATCTAATCTTATCTGAAAATGCATTTTGATATATTTCTCTTTATCTGAATTGCATTTTCAGTTCTTTTCTCTTTCTCATGCATATCTATTAGTTTTATAGATTATCCAAGTGAATGAATGTGTGACCTCTTATCCTTATCTGCAATAAAAATAGATTTTCGTATATTCCTATTAAGTTTTATCCTCATCTTGAATAATAGATTCTTAAGATTTTTAGTACATCTCTTTAATTTCCAAGTTGATATAATAAAATTTTTTAACAAAAAACTAAGGATGAGAAGGAACGAAAACAAATGATAAGAAAGAAAAATGAAGAAATAATGATATAATAGATACATATATATGCATATGATGAAATATAATTTTATTAAATAAGAAGAAGATAAAAAAAAAAAAGAATAAGAAAGAAAGAAGAAAATTAATGAATAATAGATATATACATAGATAAGAAGGAAATAAGAAAAAGATAGGAAGGGAGGAAGATGAATGATAGATACACATAGAAGTTTAAAATTATATCAAAATACATTTATTAAGATATTACACTAAAAACATAATATCAAAATATGTAAATAAATAAGGATAAAACTCAATACCATTTTTTAAAGAATTATATCAAGATACATTTACAAGAATATTACACTAAATCACAATATCAAATTTGTAGATAGATAAGGATAAAAACAATAGTAATATAAAGAAGAAAATGCATTTTGAAAATGTATTATGAAACTGCGGTTTCAATATTTAAAAAATATTTTTAACTGTATAAGTTTTTCTATATTTTTTTATTAAAACAGCGGTTGGACAAAAAAAAATTCCCCTTAGATCCTTACCTTAGCCAGATTGAGTGTTTATTTTGTCACGGGGAATTTTGAAAAATGAATTAACAAGGACGCCAATTCGCACATTCTTCGCTCCCCCGATATGCCGGCCTCCTCCCCATGTAGCGAATTCAGGAATGTGCGCAATGAGGGGCCAATATTGGCCTTTCCCCCTTTCACACCTCTTACTTAAGATTGGACAGTCAACTATATGGAGACACAAAAGCAAGGGAGGTAACCCTTGTTTTGGTAAGGAGGCGAGCCTTGGGCAATGGTGTAATTTAAGCGTTCAAGAGAAGCGAGGTTTTGAAATCCATTGGAAGACAACTTCTCCAGATTCGAGAAATTGTAGACATCCAGGGAGATGAGAGAGGTGGCAGCAACATCCCATCTAATGGAAAGCTGTTGGACTCCTCCAGATTGCTCATCTTGAGATGTTTAAGAGACAAGAGTCTGTGCAAATCCCACTCTGATGGGGCGCACCGATCCTGCTATCGTCAATGTCAAGCCTGGTGAGATTGGTGAGGAAATTTATTTTGTCTAGAAATCCAGAGCAACTAACAGTGCGCAGATCTCAAGGGAAGTCAGGATATTCCTCTGTAAAAAGTGCATCGGCAGGACCTTTAGTTTTCACATCCGTATACCGACAAATATCTCAGATCAGTTGAGGTGTGGTGGATCCATCCTTCCGGAACTGACTCCAGATTCTCACATCTTTCAATCAACAATTTCCCGAGATTCCTAAGATTATTATTACGCAGGACATCAGGGAAGTACTTGAGGTTCTTACAAGAATGGATCTAAACACTCTCAAGAGATGGGCAGTTAATTTTCATCCCTTCCTCTCCTAGCAGTGCCTCCAGCTTTCCACATCTTGAAATCTCAAGGAGCTTGAGCGTGGGCGGTAGCCCACCTCTATTAATCAAGTACCTGAGCGATGGACAAAATAAAACATACAATTCTTGGAGATTAATATTATGCAAATCATTCTCTCTTACCCACCTAAACACAAATTCCAGAGACATGCAATTACAAATGTGTAGTTTTCTCAGAGAGGTGTCCAGCAACCCCTGCGGCAATTTCTCCAGCTTTTTACAGGCCGTTATATCTAGATACTCAAGCCTTGGTGTGCAGCAACCAGCCCTTGCGCTTCTTCTTCCTCATATAAGGAAACAAACTAGGGACAGCGTTTAATCACCAATGTTTTTAAGGCATGTAGTCTCACTCTTCATTCTTCCACAGTGTTGTAAGTTCTTTACACTCATCAATCTTCAATTCTTTCAGCCCCATCAGCCCTTGAGTCAACCATTTCCGTAGGAAGGTTAGTTTCTGAATGTTTTTAAGGCTCAAGCAGGTTACTGAATTCATATACTTAAGCATTGCATTTCTCAACATCCCCTCATCAATTATGCTTGGCTTACACACTGAGTCAGGGATCTGAAAGTCTTTCAATTCCACAGAGGTAAGGGAGCTAGATTCGGCCATGTTCATCACGCCGAGCACCATAGGGAGGCTTGGAGGTTGAACGAGGTAGCTGGAAATAGTTCCAACCAGCAACTGGGGACAATTCTCGATCTTAAGAGCTTTCAGACGAGGAAGATTACTGGGCAATGTTCCTGAAAGTTTGCAACATTCTTCCATGGAGAGCTTACACAAACTCATGAAGGCTTGAACTTCTGTATCCATGGCAAAGGTAAACCATTCCTCCCATTCTGGCATATTCACAAAGCTTAGAGTCTCTAGTAATGGAAAAGGCTTGTTGCAATCTTCCCCGTAGAATTCACGACCCATGTGCTTTACCGCATTCATTCCTTGAATATTAAGCATTTTAAGTGAGGGTAGTTTTCCAAGTGGTGGTAAGGATGAACAATTTTTACAATCCTTCAAACTTATGTCCACCATCTTGGAGAACAAAGGATCTCCTATCCAATCTGGAAATCTTGAACCATGGAACCCTTTGATGATAAGCCTTTTTAGGTTCCTATGAGGTTGTAGTAAGCGAAGCACTTCCATGTCAATCATGTCATCTCGTGAAGCATCCCTGTTAACAGCTTCCTTTGCGTTTGAGTTGTCATTCCATTCCATTAGTAAAACATCTAAGCCTTTCTTATCATTTAAACAAGCCCATCTTGCATCCTGAGGATCCACCACGTGCTCTAACCCTTTTATGCAGAGCTCTCCTTCAAGATGAATCAAGTTCCCCAACTCTCTTATCCTAGACAACCTTTTATGATAATAAAATTTGATAATGTCTGTAGATTTGTCAACTTGTGTATTCCCAACGGCATTTCTTTTAAGTTGTTTGAACCACCAATATTAAGATGGCGTAGGTTATTTAGGTTTCCTATATCAGTAGGCAACTTCTCCAAATAAAAACATCCTTCTAATATCAGTGATTGTAGATTGTAGAGAGCCCCTATTGATTCAGGTAACATTCTAATTGTGGAATGAGAAAAGTCAATATATCATAGATGTTTTAAAGCTCCAATAAAATTTCAATTTCACATAAGTAATATCTTCTCAAATTCAGCACCCTTAAGCATCTCAGTCTTGGCAACAGATCAAGGGGAACTTTGCTTGTTAGAGAACACCACCAATTCTCCCCTGGGGGAAATGCTAAGAAAGTCCGTAAGTGCTCAGTTTCGTAGAAGATCTCAAACTTCTTCATCCCATCATGCTTGCCCTGCATGTGAGATGAATGTCTAGCTTTTTTTCATATTATCATATTGCTTGTGATCCTTCAAGTAATCCTCCAATCTAAAACATGTCTATCTGGCTACTACTTGAGCAAAATCATTGATGAGGTCATGCATCATAAAATTTGAGCTTTTACTCTTGCTTGATGGTTGGAAAAAATGACCTCGACAATAATTCACAAAAGTACTCACCTCTGACATCTTCCATTTGTTGTTCTCCTTTTGTTTGTTGAATGAAACCTTCGGCCATCCACAACAGGACAAGCTTTTGTTCCTCAAATTCATAATCCTTTGGCAGTATAGAGCAATATGTAAAGCATCGCTTCAAATGTGATAGGAGATGATGGTAGCCTATGAAGCACGGATACTTCAAATTAGGTGCCGTACTCGTATCGGATACTCCGGGGATACGGATACGGCAGGATACGTATCAGATACGCCACGTGGCGTATCTAATTTTTTTATTTTAAAATTTTGGATAGGATACGGTTAGGATACGCACAGGATACGTCAAGGATACTTCCAGGATACGGCGGGGGTCCAAACATAATATTTTAAAACTTTTTTGGGGTAAAATTGATATGATAAAATTTTAGTAGGGGTCAAACCGTAATTAACTAAAATATAGTTTAATACTTATTCTTCTCTTACGTATACCTGAGACGCACGAAAGATAAAAAAACCCTAGACCTTGACGACGGCACACGTTTGCTCGACACCAACAGTCCCGACGATCTCGCCGGTTGTGGCGCCCCCTCCGGCAACCTCAGGCGACCTGTAAGGTAAGTTTTTTTTTTTCTATTTTATTTTTCTTTTTCATTGCAGTCTCTACGCTGCTCTCTCTATCTCTCAAGCTGTGCTCTCTCTTTTTCTCTCTCGCGCTGCTCTCTCTCTCTCGCTACTCCCTCCCTCACTTGTTTTTCTATCTCACGATGTTCTATCTCTCGCTGTCGCCTCTTGCTGTTTTTTTTTTAAATTGCCAGCTGTATTTCATTTTTTTTTAATTTCTGACTGTATTTCGCTGCTTTCGCTGCTTAATTTCTGGCTATATTTCATTTTTTTTTAATTTCTGGTTGTATTTCACTACTTTCGCTGCTTAATTTCCTGCTTATTTCGCTGCTTTCATTTGTTTGTGCACAGCTTTCTTTTCATTTTTTATTCTAAATTTGTGTTGTATTGATATTAGAATAGCCGTATAATTGAAAATATATGAATTTTAAAATTTGGAGATTATAGTTTTAAAACACAAATTGAAAATAGATTGAAAATTTAATCTAACTTTTTTATTAGGCTTTAAATTTTTTTGCTCTCTAATTCTATTTTTTTTTTAATCACAGCCACTGTTTTGAAAACATGTCCACTTCAATTGCTAGTGTCACTCCTGTTTCTGATTGTGATGAGAATAAGCCACTTTGGAAATATGTAATGAAGATGGAAAAAAAGTGGCAACGGAGGAGGAGGCAATTCTCAATTTCAGTGTAATTTTTGCTGTGTAGTATACAAGGGTTCATACACTAGGGTGAGGGCACATTTGTTGAAAATCAAGAACGTTGGAATTGCAGTGTGTTCCAAAGTTACTAGCAAGGAAATTTCTGAATTTCAAAAACTGGAAGAAGAGGTAGAGTTGAGGCAAAAAAGCACACAACCAAAGAAGGTGCCTTTGCCTCCTGGCCCTCCTTCGTCATTTGGTGGCATATCTTTTACTCAAGCACAATAAGAAATTGAATCAAAAAAAGAAAAACAAGCTCTAGCGGGAGTGCAAGTGACAATCGCCTTTTGAAGGCTTTTAATATGGGGGCTCGAGATCATCTCCACAGTGACATTGCTAGGATGTTCTTCTCGTCAGGTTTGCCATTTCATTTGGCTAGAAACCCGTATTATGTGAGTTCTTACTCTTTTGCGGCAAATAACAACATATCTGGATACCTACTGCCAGGATACAATTTGTTGAGAACTACATTGCTTCAAAAAGAAAGGGCAAATATAGATGGGTTATTAGAACCTATTAGAGGCACATGGAGTGAGAAAGGGGTGAGCATTGTTAATGATGGTTGGAGTGACTCTCAAAGAAGGCCCTTAATTAATTTTATGGCGGTGACAGAAGGTGGGCCTATGTTTCTTAAAGCGGTTGATTGCACGGGGGAAACCAAAGACAAGTATTTTATTGCAAATTTGATGAAAGAAGTAATCATAGAGGTTGGACCCCAAAATGTAGTCCAAGTGATAACAGACAATGCTCCAAATTGTAAGGCAGCAGGACAGTTAATTGAGTCACAATTTCCTCACACTGTATGGACACCTTGTGTTGTGCATACTCTTAATCTTGCATTGAAAAACATCTGTGCCACAAAAAATGTTGAGAATAATGCTTTCACTTTTGAAGAATGTTCATGGATTAGTGATGTTATTGGAGATGTTATGGTGATAAAGAATTTTATCACTAATCATAGTATGAGGTTGGCAATATACCGATCAATGGTTTTATGAGGATCCAAAACGAGTTCCTCCACATAGGGATGAGGAGGTAACACTTGGATGAAACAAATGCTTAAAAAAGTACTTTGATGATCTAGAGAAGCGCAATAAGGCCATGTTGGAGTGTGCCAAGTTTTCGGCTAAAACGGGTCCATTTTTCGATTTTGATTCCATTCAAGCTAGATAGAATTATGATCCTCATAGTTGGTGGACTATGCATGGCACATTTGCTCCACATCTTCAATCTGTGGCTTTAAAGCTACTTGCACAACCTGCATCCTCATCATGTTGTGAGAGAAATTGGAGCACATACTCCTTTATTCATTCGGTGAGAAGAAACAAAATGACACCTCAACATGCAGAGGATTTGGTTTTCATTCATAGCAATCTTCGTCTTTTGTTAAGGAAAAGCGCACAATACTATCAAGGAGAAACCAAGATGTGGGACATAGCAGGAGACAAATTTGAATCCCTAGATGAAATTGGAATTCTTGAGGTTGCCAACCTCTCACTTGATGAGCCTGAATTGGAATCTATCTTGTTTACAGATGATGGAGATAGAGATGGAGGAGTCAATGAAGAAGGGACTGATGAGTTGATTGAAGTTGGATCCAACTAAAATTTAGGAAATGAAAAAACTATTTTTATTTTGGGATGTATGAAATTGTATTTGATACTTTTTTTTTATATTTGTGTTTTGTGTATGAATGATATTGGTAGTTTTGAATATGAATGATATTAATTTATGGATTGAATGATATTTTCCATGCTATATGATTGTAATTTATATAATGTTTAGTAGTATACAGATGTTATCTTCAAAAATATTTTAAATAAAATATATATTTTATTTTATTTTTTTGCCGTATCCCTGCCGTACCCGTATTCTCATTTTTTGAAAATTATCGTATCCCGTACCCGTACCTACTCCCGTATCCATATCTGTGCTTCATAGATGGTAGCTTAAACTCAAAGCTGGGAGGATGTCATTTTCCTCATGTGGTAAATCCCATATCTTACTATTCAACACATGTTCCCATTCATTATCACTTTCTTTGTATCGTAAAAGGCCACTGAGCGTCCTAGCAGCTAAAGGCAAGCCTCCACATTTTTTCACAATTTTCCAACCAATGGATACCATATTTGGAATCTCATTAATGGTTTTATTCCCAAAGGCGTGATGTGCAAACACAGACCAACAATCATCAAGTGATAGAGGTTGTAGGTCACAGCAAGGAACAGTTCCCATCATCAATCTAATATTTTTGTTTCGTGTTATTATAATCACTTTGCTTCCTAGGGCTCCATAATTAAAAGGGCATTTCAAAATGTTCCACTCATTGTATTTCTTATCCCATACATCATCTAAAACAATCAAAAACTTCTTCCCAGCCAAATTTTGTTTCAGTTGAACTTGAACTTTATCCAACTCTTTAAATTCACGAAATTGAGAAGTGACAGACTCAAGAATTGCTTTTATTATTCTTATTAGAAGATATTAGTATTATTAGAGAATATTCGTGTTATTGTGTTTTCCTTTCTTGTGTTGACAACCGTAATTGGCTCTATTTCCTTTTTCCCTAAAACTTATTTCCTTTTATGATTGTAACTTTCAATTACAAATAAGAATGCTTGGAGATGGGAGATATATACTGCTCAATTCTTGTTTTGATATCTTAACATGGTATCAAAGTAGGAAAAATAATTAACAAAAAAAAAAAAAGCAGAGATACAGAGAGAGAAAGAGAGAGAGAGAGGCAGATCCGACTTTTGCTTACCGTCGGCGATCTCTCCGGCAACCAACATCCTCAGCCGACAGTCCCTGGAAGCTCGCCAGCGACCAGCGACCAAACTCTAGGAGGCACGCTGCCGGACGAAGCCGCGGTTGTCCTCATGCGCCACCTTTGTTAGTACGTCAACCCTCATATGCCAAAGAATCTTCGCCGCGTGTAGGCGCGTGACCCACCGGCTGATTGCCGGCTTCTTCAACGGTGGTCGCATGGCCTGAGTGACTTCTCCCTTGCTTGCTCGCTTGGTATTGACTTCATCTGATGGCTCTGTTTCCTTCGCTGTGTTGTTGTTCTTCGCTGTGTTACTGACTACTCTGCTATGTTGCTTCCTTTGTTGGTTCCCTTTAATTGGGAGATGTTGATTGCTTGTCCCTATTGATTGGTTTGTTCCTTTGCTGGTTTAGTTTGTTCCCTTGCTGGTTTGGTTTGATCCCTTACTAGTTTCATCTATTTGTTAATCGTGTGTCTTTGCCAGTTTCCATTAATTGGTGGGTGTTGATTCTTGGTTCTAATCATTTTTTTTAAAGACCCTGGTACTATTATGGCAAAATCAAAAGACCAAACCTTCAATCAAACTGTTTTTCTCAAGGCTGATGACGTTCCTCGCTCTATTACACCCAAGAAATTAAATGGGGACAATTATTTAGGTTAGGCATATGCAGTTAAAACCTTTCTCTGAGGCAAGAACAAACTAAAATACATTACTGATGAAGCACCTACCTCAACTGACCCTACATACAATGTTTGGATGAGTGAAGATGCAATCGTAATGGCCCTTCTGTGGCATAGTTTAGAGGACTCTGTCGCTACCACAGTTGAATTTTGTGATTCCTCTAAACGGATATGGGAGTGTCTTGCTGAATCCTATTCTCAAAAGAGCAATATTTCTCGGGTTTATGAGTTATACGAGCAGATGTTTTCAACCAAATAAGGTGATAGATCTTTATCTGAATATTATAGTCATTTAAAAAGTTTATAGGAATAATTGTTACAATATTGTCCCTTTAGTACAGACTTACTACAGCAGAAGAAAAATTGGGAAGAGTTTATGATAGCTAATTTTTTATCTGGCCTAAATCTTGCCTTTCGAGGATTCAAGGATCAAATTTTAGCAAGTGAGACATTGCCCACTGCAGCTAGTGCTTGCTCCCGTATCCAACAATCCTTATTGGGTAATCGTTCCTCCACCTCTAATAATACAACTTTACCTATAGATTCTTCTACTCTGGTCAGCCAGCACAGTCATGGGGGGTCTTCTCGTGGCTCCCATGGTGGACGGAACCCACGTGGTGGTTCTAGAGGTGGAGGACGATCGTCTGGCAATAAAAATAAACGCAAGTGTACTTTTTGTGGAAGAACAAATCATACAGAACCTTATTGTTGGAAGAAGTATGGGAAACTAGAATAGGCATATTATGTTAATGATCATGGTTCTACACAGCCATCAGTGCCTCCAACTAGTACTTCCACGTCTGATTCACAGGAGATATACACTCTGAGTTCATCTCAACTCCAAGAGCTTATCCAGTCGTTACGTGTTTCTACCCCCTATACTTCCACTGTCACTATGGCAAACTCAGGTAACCCTGCTCTTGTGACCTCTACCTCTCCATCCTGGATTATTGATTCAGGAGCCAATTCACATATGTTTGGTAATTCTTCTTTATTCTCTAATTTTCGTTCTCTTAATCATAATGTAGTGTTAACCGATGAATCATCTCGTCCTGTGTCCGGTAAAGGGACTCTGCATCCCTCTTCATCACTTCATTTAGAGTCGAGTCTTTATGTTTCTCAATTTCCTTTTAATTTACTCTCTGTAAGTCAATTGACTAGATTATTAAATTGTTCAATTAGTTGGAGAATACGACTATACTGGGTAAAGTACATTAATTAGGACAATTAATTTAACATGTTTTACATATTTCTAAATAAAAATAATAAAAGAAAGAAAAAAAAAATCTTATGCCGGGTTGGCAAAGAATTGATAATATTTCATTGGTGTGTTGTTTGCAAGTTCATTACGAACTACAGTTCAGTGCAAGTTTTCATTGTTTACATACTATTGCCTCCGTATTACGATAACTTATACTACATTTATACATAGCCAGTCTCATTCTGCTTTTACATGAGTTTGATAAAAAGCGATGCATATATCTTGTTTAACAAATTGCCTACTTGACTTGTCCGTATGTAAAGTTGATCTAATGGGCTTTTGAGTAGCATTTCCAGGTTTGCAGCCAAACACCCAAAAAAGTTAACGAATTTTAATTTCTTTGGTTGAAAAATTCTAGAATAAAAATAATTTTAGGGTAAAATGTTGTGGATCTTAGGGATGTAGTAGGAACGAGAATTTGCGGAGGAAAAGGGTAACAGTGTGAAATGAAATAAAAAAATGTTAAATTCATTTTATTTTCTGGTATATTTAAGAAAGTGAGATGAAAATAAATAAATATTTGTCAAAAAATTTTAGTTTTTTTATTTAATTAATCATAAAAAATGAGAATGCATATGTGATTCCATTGCCCTTTCGCTTTTCTTTTCACTCTAAAAATTCTTGTTCCAAACACACGTTAAATGTCAATGGAAAAAACATTGGTCCAAAATTAAAACTAAAAACTAGTGAAAAATAAGAAGCCACTTCACCATATGTTGCAATTACTTAGGGAAGCCGGCATATTATGCAATGCATTTAAACAAATATATTGTACACAGATAAGTTTCTAGCTAAAGATCGTACATATTGCACATCATAGGACTAAGCCTAACACTACTGTTTCTATGTAAATAAAAGATTGAAAAATTCAAATACAACAAAACTAGCCTGAAACAAGCATCATGGGCGGCAATAACAAGAATTGGAAGATTTTCATCAACCAGAGCCAGAGGACCATGTTTCATTTTTTTTCCCCCAGTTCACCAGCAAGTGTTCCTTCACTGTGCGAAAGTGTCATTTTCTTCACTTTCAAGGCCCCCCCTCAAGAGCTGTTGAATAGTTGTTTCCTCTCCCAAACACCAGCAACGACTGCTCAGCAATCAAGAGTTTTGCAAAATCCTTCATTTCTTGGTCAAGCTTCAGCACCTCTCTCACTCAGCCTCACTCCTTCTTTTTAATGAACAGAGGGCAGCACCTCCCATGTTTTTATTGATAACCCTCGCTTATGGTGGACGAGTTTTACATGGTCTCTCTTTTTGCTGACTGGATATTGCATCACCTCCAATTGCAAGTGCCTACATTAATATATACTTACCAGCAAGTACTTCCAGTATGGGTCTTGAAGCTAAAGCAGCATTATAACTTGTGCCACAACCAATGCAAACAATTCCCATGCTTCTCCTTAAGGTTTTCAGGTGATCCTTCAATCAACCATTGCATATCTCTTCACTAAACTCCTGCAATAATCAACAATTACAATTTAGAACATCAAGGTATCATAAACAGTTACAGTTATAATCACAAACAATGAAATGTCAAATGGTCAGCTAGGGGTGGAGCGCACACAGTGTGTGAATTTCTCTTCCTCTCCCCTCTCTTCCTATTCTCTTGTGTCTCGCATGGTTGGTTATTTGGTATATTTTGCATATTAAAAAAGAAAAAAAACAAAAACAATTAAAGAGAAGTAGTTGAGGAAAAGTGGGAGCATATACCTAAGAACAAAAAACAAAATAAAAGAGCGTGAAGTTAAAAAAGTAGGAGTCCAGAGGGATAATTCAGTCACTAAAGGGAGACAGCAACTCGTGTTCTCCCTCTATCTATAACACAAAAGCTTCGACAAAAGTACTAAGAAGCAATAAAGTCTAAAGCAGGTACACTGCACATATCTTTTATTCAAATAATAAACAATAGGATCCAAATGAATAGAAAAGTTAAAAGTTACTCAAATAATAAGCAGCTAAATCCAACTGATACACTCCCTCCAAGACAAGCATTGAGCAGAAATCATTTATTAAATCATCGTCTCCAAAGCCTAAACTTTTAGGAAATGGGCCCAATAATATGTATCAAGCCCACTTAACATCATCAATCGTGGCTATGCGAGAATTGGCAAAATCTCTAGCGACCAACACAAAAACTAATAGCAACATATAATTCATGATCATGGTTATGTTGTGGATATTGAAGACAAAATAAATAGCGGTAATCAATAGCTCAACCATTCCCAAAACAACATTAGATTTACTTTCCCATAGATGTCGTTTAATACATTAGATTTACCTTACAAAATCCCACTTTTAAGGCGGAAAAATTATGATTGATACTGTTGACTTAATTTTTACAAAAGCCAAGAATTATTAGTAAATCAAAATTCAAAAAAGCCCCAACATGCCAAAACTAAAGCAAATAAATAAAAAAATAGAAAATATATATACATTTAATTAAAAATAAAAGGATAAGGAGTTCTATTAAGCTTTTAATTGAAATATCAGTACTTTTTATGAGCTTGATTTTTGCAAAAGGACATGTTGTTTAAACGTAACTTACTTTCATACCAAGCAGCAATGGACTCCCACGTTTGCAAGCAATCAAATCATTTGGATAATGGTGGCTTTTGAAAATGAGAGCAAAGGCCCACTTGAGATGCCTCATAACTTAAGTACAACTTGATTGAAGGACCAATCTGATCACCTGCAAAACATAGGGTTGCATTATTTTGAAATCTTGTATATTACAAAGAAGCAGGAAACAATTTGTTTATGCTCCATCAGGAGAAAGGAAAAAAAAAAGGGATATCAAAAATTCAAGCTAGTGTTATCCAAAAATGAGCAACAATCAACATAAAGTGCTTGAACAACCACTATGAGAAAAATATAAGTAGCACTGCTTATGACATGTCACTAATCTGTAGTTTATTCAGTCTAGAAAAAAATTGAGCTCAACTAAATGTTTACCCATTACATTTGATCCAATGGATTTTGTATTTTTTATGTTACTCCCCTCTTCGACTGTTCTCTTATTGATTTGTCCCTCCGCGTTTGGAGGAAGTCACATTGGAGGGAGGTGTAACAATTTGATATATAATGTTTAGCTCATTCCTCAATGACTTAAGTTTTTGGAGCAAGTGTCTTGCTATCAGTAGGTATAAAAATCAAAGCGAGAATGACAGGATGAATATATACACTCTCTGCCTCTAAATCAGGAGACTACTATGTTATATGACCTCTTCTAAATTTTTGATAAACCCATGTTGAATAGTTACCATTTGGAGAAAGGCATGTTATACATGTCTGATATATTTAGTTGGACATGCAATCCACAGAATGAATAAACAATCAAGTACACTATAAGATACCCTTTTTATATTTCCACTTAAATAGAAAGCAGCAAACTGCAAGCAACTACACATCAAAATGAAAAGCAGTGAACCTAAGATAATTGTTTTAGCAATATGAAATCTATCCATAATCTTGTTAATTTGAACACGACAAAAAGCGAATTTGATATTTTGTTACACCTACCAGAAACTTATGCCCAAATCTGTGTACATAGAGAGACAAGGAATGGCAAACACCTTAGAAAGAGCCTATTTTTTTTTTGGGGGGGGGGGGGGGCTGATATGCCTTAATTTCCTTGTATTTTCTAACACAACCAAATAATAACATGTATGCTGTACCAGATGCATAATTAAGGACAGCACTACCTAAACTTCTCTGTCTCAACATATTAGTCTCTGATCACCAAAACATCACCGGGCCTTAGTAACCAATGTTTTCAAATACACAATTGTAAATTTCTTACATCATATAAAGCATGAACCATTTATTTCATTGGAAAGTCATAAAAATTTCAAAGAGATGATACCATTCTTAGAAATAAAAATATGGAACCTAGAAGTAAAAAAGAAGATAACCATGATGACGATGAGTCGATGACAATTACCTCAACTATTTACGAATTGTTAATTGGAACCCCATCAAGGCAATATCAATTTGAATTAAAGTTACAAAAATCCTAAATATTTTTAGATGACAAATATGGTAGTCTTCAACTAGCTTTAATACGGAGTGGGAAAAAAAAAAAAAGGTAGGTGGTTTAGCAAAAATTTTTTGTGAATATTTTACGTAACCCTTCCACAGGAAAGAAAAAAGGTTTCATCTCAAAACAATCAACAACAAATATGTGGTAAGCAAAAATTCTACATAAGTAACCAAATACTGAACTAGGTTTTTTTTATTTTTTTATTTTTTTCTTCGATTTTTTTAACTAAACTGAAGGAAATTGTTAAAATTGTTTTTAAGAGAAATTAGATCATAGAATGACAGACAAGGTTACAGCAATTTTACTTGCATAAACTAACAGGTATGAAAATTAACAATCCTATCCAATATTTGATACATGTATAATACAGATAAGAGTAAAACTTAAATAAATTATGGTGCATGAAAAAGTTAGATCTGCAGCTTATGCCAGTAAAAATAAAAGGTTAATACCAAAGAAAAGAAGGGGTTAAGAAAAAGACCCCAGTCAAAATTTCATAATAATAAAAAGTATTAATAAAAGAGGGAGTTTGATGGTGATGGTTTTTGGTTATGTGAGAGAGGTAGATACCTTACCTGTAACCAGACTGGGTGTTCATTTTGCCACGGGAATTTCAAACAAATATAATCCACGGACGCCACTTCAACGTATGCTTCTTCACGATATGTTGACTTCTGGAATGTGTGCAATGAGATCTTGGCCTTTCCCCCTTTCACACCACTTTCTTAATATTGGACAATCAGATATGCAGAGATTCAAAAGCGAGGGAGGCAACTCTGGTAGGGAGGCGAGTCTAGGGCAATTGTATAAATCAAGCGATTCAAGAGAAGCCAGGTTTTGAAATCCACTGGAAGAAAACTGCTCTAGATTTTGGAAATTGTAGATATCCAGTGAGATGAGAGAGGTAGGCAGCAACATCCCATCAAATGGAAAGCTGTTGGACTCCCCCAAACCATTAATAGTGAGATGTCTAAGGGAGGAGAATCTGTGCAAACCCAACTCTGATGGGGGCTTATGGAACTTGCCATTGTGGATGATTAGGCTGGTGAGATTGGTGAGAAAATTCACTTTGTCTAGAAATCCAGAGCAACTAACAGTGCACAGATCTTCAAGAGAAGCCAGAATATTCTTCTGTAGAAAGAATGGTGGTAAGACCTCTAGTTTTTCACAGTCAAGAATCGTCAGATATCTCAGATTAGTTGAGGTGGGGTGGATCCATCCTTCCGGAACTGACTCTAGATTCTCACAATTCATTATCCCCAATCGACTGAGATTCTTTAGATTATTATTATGCTGGACATCGGGCAAATACTTGAGGTTCTTACAAGACCAGATCTGAACACTCTCAAGAGATGGGCAGTTAATTTTCATCCCCTCCTCTACTAGCAGTGCTTCTAGATTTTCACATTCTGAAATACCAAGGTGCTTGAGCGTGGGCGGTAGCCCACCTTTATCAATCAAGTACCTAAGCGATGGACAACATAAAACAAACAATTCCTGGAGATTAATATTATCAATATCATTCTTTCTTACCCACCCAAATACAAATTCCAGAGACTTGCACCAACTAATGCTAAGCCTTCTCAGAGAAGTGGCCAGCAGCCCCTGTGGCAATTTTACCAGCTTGTCACAGTTATTTATAGTTAGATACTCAAGCCTTGGTGTGCAGCAAACCAGCCCTTGTGCTTCTTCTTCTTCTTCATATAAGGAAACAAACTGGGGGCATCCTTTAATCACCAATTTTTGTAAGGCATGTAATCTCATCTCATTATTCCACAATGTTGTAAGTTCTTTACACCCAACAATCTCCAATTCTTTCAGCCCCATCAGCCCTTGAGTCAACCATTTTGGTAGAAAGACCAGTTTCTGAATGTTTTCAAGGCTCAAGCGGGTTACTGAATTCATATGCTTAAGCATTGCATTTCTCAACATCCCCTCATCAGCTATGCTCGGATTACACAGTGAGTCAGGGATGTGAAAGTCTTTCAATTTCACATGGGTAAGGGAGTTGGACTGGGCCATGTTCATTACGTCAAAAAGCATAGGGAGGCTTGGAGGTTGAACGAGGCAACTAGAAATAACTCCAACCAGCAACTGGGGACAATTATCAATCTCGAGAGTTTTAAGACAAGGAAGATTACTAGGTAATGCTCCTGTGAGTTTGCAACATTCTTTCATGGAGAGCTTACACAAACTCGTGAAGGCTTGAAATTCTGTATCCATGGCAAAGGTAAACCATTCCTCCCATTCTGGCATATTCACAAAGCTTAAAGTCTCTAGCAATGGAAAAGGATTCTTGCAATCTTCCTCATAGAATTCGCGACCCACATGCTTTACTACATTATTTCCTTGAATATTAAGCATTTTAAGTGAGGGTAGTTTTCCAAGTGGTGGTAATGATGTACAATTTTTACAATCCTCTAACTTTATGTCCACCATTTTGGAGAACGAAGAATCTCCAATCCAATCTGGAAACTTTGAACCATGGAAGCTTCTTATGATAAGCCCTTTCAAGTTCCTATGAGGTTGTAGCGTGTGAAGCACTTCTGTTTCAACCCTTACATTTCGTGAATCATCCAACTGAACAAATTCCTTTGCATATGAGTTGTCACTCCATTCCATTAGTAAAACATCTAAGCCCTTCTTGTGATTTAAACAAGCTCCCTTTGCATCCTGAGGATCCACCACATGCTTTAACCCTTTATGCAGAGCTCTCCTTTAAGATGATTCAAGTTCCCCAACTCTCTTATCCTACACCCATTGCCTTTACTTATAATAAATTTTGACAATGTCTGTAGATTTGTCAACTTGCCTATTCCCAATGGCATTTCTTCTAAGGAGTCTGAATTACCAATATTAAGATGACGTAGGTTGATTAGGTTTCCCATGTCAGTAGGCAACTTCTCCAAACTTTGACATCCTTCTAACATCAATGTTTGTAGATTGTAGAGAGCTCCTATTGATTCAGGTAACACTTTAATTGCAGAATAAGAAAGGTCAAGATATCTTAGATGTTTCAAAACTCCAATAGAAATTTCAATCTCATGGATGTAATAAAATCTCAATTTCAACACCTTCAAGCATCTCAACCTTGGCAACAGATCAAGAGGAACTTTGCTTGTTAGATGACACCTCGAATCCTCCCCTGAGGAAAATGGTAAGAAGGTCCGTAAGTGCTCAGCTTCATTGAAGGTCTCAAACTTCTTCATCCCATCATGAGAGCTCTGCATGTAAGATGCATGTCTAGCTTTCTTCAGATTTTCATATTGCTTGTGATCTTGCAAGTAATCCTCCAGTCTAAAACAAGTATGGCTTGCTACTACTTGAGCAAATTCACTGATGAGGTCATGCATCACAAACTTTGAGCTCTCACTCTTGCTTGATTGTTGGAAAAATGACCTCAACAACAATTCGCGAAAGTACTCACGTCCTTCATCTTCCATTTGCCGATTTCCTTTTGTTTGTCGAATGAAGCCTTCCGCCATCCACAACAGGACAAGCTCTTGTTCCTTAAATTCATAGTCCTTTGGCAGCAGAGAGCAGTACGCAAAGCACCTTTTCAAATGCGAAGGGAGATAGTGGTAGCATAACATTAAAGCTGGATTGATTTCACTAACTAAATCCCATATCTGACTATTCAATACATCTTCCCAATCATCTTCTGTTTCTTTGCATCGTAAAAGGCCACCAAGTGTCCTAGCAGCCAAAGGCAGGCCTCCACATTTCTTCACAATTTTCTGACCAATGGACACCAAATTTAGATTTTCATTAATGGATTTATTTCCAAAGGCATGATGTTCAAACACCAACCAACAATCATCATCTGATAGACATTGTAAGTCATGGCAAGGAATGGTTCCCATCATCAATCCAATATCTTTGTTTCGTGTTGTTACAATCACTTTACTTCCTGGAGCTCCATCATTGAAGGGACTCTTCAAAATGTTCCAATCATTGTATTTCTTGTCCCATACATCATCTAAAACAATTAAAAACTTCTTCCCAGCCAAATTTTGCTTCAGTTGAACTTGAACTTTATCCAACTCTTCAAATTGACAAACGTGAGAAGTGACAGAATGGAGAATTGCTTTTGTTATTTTCACAACATCGAAATCGTCTGACACACAGACCCATGCTTTCAAATCAAAGTGCTGATTCACCATTTCATCATTGTACACCATTTGAGCAAGGGTGGTCTTGCCAAGCCCACCCATACCAACAATGGGAATGACCCCTATTTTTCTGTTGTCAGTTGATATTTCTTCCCCCTTGAAAAGAAAGTCAATTATCTCTGTTTTTTCAGTATCCCGGCCATACACGCGAGGTTCATACATCAAGGATGATGTTTTAGGTGGACTTTGCAGAGGTTTAGCAGAGACAGAGGCAGAAGAAACCTTTTTCAAACCAAGTTTCTTTCTCTGTTCAGAAATAGCTTGGAATCTGTTAGTGATGTCGGCGATCTTCGACCGCATCGTATGATCAGATAAAAGAGTGCACGGATCGATAGTTGTACAACAAGTGGGTAAGAAGGACATCACCTTGCCGCTTCTGCTGGTGCTAGCTTGATAATGATGCTGTGCAGTAGTATTCAACTTACGCCGCAGGGCTTCATAGGCAAACTCGTCGAGTATGTCATCCAGATCATAAGCAAGGTCCCTGAGATCCTCCATCCACGATCCCACAGCTCCATCTTCTATCTGCTTCTCCTCCGCATCCTCTACGACCGCCTGAATTTCAGCAAGTGTTCCACTCCATCTCTTGACCAGAGAATGAATCCCTTCCCGGCGGGCAAAGCTCAACAAGTCGCCAGAGGCCAATTTCTCGAACAGCACCTTAATGAAAGCAGAAAGAAAGATCTCGACCAAAGCCATTGTTCCTAATTTTTCAAAGAGAAACACAGAAGTAAGAGAATTCAGGAGGAAGTAACAAGTGACACGATGCAAAAGCAAGCAGGCAACGAAATTATGTGGAAGTCTTCGTGGGTGAGTTGCTGATATGTTCTGCGCCCTGTCGAATTCAATGAGGCAAAAAAAAAAAAAGGAAAAATTAAGGGTAAATTACACTTGGACCCCCTAAAATTAGCGTAATTACACATGGACCCCCTCGACTTTTTAAAATTATATTAACCTCCCTTATTTTGAAATATTTTTAACAAATACCCCATTCTGTTAAATAAACCGTTAAATTTTAACAGAAAATTAAAAGTTAACTGAGTTAACAAATTTTTTTACATAAAAAGACAAATATACCCTTGAATGAAACCTAAAAACTCATCTTCATATTTGTAAATTAAAAATCATATCAATTGGATGGAGATGGTGGGTCTAGTCAGGCCATGGAAAGTCGAGATCTTTTGGGTCTCCAACCGGCGGCTCACATCATTTGACTCCGCCACCCTCTGAAGGAAAATAGAGAGTAAGTTGATTACTTTGGGCATCACCTGCAGAGGGTTCTCGAGCTCAAGCTCTGCTATTGTTTGCAGAGACTGTGATTCTTTGCTTGTAGAGATGGATATATGTGTACATATGATTTTCAATCCACTCGATAGGAGAGTAGATCGGAGCAGCGATCATCGCCCCCCGAAAACAAATCGTACTTCGCCAGCATCGCTAGCTTCGTGACCAACGGCTCTCCTCTCATGAACGCCATTGAACTTCTTTACTTCACTCTCTCTAGGAGATCGAGATGAATACCCCCATTTTTTGGATCTCGAATTCACCAGAAAACAAATCTGTTACGAAGATGCAAAAATCGGCCTCCAAAAACCCTAACCCCATCGCTTCGCCATCGCTGTGGAACAAGATTCACAAAAGAAAGTTCTTGGTAGCGAGAAAGAACTCGAAGAAAGAGAAAGCGAACTCGTCAACAGTCTTATGTAAGTGCAAGGCGAAGGTTGGGGCTAGTTCGCAGAAATGTCTGTGTGTTGCTTACGAAAGTCTCAGGGCTTCCCAGGAATAGTTCTTCAAGAATCGGGGAAGTATAGGTGATCTATTTGATTTTGAGCAGTTACAGAACTGCGAGAGATTTGACAATGGAGTTGAAGAAGAAGTGGAAGAGAAGGAAGCCGTGATTCAAACCCTCAAACTTATGTATTCATCTTCTTGATTGTATATATATATATATATATATATATATATATATATATATATATATATATATATATATATATATATATATATATTTTAATTTTGATTGTAGATTTTGATTTTGGGTTTTGTTTGATCTTGAACTTCTTGATTGTTTGATTTTAGGTTATTCGCTCTGAATATTGAAGAATATTTGAGTTTTAGCGTGTGTGTATATATATATATATTTGTATGCGTCTGTGTATAAATTTATGATTGTATTATTTGTAATTAACTTTAATGGTAAAATTGTCTTTTTAGTAAATATTTAACAGAGTTAGGCTCCAAGTTAACAGAAGAGTCTAAGTGTTACTAACATTTCAAAATAAGGGAGGTTAATGTAATTTTGAAATATCGAGGGAACCCATGTATAATTACATTAATGTTTAAGGGGTTCAAGTGTAATTTACCCAAAAATTAATGGTCGTTCTTTTCGACCCAATCAAGGTCAGGGTGATAATCTTCAACCATGTTATGACAGCACTGCAAACTAGCCCGCGTAATTAATAAAATAATGAAAAGATTAACCAAACCCGATTTTTGTAATGCAAGTGGGTTCCTTGTACGTTGATTACCACCGCACCAGCCCCGAGACCTACCCCCTTCCCGAAAAATAATGCCTAGAATCAGTTCTTCGCAGGGAAGTGGACATAGGGGTGTTTTTAGTGGTATAATTTTTAGTAATTTTTTATATTTTTTGATAAAAATTATTAGTTATAATTTTTAGTATATTTGATGAGATAAGTTGTAATTTTTAATAATTTTTAGTAATTTTTTTATAATTTATAAATATTTGATAAAATTTTGTAATTTTTAATATTTTTAATAACTTTTGATAACTCTTAAATTGAGAAGTTACTATCCTAAAATAAAAAAATGACAAAATGTAGTGTTTCGCCAAACATATAAAGGGTAAAACTTGATATTTTTACGTTAGAGATGCACATATGGCTTAATAAATTTGAAAAAAAAAAAAGGTAGAATTAAAAAAAAAAAAGTCAACTGTGTAAGGAGTTTTTCGTGTATTATTTTGAATGTATTATTGTTCTAAAAATAAATATTTATAACAAACATACATGTGAACAGAAATTAATTTAAAGTATTGCTCGAATCAAAGATGAATTTAGAGGGGTAGGCAAGGATGAAGCTTTAATCTTTAAGTCGGAAATTAAATTTACGCTCTTTTATTGGACTAAATTTAGGGCTTAAAATAAATTATAATTAACATTCTAAATTATATTTAATAAACAAAAAGTAATTAAATATAATCAATATAAAACAACATTGCATCATTAAAAAAAACATTTTATTTATTGATATTCAGAAAAAAGAATAAAATTAATTTTATATATATATCTGATAAATCAATTTTATTACACTTGATTATTTTTTCATGTCATGAAATCTATTAATATTCAATTTGTAATAAAATTCTCTAAAATTACTCTTTCAACATATCCTAAGATATTTTCAAGAAGAAAGTTTTTTTTTATCTTGTACTTTGTTTTAACAATACTTATATTCGAAATTGCATACTTCATAATTGCAGTAGAAATCGATAACTTTTCATTTTGTAAAAACTAACCTTTTGCCTTTTGGCTTTTCACATTTATTTTGTTTTATTTCAACTTTGCAAGTATTATTTAATATTGTGTTGTTCATATGATTAAATGTTTGAGACATTAAATTTTGGTCTATTTTTATTTTTAATTTTTTTGAGTTAGTAACAATAAGTGATGTATTAGGTTATGGGTGTGCTTGGTACGCTAAATTTTGATGAAAATCTCTAAAAAAATCTTAAAATCTCTAAAAATTTTTATTACATTTTTATACATTCTTAGATTTTCGAAGTTCGAAAAAAATTTAATACCTTCTAAAAAAAATCAATAACTAGATTTTAATTAATCAAATGACAAAAATTTTTTTATCATTCTCACCGCGGACTCTAAAATTACCGAATGACACCCACTGTGACTATTTTTTTTTAGGGTTATAGCAACCGTTCCAGCGGATTCACGTAGCCAACATCCATTCAAACGAATTGTAGAAACTTTTTTCAAATTCGGTTTAGTCTGCAAAGAGGCTATGACCGATACAAAATTTTAAATCTGTTCAAACGGAAATCCAATCCGTCGAAACGAGAATTCTACTATTCATCTCAAAAAAATGGGGCTTGAGATGTGCGTACTAAATACAAAAAGTTTTCTCAAATCATATTTTATCTAATTTTATCTCACTTTTTATCATTACAAACACACCCTAAGTATATATATAGTAAAATTAGTAATTTAATTGACCTATAAAAAATTTTGAATATATATTAAAATTATGAAAAACATATTCAAAATTTAGGGAAGGTATTTCCTCTAAAAGGTTTTTGGATCAAAAAATTATATGTAATTGTGGTGTATTTTTTGAACCAAATGGGGTCATTTTTTAAAACTTTAAGGCAGTTAACATATAAGTTTAAATTTGTTTGCCTCAAAAAATTATATATAGTGATGATATTTCCAAATGTAGGGAGAGAGGGGGAAAGTCTAGCGCTAGCCCCATCACCGAGGCAGGGGTGGCAACCGTTCTCAAAGTTCTGAAAATATGTAACTTTACTGATAAAATTTGTAAAATAATTTATTCATTATTCACGTTTGCCACCTAAAGTTTGGACAAAATATCTATATAATACCCACCATATATATTTCTTTTTTGAAGCTGAGCCCACCATATATATTTCAATACCGCAATAAAATGCTAAATATGTCCTTGATTCAAATGAATTAAAATATAATTTAAAAATGCGTTAGTTATAAATAATATTTTTCATGTTAATATTGATTAATTAAGACATTTTTATATTGATATTAATTAAGAAATCCCAATTAATTTGGGAATATGAGTTTATTGAATAGAGTGTATTAATTAAGACAATTAATTTAAAATATTCTAACATACTTTTAAATAAAAATAATAAAAGAAAAAAAATCTTATAAGATTTGGCTAAGAACTGATAATATTTTAACCTGAGGTTATTTCACTAATATGACTTTACACACTAATTGTCACTAATTTGAGTTTAGTCAAAACTACCATAACTTAGATAAATTATAAAAATCATTTACGGTTATACGCATTATCACTTTAATTATTTCAGTCAAATTCTACCTTAATGACCAAACAGTAATTCGAACTTTATTTCGTCACATACACCTATAGTTAAAATATAATTTCGCTTTCCATCTTTCCAACACCTCTGTACATATTGATTTCTGCCCTAAACCGTGAACTTGATTCCACAATGATCGATTTCTGCTCTAAACATGTTTCCACAATCGTTGCTCCACATTGCTCGAAGTTTGGTGGGTCGTTTGCAAGTTAATTGCAAGTTTTCATTGTTTAAACACTTTTGTCTCTATTAGTAATACTACATTTATACATAGCCAGTCTCATTTTGCTTTTACACGGGTTTGTGATAAAATGCGACGGATGTATCTCGTTTGACGAATTGCCTAATTGACTTGTCCGTCTGTAAAGTTGATCTAATGGGCTTTTGAGTACATTTCCAGGTTTGCAGCCAAACACCCAAAAGAATTAAAGAATTTTAATTTCTTTTGTTGAAAAATTCTAGAATAAAAATATTTTTAGTGTAAAATATTATGGATCCTAGGATGCATTTGGAACAAGAATTTGTGGAGAGAAAAAATAAGAGAGTAAGAAGAAATAAAAAAATGTTAAATTCATTTTATTTTATTTTTTGGTATGTTTAGAAAGCTGAGATGAAAATGAACAAATATTTTTCAAAAAATTTTAATATTTTTATTTAATTAATTATGAAAAAATAAAAATATATAAGTGATTCTATTACCATTCGTTTTTATTTTCCCTCCACAAATCTTTTTTCCAAACATAACTTAAATATGAAGGGAAAAGCCATTGGTACAAAATTAAAACTAAAAAGTAGTGAAAAAGAAAAAACTACTTCACCATATGTTGCAATCACTTTAGGGGCATCAGTACAAAACGGTCCACAGAAAGAAGCACACCAATATTGAATCAACTGTCTAATAAGATAAAGCAGAGGGGGCCCTCCTCCTCCATGGTTGAATTGAAACACCAATGAAGTGAGAGGCCGGCCTAAATTTAGCTTTGGTGGAATGACACCAAACCTTTGATAGCGACAGGAAAGAAATAGGAAGCACACAATTGTTTTCCCAATCTCTTTAGTTATATTTTCTTTTCCTTAATCTCCTTCATTTATTGGCTTCTCGTGGTGTCCCATAAGATTTTTTTTTTTTTTTTGTGTTTCAATCCTTACCAGAAAAGGAAAAAAAATGCTATTATTGGTAAAGTTTCATCTATGTAGTAAAAACATCGACACATGTTTCACCCAAATCTCAAACTGAAAGACCCTTTCAATCTTTCCCTGCCATTTTGAGGCTGTATTTTTTTTTTTTCCTTTTTAGTTTTAATTTAACAAATTTACCAACATATTCAATTTTTTGTTTCTCGATGAAAATTTGATGGAAATTTTATGGTAACTTAATATCATTCATCATCCCAATATTGGGAACTGTGTAGCGTGGTATTGAGCTCAGTTGCTTTTATATTTCAATCTTCTTCCCTTTTTTTTTCTCCCTTTTTTTCCCTTTCATTTCTTTTAGGGTCAACCTAAGAAGCTGCCACTGAATTGGAGAGAAATGAGAGAGAAGCTGCAAAAGGGTGCGTTGCACGTGGCCATCCCGGCGCTTGCCAATGTTGACTTTTGTTTTTCATGAGAACAGGGGAGAGGGCCCTGCCGCCTGCTTCATGCTTATCATAATACTTTTCTTATTCCTGCATCTAACTAATCATTGATGACATTATGTTTGTCCCAATTTGATGCTTATCATTGATGGTATTGTGCTCATGAATATACCCACCCAATTATGCTAATGAGATCGTAGTTGTATCATGGCTTGATCGGTTGATCTTTACCCTCCAAAAGAATGCCTTTTAATTCATTGGAGGGTTATTCTATTGCATTCTGGAGTTGAGGATTAGAATTTGAAATCAATCTCTCTGCTTATAAAAGAGAGATTGCCTATATCGTACTCTTCACGGACTCCGCAATATAATTGGTTTGTGCACTAAATTACCTTCTTATCAATTTTCATATTTAATATGATAGTTGAGCCAACTAAGCCACGTTGTGACTAACTTCTGACTTTTTAGACCAAGATATTTTTTACACTTTTTTTTTTTTTTTTTCGTAGAATGGAAAACCAAATCTGTGCTGCTTAATTTCATTGCTTGCTTGTTTTAGGTATCTAATCATTCCTGCTGATTGCTCACAGTATTTCTCTCCAAAAGTGGAGCAATGCCTGTGGCCGAGATCTTCCTCTCTGGGTTTATCACAGTGCTGTTTGAGATCTTCTTACGGATGTCTTGGAACAAGAATTTGTGGAGGAAAAAGGCAAGAGAGCTAAAGGAAATAAAAAAAATATTAAATTTATTTTATTTTTGGTATTTTAGGAAAGTGAAATGAAAATGAATAAATATTTGTCAAGAAATTTTACTTTTTTTTTTAATTTAATTAACTAAACTAAACTATACATTTTTTCACTAGGTGGGGTCAGCTATATAGATTTAACGACGCCAATCAAATTTGTTTAGGATCATATCCTCCGTTAAATCAAAGTAATTTTTTTAATTTAATTAATCATAAAAAAATGAGAATACATAATGATTTCATTGCATTTTGCTTTTCTTTTTCCCCCACAAGCCTGTATTCCAAACACACCTGAAATGTCAATGGAAAAAAATATTAGTACAAAATTAAAACTAAAAACTAGTGAAAAAGGAAAAAAAAAATAAAAACTACTTTACCATATGTTGCAATTACTTTAGGGGCATCTGTACAAAATGGTCCACGTAAAGGAGCACACCAATATTGAATCCTCCGTGGTTGAATTGAAGGGTTGGGGGTAGGTCCGGTGCACCGCGGACCGTCGGATTACCTGTACGGTATACCGTACAGTACACTGTTGGGTGATCCGACGATCCGGGGTGCACCGGACCTACCCCTTCCTTGAATTGAAACGCCAATGAAGTGACAGGCCGGTATAAATTTAGCTTTGGTGGAATGATATCAAACCTTGGATAGCCACAGGAATGAAATAGGAAGCACACAATTATTTTTCACAATCTCTTCAGTTATCTTTTCTTTTCCTTATTCTTCTTCATTTTTTGGTTTCTTGTGGTGTCCATAAGATTTTTTTTTTTTTTTTCGTCTCAATCCTTACAAGAAGAAAAGAAAAGGAAAAAAAAAAAACTATTATTGGTAAAGTTCTAGCTTTGTAATAAAAATATTAGCACATGTTTCACCCAAATCTCAAACTAATCTTTCCCTGCCATTTTGAGGATGTATTTTTATTTCTTTTTAGTTTTTAATTTAACAAAATTATCAACATATTCAATATCATTTTTTCCATGATCAAAATTCTGTTAGAAATATTCTAATGTATATATATTATTCACTAATATTTAGTTGCCTTATGTATATCATAACATACTTCGTTACCTTATTTAGGAGATTTGTATTTAGGAAATTCATAAGCCTATATATATGTATATGCTCTACACATTAATTAAAAACGAATTTAATTATTCTCTTCAGAATTTCTTTCTTCGAACATGGTATTAGAGTCATATTCAATTAATTTTCCATAGTCGGTTCCACCATCACCAAAAATGACCCAAAAGCTTTCTTCCATCCAAGCCACAATCTCTGGTCTACACAGCTTGCCGCTTGCCCAATCTTGCCGCAAGTTGTCGTGGCTTTGTCCTCTTCACCCTCGGATCCTTCCTCCTCTGCCGCCCCCACCACAACCACAGTCACTGCGTCTGCCGACACAACCACCCCTTGCCTCTTCACGAACCCACTGCCGTCATCCAGCGACCCAAGACCCCCACTCTCTCAGCATAAACTCCATCACCACCACTCCCACTTTGCCACCACATACTCACTTTCATCTTAGCCACATCAAACTCATTCTCTACCACAAAATCACCGCAATTACTGCCCTTAACGCCAATATCCCAATCTATAACGCCCATATATATATATATATATACACTTACCTTCCCATATATATATACATGTTCCCTTGCCACTAGTTCTCCTAAATTTATTTCCTAAATTACCAAACTAACCTTAACTCTATTTCTCAAATCTCCTAAATTTTGTCTTTTCTCAAACTTCCTACACTATTTTTTTTTATATACCCACATTCCCAAACAACCAAACTGTTTAAACCCTTTATCCTTTCCCACACCGCTCTTCCTCAGCCTGCTTTCTGCCAGATTTTGCTTCTACAGCATGCTACTTGCTTGGTTATTATTCATGGAGCGTTCGGATGCTGCTCAACCTATCACCACCATTCTCTTTAGCCTTACTTATCTGCTTTGGGCTCATGCCATGTCAAGTTTTCTAAAAGGTCGCAAGCTCTGGCGCTACGTCTCTGGTGATATCCGTCCTCTCGTTAAGAATGAAGATGAATCAAATGAAAAGTTCAATGAGTGTCTTGATGAATGGAATAACAAAAATCATCAAATTATTACTTGGCTTCGTAATACCTCCATTCCTTCTATTAGGTCTCAATTTCATCGTTTTGAGACTACTAAAGAGGTTTGGAATTTCCGTCGTTCTCGCTACACCGCTGATGATCTTGCTCACCAATATCAAATTCTGGCTCACTTTCACCGTCTTCGTCAAGAACCTGGCTAATCCATTCATAGTTTTTTGGCTCAGATGCAAGTTTACTAGGATCAGCTATCTGCCTCTAAACTTGATTGGACTAATTCCATTTATGTAAAGAAATTTGCTCTCTATCTTGATAATCAAAGGTTGATTATATTTCTTATGGCCTTAAATGACAATCTTGAGCCAGTTCGTGCATTTCTCCTACATCGCAGCCTTCTTCCAAACCTTGATCAAGCAATCTCCGAGCTTCTTTCTAAAGAAACTTGTCTTGGCTCTTTCTAGATTCAGTCACCAGATATTGACTATGCTACTCGTTCTACTTCGTCAAGTTTTTCTCATGGACATCCTTCATATCAACGTCAGTGCAAATACTACAAATAACCTGACCATTCTTTGTTGCTGTGTCCTAATTGTATATGCATTCAATGTCACAAGCAGGGTTCTGGACACCTACATCATCAGTATCTCGAGAATCTGCCTGACTCTCGCACCAATAAATTTCATGGCCGCAACCAATAACATTTCAAATCCATAAAGCATACTCAGTCTATTGCTACCTCTAATTTTCCTGAGTCTACTACACCATCCTCTTCCTCTAACCTGACCACAATTGACATTACCGATATCATTTGTTAGCTCAGTTCTATTTTTGGTAATCCTTCTACTGCTATGTCTGCCACTACAGGTACTTCTTCTTGACTTTTTGACTCTGCTTGCTACAATCATATGGCATCAAATCCTAAACTCTTCACTACCACATTAACTGTCTCACATGTACTTGCTATTAAAACTGTTAATGGTTTTTATATGCAAGTTCAGCATATTGGCGATGTATTTATTTTACAACTTTTCCTTCCTCAAACCTAATATTTACCTGACCTGTCTCTTAACTTATTTTTGTTGGTCAATTGTGTGATCTTGGACTTACTGTTACTTTCTTTTCTTTTGTTTGTATAGTGTAGGATCCACAGTTAAGGCGAACCATTGGGATAAGCCATAAGCATGGTCGCTTGTTTGAATTGATTCATCTCCACATTTTATCCACTACTCAACACTCTACTGCAACTACTTCTGCTATTTCCCCCTATCCTTTATGACATTTTACTTTAGGATATCCTTCAGCCAGTCGTTTACAATTTTTAGTTTCTAATATTTTTAGTGACAGTTTTTCTTCATCTGCTTTTAATCTTGTTCATTCAGATGTCTGGGGTCTTTTTCCTATGACTACTATGAGAGAGGCTCGCTATTTTGTTATATTTGTGGATGATTACTCTCGCTTTACTTAGCTTTATCTTATACACAGTTGATCCCAACTTTCAAAAATTTATTTTGAATTTGCTACCATGGTTAAATCATAATTCTCTAGTACTATTATAATATTTCCTTCTAACAATGCCATGGAATATCAAAAATCTGATTTTCTTGCCTTTATTCGACAATAAAGCATTCTCCCTCACCGCTTTTGTCCTTACACTTCCTCGTAAAATGGACGAGCAGAATGCAAACATCATCACATTCTTGACACTGTTCGCGCTCTTCTCATCTCCTCATCCTGCCCTGAAAAATTTTGGGGGGAAGTTGCTTTTATTGCTGTCTATACTATCAATCGTGTCCTCACTACTCTCTTTCACAACAAACTCCCTATGAACGATTATATAGGCCTCTCTTTGCATACGAACTTCTTCATATTTTTTGATGTGTTTGTTTTGTTTTGCTTCCTTCTCATGAATGCACCAAATTGGAACCTCGCGCTTGTATGTGTTGTTTCTTGAGTTATGGAATTGAACAAAAGGGTTATCGTTGTTAGGATTCCATCTTTAATCGTCTTTGTGTCTCTCACCATGTAGTCTTCTAGAAACACAAAATGTTCTCATCTATATCTTCCTTTATTCGTCATTTTACTGCTACTCTCTCATTTTTCACTAATCCCTCTATTAATCTCTTTCCTGATGACACCTCCTCATCTCTTTTTTTTTTTTTTGGTAAGTTTCCTCATCTCCTTCTGAGGCACTAGCAGCTTTTCCCATGCCTACTCCACACATACCTCCCTCTCTTTCTGAGCTTCAACTAGCTCTTGCAATGCCTGCTTCGGCCTCTCCTAATTCTCCAATGCTGCCTGTCGATCCTCAACCTTCAGATATTGTATCTATACCACTTAAGTCTTCTAATACTGATCCTTCAACTTCAGACATTGTATCTATACCACTTAAACCCTCTGATATTGATCCTAACTTTCTTGACCGTTTAGCTCGGGTAAGAAAACTTTCATCTCACCTTCGTAATTTTTATTATTTTTCTACTATTTTTTCCCAATATGAGCCTCTCTTTTTTCGAGAGGCTAGTTCTAACCCTCTTTGGCAGCAAGCAATGCTTGAATAATTACAGGCTCTTGAAAAGACTCACACCTAGGATTTGATTAATCTTCTTCCTGGTAAGATATCCATTGGCTGCAAATGGGTTTATGAGATTAAAACTCGCTCTGATAGATCCATTGAGCATTATAAAGCTCATCTGGTAGCCAAAGGCTATGCTCGAGAATATGGGATTAACTACAAGGAGACCTTTGCTCTTGTAGCTAGACTCACCTTTGTCCGAAGTTTGCTTGCTGTTGCCGCCACTCATCAGTAGCCCCAATTTTAGATGGATGTTAAAAATGCCTTTCTCAATGGTGGTTTAGTCGAAGAAGTTTATATGCAACCTCTTCCTGGCTCTTCTTATTTTTTACATTAGGTCTGTAAACTACGTCGTGATCTTTATGGATTCAAGCAGGCACCTCGCACTTGGTTTGCTAAATTCAGTGCTACCATTAGTACATTTGGATTTTCTTCCAGTCCATATGATTCTACTCTTTTCATACGGACACGAACACATGGCACTGTTTTTCTGCTCTTATATGTGGATGATATGATCATCACTGGTGATGATCACGAGGACATTTCTAAACTCAAGTCTCTGTTCAGTTCCCATTTTGAAATGAAAGACTTGGGTAATCTCAGCTATTTTCTTGGTCTTGAAGTCGTTACTGACACTACAGGTTACTTTTTTTCTCAAGCCAAGTATACTTCTGATCTTCTTTCCTAGGTCAGACTCACTGATAACAAAACTGTACCAACTCCTCTTGAGCCTAGTGTTTGCCTCACACCTCTTGACGGCACACCTCTATTTGATGCAACACTTTATCATCAGCTAGTTGGGAGCTTTGTTTATCTCACTGTTACTTGACTTGACATTGCATATGCTGTTCGTATTGTTAGTTATTTTATGTTAGCTCCTCACTTCATTATGCTACAGTTTTCCGTATCTTATGATATGTTAAGGGCACCTTATTCAATGGACTTCATTATTCCTCTCAAACATCTCTTGATATTCGGGCCTACACTGATGCTGATTGGATTGGTAATAGTACTGATCGGCGATTTATCACTAGATTTTGCTTCTTCCTAGATGATTCCCTCATCTCTTGGCGCAGCAAAAAATAGACTGTCACTACCCGTTCTAATACTAAAGCAAAATATCATACTCTTGCTGACACTGCACAAGAACTACTCTAGCTTCGTTGGTTACTCTCTGACATGAGTGCGTCTCATTCTGCTACCACTACTATTTATTGTGACAATTAGAGTGCCATTCAAATTGCTCACAATAATGTTTTTCATGATCGCATCAAACACATTGAGATCGACTATCAATTTGTGCATCAACATGTGACACAAGGTACCATACAGTTTATTCATGTGATTTCTGCTAACTTGTTTACTAAAGTATTACCTCCTAAAAGATTTCACGAATTAGTTGCCAAACTCAAGTTAGTTTTTTCTATACCTCCTTGAGTTTGCAAGGGCATATTAGAAATATTCTAATGTATATATATTATTCTCTAATATTTAGTTACCTTATGTATATAATAGCATACGTCGTTACCTTATTTAGGAGATTTGCATTTAAGAAATTCGTAAGTCTATATATATGTATGTACATGCTCTACACATTAATTAAAAAAGAATTCAATTATTCTCTCTAATTTCTTTCTTCTAACAAATTCAATGGAAATTTTTTGGTAACTAAATATCATTCATCCTCCCAATATTGGGAACTGTACAGTGTGGTATTGAGTTCGTTGCTTTTATATTTCAATCGTTCTTTTTTCTCCTTTCCTTTTTTTCTTTTTTAGGTTCAACCTAAGTAGCTGCTACTGAAATGCGGAGAAATAAGAGAGAAGCTGCAAAAAGGTCAGTTGAAAGTAGCCATCCTAGTGCTTGCTAATGTTGACTTCTCTTTTTGATAAGAACAAGAAGGAGGCCCCGCAGCCGGCTTCATGCTGATTGTAATAGTTTCTTATTCCTGTGTCTAACCAATCATTGATGGCATTATGCTTGTCTCAATTTTGATGCTTATGCTTATCATTGATGCTATTGTGCCCATGAATATACCCACCCAGTTACGCTAATGAGATTGCAGCTGTAGCTTTACTGTTGTCATAGCTTGATTAGTTGATATTTGCCCTCCAAAAGAAAGACTTTTAATTCATGATAAGGTTGTCCTATTCTAATTTAGATTAAGGATTAAAACCCTATAATTAGCCTCTACTTGTTAAAGAAAGATTACTTACAATTTGTCCTCTACACAGCTTGTAATATACAAAGTGCCTTTCGATTTGTATTTTTATTTTTTATTTTTTATTTCCTGTTTTATTTGTATTTTATGTTTTGAAAAATTTTAAATAAAAAAAATAAAAAAATAAATGTAATTTGATATTTTCTCTTTTCTTTATTTTGAGTTGAAATCAAAATGATTTTTGATCATTTTACATTTCATGTGTAAACCTATTTTCTGCTTTTTAAAATAAATTTTGAGACACAACAAACTAAATATATTTTGAGTTATTTTCTTTATTTCTAAAAAATAAAAAATAAGTTCAAAATAGGTATATCAAATAACACATAAGAGTCTGGTACACTAAATTACCTTTTTCTTTTTTATCATTTTTCACATTTAATGTGATAATTGTGTAACTCCAACCAAGCCACGCTGTGACTAATTTTTGACTTTTTAGAGCAAGATAGTTTTTATGCTGTTCAAGGTTTTTTCTCCGTGGAAGAGAAAACCAAATCTGTGCTGCTTAATTTCATTGCTTGCTTGTTTTAGGTATTTATCGTTCCTGCAAATTGCTCCCAGTATTTCTTTTCAAAAGTGGAGCAATGCCTGTGGCTGAGATCTTCCTCTCTGGGTTTATCACAGTGCTGTTTGAGAAATTGGCCTCCAGTGATTTGTTGAGCTTTGCACACCGAGAAGGAATTCATACTCAGATGAAGAACTGGACAGGGATGCTGTTGAAAATTCAAGCTGTGCTCACTGATGCTGAGGAGAAGCAATTGAAGGATAAAGCTGTCAAATTGTGGCTGGATGATCTCCAGGATTTGGCATACGATCTGGATGACATACTGGATGAGTTTACCACCGAAGCTCTGCGACACAAGCTGACCACAGAGCCTCAACCCCGAACCAGAAGACGGGTAACTGCTTTGCTTCCTAGTTGCTGTACTGGTTTCAGTCCAAGTGTTTTTATGTTCAACTCTCAGATGAGGTCCAAGATAGAGGAGATCAGTACCGGGTTACAGTATATAGCTAAACAGAGAAGTGAACTTGGGTTGGACAAGATTAGTGGCGGGACCTCTGCTAAAACTTGGCAAAGGCCAGCCACTACATCTTTAATACATGAAACTTGCATCTTGGGCAGGGATGAGGATAAAAGGGAGATAATTGAGTTCCTCCTAAGAAATGAATCTGGTGATAACAAAATTGGTGTCATTCCCATTGTTGGAATGGGCGGTGTTGGGAAGACTGCCCTTGCTCAAATGGTATACAATGATGAAGAAGTGAAGAAGCATTTTGATCTGAAAGCATGGGTTTGCGTCTCCGATGAGTTTGATGCTATGAGAATCACGAAAACAATTCTCGAGTCTGTCACTTCTCGGACTTGTGATTTTAAAGACTTGGATCAAGTTCAAGTTCAGCTAAAGCAGAGTTTGGCTGGAAAGAAGTTCTTAATTGTATTAGATGATGTCTGGAATAGGAAATATGGTGATTGGGATGTTTTAAAGAGCCCTTTCGATGATGGAGCTCCAGGAAGTAAAGTCGTGGTAACAACACGTAGCAGTTATATTGCATCAATAATGGGAACTGTTAACTATCATGTCCTAGAGCAGCTTTCGAATGACGATTGTTGGTCAGTGTTTGCACAGCATGCCTTCAAGAATAGAAGTCCTGATGCAAACCCACATTTGGTGAAAATTGGTAAGGAAATTGTGGAGAAATGTGGAGGCTTACCTTTGGCAGCCAGGACACTTGGTGGCCTTTTGCACTGCAAAGTTAGAGTTGATGAATGGGATGATGTATTGAATAGCAATATATGGGATTTATCAGATGAAGATAGTGACATCCTCCCTGCTTTAAGATTAAGCTATCATCATCTCCCTTCACATTTAAAGCAGTGCTTTGCATACTGCTCAATACTGCCCAAAGACTATGAATTTGAAGAGGAAGAGCTAGTTTTCTTGTGGATGGCAGAAGGCTTCATTCAAGAAGCAAAAGGAAAGAAGCAAATAGAAAGTATAGGACATGCGTACTTCCGTGAATTGCTGTCAAGGTCATTTTTCCAACTGACGAGCATTGATAATAGATCACATTTTGTGATGCATGACCTAATCAATGATTTGGCTCAGTTTGTTGCAAGAGATACTTGTTTCAGACTAGAAGATAAATTGATGGATCAGGAGCAGTACAAAAATCTGGAAAAATCTCGGCATTCATCTTACATACAGGGCTATGTTGATGGGATTTTAAAGTTTGAGACCTTCTACAAAGCCAAGCACTTAAGGACCTTCTTACCAATTTCCTTAACAGAAGTTCAAGATTGTTATTTGACAAACAACGTTCCCATCAATCTATTGCCAAAGCTGAGACGCTTAAGAGTTTTGAGTTTGAGTCGATATTGCATCAGTGAACTTCCAAATTCGATTGGAGGTTTGAAACATTTGCGATATCTAAACCTTTCCTACACCCGAATTCAAACATTACCTGAATCATTAGGTACTCTCTACAATCTACAAACCTTGATGTTAAAAGGATGTGAATATCTGAAGAAGTTGCCTGCATATATTGGAGACCTAATTAATCTACGGCATCTTGATATTAATGAAGCAAATTCCTTGGAAGAAATGCCACGTGGAATAGGCAAGTTGGTGAGTCTGCAAACACTATCCAACTTTATTGTTGCAAAAAACAATGGGTTTCGGATAAGAGAGTTGGGGAACCTAGTTCACCTGAAAGGAATGCTTTGCATATCAGGTTTGCAAAATGTGGGGGATGCTTTGGATGCCAGAGAGGCTAATTTAAATGCTAAACAGGGCTTAGAAGTGTTATCAATGGTATGGAGTGACAGCTTGGAAGAATTCCGAGATGAAAGAGTTGAAGCAGAAGTCCTTGACATGCTACGGCCTCACAAGAACTTGAAAGAGCTCAAGGTGACATGCTACCTTGGTTCAAGATTCCCAACTTGGATGGGTGATCCTCTGTTCTCAAATGTGGTGTGCATACATTTACTGCATTGTAAAAATTGCACTTCGTTACCGCCATTTGGACTACTACCCTCACTCAAAGACCTTTACATTGAAGGAATGAGTGCAGTACAACATGTGGGTCATGAGTTCTATGGGCAGGGTGGTGCAGATCCTTTTCCAGCACTGGAGACTCTAACCTTTGTGAATATGTTAGAATGGGAAAATTGGTCTAATTTTGGTGTGGATAATGAAGCTAAACCGTTCACTCGTCTCAGTGTGCTCTCCATCCGAGAATGTCCCAAACTTTTGGGAATGTTGCCCATTGATCTTCCGTGTTTAAAAACTCTCGAGATTACTAAGTGCCCACAATTGCTAGTTGAAATTTCAAGTTTTGTCCTTCCATCCCTTTCCTCCCTATATATGAGGGATGTTCCTCTGCCAAGCCTTCCAATGCTTCTTGCGATGAGGAGCACAGTGGAATCTAGCTTCCTTACCTCCTTAGATTTAAAAGATTTTTCAATCCCTAATTCCCTTTGCAATCCAAGTGTAGCTGATGAAGTGATGTTGGCACCTGCTATGTTTAGGCATCTGACTTCAATAACTTCCTTAAGCATTGAAAACATTCAGAAACTTGGATTCTTACCAGAATGGCTTACTCAAGGCCTGATGAGACTTGAAGAATTGAAGATTATTGGGTGTGAAGAACTCACGACATTGTGGCATAATGAGGCGAGACAAGAACGCCATCTTCCTGCCTTCCGAAGTATGGTGATTGAAGACTGCCGCAAGCTTGTTTCCTTGGTTGAAGAAGAGGATGAAGAAAACATAGGGCAGCAGCAACAGCAACTTGAGGGCCTGCCTTGCATAGGTAGGTTAGAGTATATAAAAATAGATAACTGTGAAAAGCTGGAAAAACTGCCACAGGGGTTGCACACCCTCGTGTCTCTAAGAGAGCTGAGAATCAAAGGGTGTCCAAGTCTTGTCTCTTTTCCAGAGGCAGGCTTTCCATCTATGCTGAGAAAGCTTGTGATTAGTAATTGCAAGGCTTTGCAATCCCTATCTGGGTGGATATTGCAGCAGAACGCTAATAATCTCGAAGAATTATTGGTTTCTTATTGTCCATCCCTTGCATACTTAATGCCGTGTGGAGGAGGGCTACCAGCTACACTCAAACACCTTGAGATTTGGTCATGTGAAAAGTTGGAGGCACTGCTATCAGAGGAGGGAATGAAAATTAATTGTCCATCTCTTGAGTCTATTCTGATTAGCGGCTGTCAGAGCCTCAAGTACTTGCCTGATGCTTTGTATAATCATAGTAGTCTCAGGAATCTCTGCCAGTTGGATATAAGATGGTGTGATAATTTGGAGTACCTTCCAGAAGGATGGTTCCACCCCACCACAACTAATCTGCGAGAACTGATGATCAGAGGATGTGAGAAACTGGAGGCCCTCCTACCAGTCCGGTTATGCAACGACAACAACCTTATGTCTCTTCATAGGCTGGAGATTGGCAGTTGCCCAGCAGGAGGAGGAATCATCTCTTACTTTCTAGAGAGAGGGAAGTTCCTCACCAACCTCAGTTCACTTAAAATCTGGAATATAAAGATCAGTAAGCCCCCATCAGAGTGGAATTTACACAGATTCTCCTCTCTAAGACAACTATGGATTGGAGGACCAATTAGTTTGGCAGAAGAAGAAGAAGAAGAAGACGAAGATTTGGAGGTTTCCAGATTTTCATTCGAGGGAATGTTACTTCCTTCCTCTCTAGTTGAACTTGTTGTCTGGAATTTCACAAGTCTGGAGAAGCTATCTTTCAAAGAGTTTCAAAACCACGCTTCCCTTGAAAGACTTTGGATCCACAATTGCCCTAGGCTCACATCATTTCCAAAGGAAGCAATGCCTTGCTCGCTTTTGGAGCTTGATATTGATCAATGTCCAATATTAAGACAGCGGTGCGAAAAGGGGAGAGGCCAATATTGGCCCACCATGGCTCACATTCCTCACGTCTACATAGATGGAAAATTCGTCTTTGACCAAGAAGGGGAATAAACTGTCAAGATTTCCATTGCAATACAAGATAGCTGCCAGGTACATCAAACCACAAAGTATCTTTCTATTTAATTCTATTTTAATTTTGTTTAACTGTGTAAAAGAGTAAATTTTACTACTTTCCTTTTTTTTTTTTTTTCATTTTTTCAATATCATTCTACTTCATTTGTCTGGTTTCCATTTTGTGTTTGTATTGCATTTTATATTCAGCAAAGTTTCTGCTGAAAGGGTTGGCTATGGAGAACTGTTGCTTTGAAGGTTGATTGTTAAGTTCATTTTTCCTGTTTCCATTTTCGTAGAGCTCAACATAAGCGTCAAAAAAGGTGAGCGTCTTCCTCAAATTATTCAACCTGTATTTATCTTGTAAAATTGCTTCTCCACCAATGCAACTAAACTTAGCAAAGTGAGATTTGTGTTTGTATTGCATTTTATATTCAGCAAAGTTTCTGCTGAAGGGTTGGCTATGGAGAACTGTTGCTTCGAAGGTTGATTGTGAAGTTCATTTTTCTTGTTTCCATTTTCGTAGGGCTCAACATAAGTGTCAAAAAAGGTGAGCTTCTTCCTCAAATTATTCAACCTTTATTTATCTTGTAAAATTGCTTCTCCACCAATGCAACTAAACTTAGCAAAGTGAGATTTGCCAAGATTTCCATTGCAATACAATATAGCTGCCAGGTACATCAAACCACAAAGTATCTTTCTATTTAATTCTATTTTAATTTTGTTTAACTGTGTTAAAGAGTAAATTTTACTACTTTCTTTTTTTTTTTTTTTTTTCATTTTTTCAATATCATTCTACTTCATTTGTTTGGTTTCCATTTTGTGTTTGTATTGCATTTTATATTCAGCAAAGTTTCTGCTGAAAGGGTTGGCTATGGAGAACTGTTGCTTTGAAGGTTGATTGTGAAGTTCATTTTTCCTGTTTCCATTTTCGTAGAGCTCAACATAAGCATCAAAAAAGGTGAGCGTCTTCCTCAAATTATTCAACCTGTACTTATCTTGTAAAATTGCTTCTCCACCAATGCAACTAAACTTAGCAAAGTGAGATTTGTGTTTGTATTGCATTTTATATTCAGCAAAGTTTCTGCTGAAGGGTTGGCTATGGAGAACTGTTGCTTTGAAGGTTGATTGTGAAGTTCATTTTTCTTGTTTCCATTTTCGTAGAGCTCAACATAAGCGTAAAAAAAGGTGAGCTTCTTCCTCAAATTATTCAACCTTTATTTATCTTGTAAAATTGCTTCTCCACCAATGCAACTAAACTTAGCAAAGTGAGATTTGTCAAGATTTCCATTGCAATACAATATAGCTGCCAGGTACATCAAACCACAAAATATCTTTCTATTAATTCTATTTTAATTTCTTTTAACTGTGTTAAAGAGTAAATTTTACTACTTTCTTTTTCTCTTTTTTTTTTTTTTTAATTTTTTCAATATCATTCTACTTCATTTGTCTGGTTTCCATTTTGTGTTTGTATTGCATTTTATTTTCAGCAAAGTTTCTGCTGAAGGGTTGGCTATGGAGAACTGTTACTTTGAAGGTTGATTGTGAAGTTCATTTTTCCTGTTTCCATTTTCGTGGAGCTGAACATAAGCGTCAAAAAAGGTGAGCTTCTTCCTCAAATTATTCAACCTTTATTTATCTTGTAAAATTGCTTCTCCACCAATGCAACTAAACTTAGCAAAATGAGATTTTGTGTTTGTATTGCATTTTATATTCAGCAAAGTTTCTGCTGAAGGGTTGGCTATGGAGAACTGTTGCTTTGAAGGTTGATTGTGAAGTTCATTTTTCCTATTTCCATATTTGTAGAGCACAACATAAGCGTCAAAAAAGGTGAGCTTCTTCCTCAAATTATTCAACCTTTATTTATCTTGTAAAATTGCTTCTCCACCAATGCAACTAAACTAAGCAAAGTGAGATTTGTGAATCTATCAAAAATCTTGACCTTATTTTAGACTCCTCGAGAAATTGTCTTTGACATTAGCATTTTGCTCATTGGAGTCCCAAGGGAAAAGAGGGTTCTCTTTTTTGTACGTGTGCCTTTCGGAATGAATTCTGATTCAAACTCGATATTTGAAAAATGTGGCCATCAACTTCAGGGCATCATGTATGTTGTATAGCAGCACCTGCTACTTATGTTGTTTCACATGTACATATTACATACTAGGTAGGGTGTAACAATGATTACACATGTACCAAGAAAAGAGAGAAGAAAAGGACATCAAGTGTTGTTTGAATAACTTTTCATCATTTCGGTTATGTATACCAAGTGTTTTTTTTTTTTTTTTTTTGGTGGGATTAATCTTAACGTTAATCCTGCTACAATTCTGCTTTGCTTTTATGTTAGATGGATGTTGCTGGTTGTTCAATGATGCTCGGTGAGTGCTGTAATGCTGCTGAAGCTTGCTGTGTGTTATCACTGCTGCTGCTGACATGTCACATTTGTAGCTATGTCCACAAAGGTTATGTTGTTGATTCAGAGGGAACGGCAGTTGATGATTCAGAACTGTGCATGGTATTTGATGTTTAGTAGATTGACTGCTTTTCCATATTTTGATTTCAGTGTTCTCTCTCCATTCCTTCTTTGTTCCTCCACATCCATGCTGGGATGGCTCTTAGCTTCTTGCTGGTTGATAAGCTCCATCCTTGTCTCTATAAATCAGCTTTGTCTTAGGATCTTGTAGTACCCGTTGTCTGGCTCTTGTAGACTGTACATATCCTTTGTCCCACATATTATTCTCATTAAAAAAGAAAAAAAAAAAACTTCAATATTTTTTTTTTATTGCTGTGCTCTGTGCGTCGTCTTTGTAAGAATAATCTGAAGAAAAGTTGAGGTTTGATACAATTTATTGAGATGGAAAAAAAAAAAATGGAAGTGGCGGCTAGAAAATGGCAGGGTGCCGTGCCGGTGCCAGCTAAATGCTAAAACAACCGCCAACTGTAGATTCTGTCTGCGCACTTGACGCTCAACGGTCTCAAGACTCAACGGTTTGCAATTTGAAAACTATATGTTTAAAAAATGCTAATAAATGCTTTAATTACAAATTACATCAATTGAAGTCGTGTTTTAAAGATACTTTTTTTTTTTAAATCTGTTCTTAGGTTTAGTTTGGGAATTAAAAAAATAATTTTTAATTTCTTGTTAATTTGACATTTTTATCCTTCACAATTGAAAAATTAAAATATAAAAGAGTAAATTTGATCATTTCAAAAAAATTAAGGTGACATTTGGTTTATTTTTTTGTTTTCTATTTTCTGTTTTTATTTTATATTTTAAAAATCTCAAAATAAAGGAACATAAAATACTCTATTTTAATTATTTTGAAATTTTTCTTATTTTGGATTAAAAACACTCAAAACAATTTTTTGTCATTTTTATTTTATGTTAAAATCATTTTTTGTTTTCTAAAACTAATTTTGAAAACATAAATGACCAATTGCGTTTTGAGTTTTTTTTTTTTTATTTTCAAAAATATAAAATGAAAAATGAGTTCAAAAAGAAAATAAAAAATAACAAAACAAACCAAATGAGTCCTAAAAAATTGAGCAACAAGTTAAACTTCTGATTACTCTTCCCAAACAAAGTCTCATACTCTTTTAGAGTCTTTGCCGGCCTTTTTTTTTCCCCCTAGAAATTATTATTGATTAAGAAGATAGTTGAAGAAGAATGCGTGTCATTATTGAATTCTTTATTTTAATAAAAAAAATATTAAAATATGTTATCTCCTTTAGATTTGATTAAATATAATTAGATTTCAAACTATTTGAATATTGTAAAAATATTGTTTATTTTATAAACGTTATTTATTCTAAGCTCAACCATGATGTTAAAATAAAGAAATATGTTAAATTTACTTCATTTTTAGTTTTTAGTACTCCATCATCTTTCATAATAAGTAGTATTTTTTAAAATGTAGATAGCTAAAAATAGAATGTATTTAATAATTTTTTAAAGAAAATAAAAATACAATTAATATTTTCATAATATAACTTATTTATTATTTTTAAAATAGTTAATTTCACTAACACCTCTTTAAATTTGAAAAAAATGAAAAGAGAGATCTTCGCGTTTAGAAAATAGACAACAGCACTCCTGAGGCTTGGTTTGACAACCAAAATAGTTAGTTTTTTTTAGCTAGCTATTTTTGTATTTGGGATGCCAAGTTAACTACTTTTTTTACCCTATCTTTTCTAAAAAATTTATATATTGATATATATACCCTTGATGCTCCACACTATTTTCTAAAATTACCTTTGAATACACAAATGTTTCAGGTCCTCACATGCCTATTGCTAGAAGGGGTTGTCCATTAGAAAAAGGTTATTGGTTTAAAGATTTATGTGCCTACTGCCGAAAGGAGTCGACTTCTTTTCCTGATAGGATCGACCCCATTTGTTTGGTTTGGGGATTCACATGCCTATTGCCAAAAGGGATCAACCACTTTCTTAATTAGGGTCGACCTCATTTGTTGATTTAAGAATTCACATGCTTACAGTGTCTGAGAAATGGTAATTTCATAATTTAGAAGTAACCAAACAATTAATTGTTACAGTGGCAAGCTGGCAGCTGCTAGTTAGCAACCCAACCACTGCAGTAGCTAGTAGCTGGGGGTTGCCAAACCAAGCTTGAATGCAACATCGATCAAGAAGCAAAGGGTATGTTGGTCATTTTAAAATGACCTCAATCAACGCACCTACTAGAACATCTTTTTGATGTTAATTGATGTAATAATAAATAGATAGAAATTTCTTATTCCCACTTAGGCTTTGCTGGGCCCTCAAAACCAATTTTATTTATTTATTTTAGTTTTTTTTGGTGGTCTTGTTTGACTTTTTTTACATCAAATATAATTTTTTTTTAAGAAATTATAACTTTTAAGTGTGTTAATCACATTTATAAAATAAATCAAAAAATTTACATTCAATTTGGTAAAAGTTAAAAAAATAAAAAAAAATCAACGGATAATTTTTATGAACATGATTTTTTTTAATGAATGCAATTAACATGCCTAAAAATTATAAATTAAAAAAAATTAAACTTTGTTGAAAAATCATATAAGATAAAAAAAAATTTGCTAATAACCAAAAACCTTTTATTTTAGGGTGCCCAAACCAAGCCTTATTATGGAAAAATATGGGAACACGCAAGAACATTATAACAAATTATTATTTAAATAAAGTATTTTACTATAATATTCTATTAAATAAAAATAATTAATACAAAAATAATAATTTATTATTAATGTAAAATTATTATTGTTAAAATTTTTATTTATTATTAGAATCAATAAGCATTGTTAAAGTAAATAACAACTTTACTAATAGTGATATAAATGGATTGGGTCAAACCCCTGAAATTGGCCCGCTTTGCCCCTCCGGCACTTTTGTACAACTCGCCACTGTTTGCCTGAGTCAAGTCTTGGGCCAACCTGGGTCAACCTGTGATCCACCTCGTTTGCTTCGCCCAGCCCTGCGTGACACTGTTTCTTATCTCTTGCTTTGACCCTTTGTTAGTACTTCACTTCTTCTTTTTTTTCTCTTTCTTGTTTTTTTCTCCCAAGGATGTCATTTCTTTTTTTTCATATATATATATATATATATATATTAAACATATCACTAGACTACATACAAAAATAAATAAATCACATATAAATATGATTTGAATACACTTTTGAAAATTCTTGGAGAAAGAGATCCAATAAGTCACAGGCAAATTTAGCAAAAAGATCTTGTCAAATGATATATGTAAACTTGTTTGATTAGCTGCAGTCTACCATATATGAATAGATAGGAATACCAGAATTTTAAAGAGTATCTCAAATTCTATTGGTAGCATAATTGCAACAATAAGGCATAAAGTTCGAATTAGAGTTATGCAAAAAAATAATGCAAAATGTACTTTTGAAGATAGTACTTTATCTTCTAACTGGGGGATCCTAATGACTGTAAATGGATCATATTTCTTTTGTACATGGGGGTTCGACCCCTTTAATACATGTAAAATTTTATCCCATTAATCTAAACTCCCCTTTAATACATGTAAAATTTTATCCCATTAATCTAAACTATCTTACTTACTAAAAACAAATATTTTTTTTTATCTCTTCAAATTTTGGTACATTTTGATTAAGATTGACAACTTTATATTTTTAAATCGCTAAAAATAATTATTGCACCATCTTATTGTTGCCAACCAGAGTAATAATATTAAGTTTTCTTGAATAATTAGATATTTTAAATCAATGAATTTGAAATTAAATTATATTAAATATAAGTAAAAGATTAATTTATGTAACAATATATATAATTTTTAATAATTTAATATCTACTTTTTTCTTTCCATATAATTTTTTTATTTGTAATTTGGATTCAAAGTTAATTATGTAATTTTTTTTATTTCTTAATAAAATTTATTAATAAAAGAATGTTTCAATATATTATATATTTTTATTTGAATTTATTTTATAAAAAAATTAAAAAATTAAGCTGGGAGTTAGGGGCGGATTTTGTTTATAGATAATTGTGCTTGTCTTACTTTGTAATTTTTTAAGCTTATTAGTCACTCAAAAAAAAAAAAGTATTACTTTTAAGTCATATTTATGTAGAAAGTTTTGTGATTAGGTTACAATTTTGAGTAGATCCCACGAGTTTGTTTTGAATATAATTTCTAATATACCAAGAATACCATTTATTCCTATAATTAAATTAGACGGGAGTTGTTAGAAATCGTGCTAATCAAGAATCACGTTCTTCCGCTTGTTTTCATTCCTTATAATTCCGTTTTTGTTTTCATTCCTTATAAATCGCGTGAATATATGGTGTATGATTGATTTGAACGAGCACAGACTGAGATTAACGTCGGTCGAAGGAGGAGTATATACGAATCTGGATTACGCATTACGTGAGTTTGTGCTATGAGATTAACGTCAGTCGAAGGAAGAGTATATGCGAATCTGGATTACGCATTACTTTATACATAACACAAACTTAATGTATAAATGCTAAAGTAATTTCTGCAAAAATACTTTATACATAATAGTACCAGTTATATGGTTGACAGTATCACATCTATGCGTTACTGTTTCGTATAAAATGCATGCTCATATAAACATAGTACCACATGCATGCGGTACTGTTTTGTATAAGATGCATGCTCTTGTAAAAATAGTACTGAATGTGTCTAGTATGCAAATAGCACTATGAAACATAAAAAGAAGTCACATATCCAACGTATGGCTGACAGTACCACATGGATGAGAGTACCACATGCATGCGGTACTGTTTCGTATAAGATGCATGCTCTTGCAAAAACAGTACCGAATGTGTCTAGTATGCAAACAGCACCATGAAACACAAAAAAAAATCACATATCCAATATATAGTTAATAGTACCACATGGCTGAGAGTACCACATGTATGTGGTATTGTTTCGTATAAGATGCATGCTCTTGCAAAAACAGTATTGAATGTGTCTAACATGCAAACAGCACCATTAAAAACAAAAAGATGTCACATATCTGATATATAGCTGAAAATACCACATAGATGACAGTACCACATAGATGATAGTATTGCATTTATGTGGTACTGTTTCATATAAAGTTCTTATAAAAACAGCACAGAATATACATTTTAGGAATTATGATCGATTAAGACTTTTTCCGAGAAGTTTGATTATCTTTTAGAAATCGTTTTGAATCTGTTTGTGACGAAGACAAATCGCGGACGTTTCCGATAAAACAAGCTATTTCAAAATGTCAGTGAAAAACGCGCGATATTCTTTTTTATCTTTTCGTTGCAAGTATGACTTATTTACAAATAAGTTTTTTGAGTATAACTAAAATCCTCGTAAGTCCATAAACTATAAATAGTGACTGGCTTTTAAAAACCGCTTTTGTTTACTTGGCCCGACATGGAGGAGAGCGGACAGCTTTTTGAGTTTTTTTTTGCTTTTACTGTTAAGAGTAAAACATTTTGTGCAAATACTGTCGCGCGAGGAGTATTTATGGAAATGCTGTTAATGAAATTGCGATCTCAGATCGCGATTTTTGGGCTGCGTATATGTGGGAAAAATGCTATCTAAGATAGCGATTTTTTACAAAAACGCGAATTCATATAACGCTTCTTAAAGAAACGCGAATTGAGATCGCGATTGTGCTGGGTTGTCCATGTAGATAAAAGTGAGATTTCATATGGCGCTTTTTCGAAAACGCCATCTCAGATGGCTGTTTTTCGTTGGTTTGCTTACCCCACCCATCCAGTTAACCTGCAAGCCCAACAATTCATTCAAACCTGCAAGCAATAAGATAGAAAAAATAATAGAAAGAAAACTCATTAACAGCAAATAGTTCCACTACTTATGCTTGTGGTCATCAGATGGGTAAGCAAGTAGGAATCGGGTCCAACTATCCAGCAAATTATGTTCTAAATAAAATATCTTCAGGGAATCAGGCTAATAACTTCAGGAGCTAACAGTATCCTCAAATCACCACTAAACCAAATTATAATCAGTTGAAAGGAAGATATAAACCTTTTTCCCTTCATTGCTACTAAAGCCATCAAGCTAATTGAGCAACTCTAACATTGTCCGGTGAACTTCCCTATCTTCACTAACTTCACTGTTTCATAAAATTTGAAAGAGAGTAGTTTTTTAGTGAGGTAGACCACATAAGAAACAAACTCAATAATCAATACAAAACCATAATATCAACTCAGTAAAGCCTTAGTCCCAAACTCAACTCAAGATTGAAAAAATAACACAGGCACTAAATAAAAACATTATATACCTGTCAAATCGCTTTGTGCCAATAGCATCAATCTCATCTATGAAGATAATACAGGAGATTTCTCTTTTGCCAGTTGGAAAGCATCACGGACAAGTTTTGCTCCATCCCCAATGAACATCTACATGCATAATAAGTTATTATCAGCGACCTTGCCAACTTTATTAGAGCAAAATCAATCAATCTCCATTCAACAAACCAGCATCGACTAAATGACATAGCAGAGACATTGTACAACATAATTATCACAAGTAACTAAAAAATATGTCAACTCTTCAACGTTCAAGGACCTCAATTAAGCAAAGCTTAAATAATAATGATATGCATTAATTTCAAAAAAAAATATGCTGTGACAAAGGTAAGGGCTATTAAATCTAATAAGTTAAAAGTATATTTCTTAACAATGCTTGACAAGTCATTGCCTTCAAAAGAAGCCCATCCAAAAAAAAAAAAAAAGGAAATCAAGTAAAGAAAAATGCTTAATTTTTTAACTTTGAAGTAAAGATGCAACGACATAATGTTATTGATCAACCTGCCTGAGTAACGTTTTGTGTCAGAAAAATCTCCTTATTCAGATCATAATTTCCTATAAGATATAGTAACTAAGAAATAGAATCTCAACTATTGATTTAAAATTATGAAAGGGAGTTCTGATTTCCTTTTAGGTCCCAAGGTTATCCCAACAACTTAACCAGAGGAGGAATTCATATCATATCAGCAATGAATATAAATAAACCAAAAAAAAAAGTCCTTTCTTAATTAAGTAGCATTAGTTTGGGCTGCTAGCTTCAAAAAAGTCCATTAGGGGCCTGCTAGCTTCAAAAAAGTAGCATTAATTTGGGCTGCACATGCAAGTGCCATTAGAGTTTTCCCGGTGCCAGGAGGTCCACATAAAAGCACTCCTTTAAGTGGGCGAATACCTAATTTCTGAAACCGTTCTTTGTGTGTCATTGGTAAAACAATAGCCTCCACTAGTTCTTAGATCTGTTGCAATAGTAAGAAAGTCCAAATGAGAATCGATATGAAATTATCTAACATAATCCATTGAGAAAAACTGAAACTGTCTAAGTATTTAAAAGCTAAGAAACTTGCCTGTTTCTCAAGACCTCCAATATCATTGTAGTCTTCAGATGGTTTTTCATCAACCTCCATAGCCTTAACTTGAGAATCATACTCAGATGGCAAGGTGTCCAAGATCAAGTAACTATCTTTGTTCACTCCAACCAAATCCCTAGGCTTTAGCTTTTCTGGATCAACAAGGCCAACAATAGGCAGGAAGTTGGTCTGCAGAGACATTTTGCTTCAAATTTGATTTTACTTGTAAGTCTTGATTGCACCATTTGAAGTGTTTCTTGAATGAATTTTAAAAAAAATGGAAAAGAAATGTCTTCAAAAAGTCAGGCATGACATAAAGGTCCATGTAGGTAGCTAAAGCAAAGCAATGTTTTCTTTTTCTTTTCTTATCAAAAGAAAAAGGAATCAGAAAGATAAAAACAATTATGGATAAGTGTTAAGCAAAAAATATATGACAAGTGGACAAAAGAAAATGACAAGAAATTTTATATTACCGTAGCCTTCCTTTAGGGACCACATTCAAAGCAAAACAGGCATGGGATAGTATGGTAGATAAATTCCAAAAGAAGCTAGCCAGTTGGAAGCACAAATATTTATCAAAAAGGAAGGGTTTAAGTATCATGTAATGGATTGCAAGAGCATTTGTTGCCCAATTAGATAAGGGGGACTTGGAATTAGAAATTTATTGCATTTCAACCCAGCCTAGCAATTGGTTTTGAATTTTTTTAAAGGCAAAACAATTGGTTTTTTATTACCAATTACTAATCATCTATTGCAAGGAAGTATGGAGTTTGTTATATATGATGTTTGGCGTGGAGTGAGTAGTGCCTAAGACAATGAATGATTTGTTGGCATCGTAGGATGGAGGTTGTCTTAGGAGAGCAAGGAAGAAGAAATGGAACACAACACCTTTATGCTTGATGTGGTGTATATGGCGAGAGATGAATAGAAGAGTGTTTGAGGGAAGTGAATGTGCAATATATAGCTTGAAAGAAATGGTATTAGTATTATTATTCTTTTGGGTAAAAGAGACTAGTATTTTTTCTATAAAATCTTTTGTTGAGTTTATGGGAGATATATTGTGTGATGTAATGATCTAATATAATAAAAATCATTTTTATTTGTCAAAATAAATAAATAAATAAATAATAAGACCTACATACAGGAGGTAGTAGCTTTGTTTCCAAATCCAGAATTGTAATAGACCAAAATCAAAAGCATAAATGATTAGTTAATGCTTAGAAGTACGTAGAACTGCAACAAATTCAGAGGACACACCAAAGACTCTTAGCATAACAGTAGGCCACTACAGATTACCCAAACCAGTGCAGCACTTCCACAATAAAACTTCTCAAATTGTTTCTCAAGTAGTCAAAAAGTTCAAACTTTTACGTCGACTTGGACGAATATTAATCTATCACCACGAGTGCGTGAATTTTTAATAAGTCTATCACCACATATATATATGTACATTGTTCCTGATTCATTTGTGGACATAAGGCTACAATGCAATTCTCATTATAAAAGGAATTCTTGTGTGCCCACACAAGGATAGTTCAACGATTAGACCCCACTACAAAAAAATAGTTCTCATATCATTCCAAGTAGTTCAACAAATTCTCCTCCTCTTAATTGCTTGCAGAATTATTTCATTCCCAAATTCATACTTTCCTGGATTACCAGTTTTTAACTATTCGCAACTAGTCGTGCCACTCCTAATGGCCAAGAAATTCCTATTCCCAACTATATCCTAAAGGAAAGAAACCATGAAAAGAAATAAGTAGCAAGCAATAATGTGAAATGATCAGAACTACTCATAAATAAGAGTGAACAAAAGAGAAAGAATGATCAACTGACCAATTTCCAGAAGAAAGAATACACAAAGTTTTAAGCACAGGATCAAGGAAATAATTCAGGAAATGAAACAACCAAATAGCTAAGCATTTTTTACTTGTGGCGATGCACCAAATGGGACGCGCTGCCCACCAACAGTAAACCACAGCTCTTCCCCAAGCTGGATGACATAGAATTTGAATGGTTAGTCAAAATCACATCCACTTTTTGGGTTAGATGAAAAGCTTCAAAAGAAGCAATTTTTTTATTGCTACATTTATGGAATAGCTTTAAATAAGACAACAGTAATATCACATCTGGAAAGGATAAGCTACAGGATCTATCAATCCAAGCTAATTGCCAAAACTAAAAATTAGAAAGGGGGGAAGAAAGAAATAAAGGAAAGAAGAAAAGAAAAAAAAGAAAGAAAAACCATAATCATGGAAGACTGTAAAAAGAAGCAGTCAATCCTTAATGTGCACCTCCTCCATGCACCTCCTTGGCATGTAGATGTCTTCAGTACAACACATTTGCCCTTCATTTGGGAGTCAAGATCAATATTTGCACCATCTTCTTCAGCTTTATCCTTTGGGTTTATTTCTAAAATCTAAAGAGAGATTAAAAGTGAGTGTCCAACACTGAATTAACCGTGCACACCCTACTTAGCACATCCACCATTAATGTTTAGCACCTAGAAATAAGTTAGGGAACATTATGGATCATCCCTCATAAGTCCACCATTATAACACTGACAGATACATATCATGAATAAATGAATCTCAGATATACAATCACTAGAAAAAATCATAAACATATTTGTTCAGAAAACAGAAATCAAAATTCAAAACATATTTGTAGAAATATAAATATTAGAAACATTTACATGTTAAAGTAGACTATTTCATTCAGGATGCATACAAATGAAATCCTTGTGTAGAAAGCATGAGTTAAGAAATCAAAATGTCAGAATCCTGAATATATTAGCTGCATTCAGTACAAAATACTACTCCATCCCACACCTAGGAGCCTTCCGAATCCGCAATGGATTCTTACGTCTCTCTGCTGGCTCTGGTTCAGACAACAGCTCTATTGGCTGAGTGGGTGCCTCGGTCCCTTGTGCCTAGCTAAGGGGCTCCCCTAACTGTACATGGGTCAGCTCTATCTCAATCTAATATCGAGGTCTCGTCCACCTCCTCCTCACAGACCTCATCGGAGATGGTGGAACCAATCTGCTCTACGGTACTATCGGCGTAACTAAGTGTGAGCCGTGTGATGGCAATGCCTCCGCATCCTCAGTGATCATCGTGTACTCATCGATGCTCGGTAGGTCAGTAGGTGCACTCGGCGATATGGATTGGCTAACCCGGCTAAAACCAGAAGGGCCAAATCTGATTGAGACTGATGGTGGGGCTGAGGTAGATTGCCTGTCTCCAGCTCCAGGTGCAGGTCCACCTAACTCAGAAGGTCCATCGGCACCTAAATTGGACGCACCAGCTTTGTCTGACCTTGATTTATCTTCCCTAATTCGATGCTCTTCATTTAGTGCGATAATACTCCTCGACCCACCGTCCTCAATCTGCTCGCTAACTAATGCACCTCAACCATATCAGTGCAAGTGATGAGCTCTCCTGCAATCTGTGTGGCCAATAACCACAGTCTGTACTTGTAAAAAAAATCTAACCGTTACCATTGTAAATGTAAGAAATCATAGATACACATGAATTGATATTATATGTGTACTGGAAATAGGTATTTACTAATATCTCCCTGCTAACAGCTACCGACTGTGACCCAATAGGAGGCACGTCGCGGGGAGGCTCGATAGGATGCCTAGTGATAAGGTCGTACCACTGCATATAGAGATCAACACAATCCATCTGACCAGTAAATGTCTTACCAATGACCACCCGAGCACGTCCATCATTCTAGGCGGCGATGTGATTAGCGTGCAAATAGTCCAGTCCGTGCCAGCCCTACCTCGACGATCAACGACATGTAATTCGATAGATGTATCACAAATCCACGGCTCGTGCTGAACCATACCGAACTGTCGCATGACACGATTGGGCAAATACATCTCCACAATGTCAAAGCATATCAATGGCTATCTCGTCAGCCATATCTCTCGGTCGTGAGCTGGGACATTTAGATCCGCTGGGTATGGCTGCCATGTCATCTGTGACTCTACCATCAAGTCCATCTGGTCCCTATACTCAACTAGAGTATGTGAGGATGTCAACTTAAGCCCCCCATGCCATCTGTTATTCCAATTCGAATATAGTTATTAATTTGTTATAAAACTCTGTAAGTTTGTAAATCAAGTATAAACCAATAAATTAATTTAACGTTGTCATACCTACAACCATATGTGTCTGCTGGTCGCACTTGGGGGACAGGCTCGGGTACTGGGTGTGCAACTGCTGGTGGCTCGGCTAGCTGTGCCTCATCTGCCTCCTCGTGCTGAGGAAGGTCACCTCATCCGCCACGATATCGAACAAGAGGTCTAAATATAGTAAATCGCTCCCAGGCCCATATCTGGAGAATGCCTAATGGGCCAGCCATCTCTTTCGCCCGTGTCTGTGACTGCTCTGCACATCTCCCGGTATAAATATGCCAATGCTGCTCCTCCCCAGCTATAATGTCCAACACGATCCACATAGTCGAGCAACGGTAGATACATCAATAGGATCAAGCTGCGTGACTTGTTAGGGAACAAACATCCTCCAAGCAATATGAATATGGTGGCACGGGCATACTGTCGCACAACAGCGTCGTCAGCGTCAGGTGGGAGCTGTCCAAAGTGCTGGAGCAACCAACTAAACTTAATCGCATTTCCCTTAATAGAGTCGGCGTGTGGGGCGATGCCTAGGTGACCCCCAACTATGTCCCTCCACGCAGGCACTGTATGAGACATATCAACACCTGTAACTGCCATCCCATCAATAGGCAGTCCGATGATAGCACTGATATCCTCTAATGTGATGGTGCACTCCCCAATCGGCATGTGAAAAGTGTGGGTCTCAACTCGCCATCTTTCCACGAGTGCTGTGATCAACGACTTGTATAACATGATACAGCCCAAGCGATAAAGCCTATACACTCTGGCCCTAGTGAGGTAGTCAACAACTAGAGCATCCCTAAGAGTCCGTGTAAGGTCTCGCATAAGGTGTTGGCCAGTACAAAGATCAAGTACGGCAGAATCTTGAGCAATGCAAAGATTATTATCATAATAGGTATTGTGCAATTATAAGTATAAAAGAGAATGAAATTAATAAAGTTGAAAACATACCCCGCTATCCCATATAACAGTAGATCTATGTCTGAGCTGGCCACGTAGTACAAATGAATCACGGGGTCCTGGAGATAACAAAGGACGATCCTGATCGCCTAGAGGATCCATAACCTAAGTACAAGTCAGGAAACAACTTAGAAACAGTGCTTACTATCATAATAAGTACTTGAAACTAAAGAAATTGTACAAATGGATGGTGATAGCATAGTTAATATGATCAAACCATGTACTCAATTCAAAAGTTCAAAGTCTTACAACATAGATAACGAAATAGATAAACATCTAACAAATTACATAACTGAATAGTTCATGGTCGTCCAAATTACATAACAAAAAGGTTGAAACTCTCTCTAACAAATTACATAATTGAAACAATCAAAAATATAACTAGCGTGCAGCTCCTCCTGGACAGTTCCTTCTAGTATGACCCTCCGCACGACAAATACCACACCGCAGCTTAGTTGAACTTTCACTTCTATCCATCTCATTCGTAATGTGAGTCGACATTAGCCTCCCTTTCTTTCGTTTCAATTGTTCATTTGGGATAAAAGTTGGGACATTTGGCACCTCCCAATATTTTGGATCAGGTAACGGATGGAAACGGGGAGCATATGTGTTAACATACGCATCGGTGTTGTACTCTGTAGAAATTATGGCCATCCAGTCATAACGACGTTCCTCACAAATGGCAATGATATGCAAGCATGGGATCCGCCGATTGCTCCATTTACCACATGTGCAATGTTTATTTTTCAGTGACACCACCTATACATGCCTACCCCCATTTACACGTTGCCCCGTAGTAATCTCATAGACCCCGTCGATGTGATTAAATCAGACAATTTTGTGAGCTCGAGCATGTTGCTGGTACTTATCAATCACTTCCATGACTCCTAGCGGATACCGAGCTCCAGCCTCTTGAACTGCCATTGAAACTTTATTCCTATTACTAAAGTATGTCATGACTTTGAAAAATGTAAATTGGGCACATGCTGCTATAGGTAATGATCTGGCACCCCGCATGACATTATTGAAACACTCAGAAATATTCGTTGTCTCAATCCCGTATCTAATGCCTCCATCATGAGACATTGTCCAGTAGTCCTTAGGGATCTCCATTAAGTACTTCCACGCATCAACATTGCGGTCTCTTAGCTTTTCCATTATAGAATCAAACTTGTGAATCTGTGAAGTTTTGGCAGCATGAGACATCAACTTATTTAAATGGGAGTCGGGGAACTTCTTCTTGAAATTAGCCTCCACATGCCTCAAACAGAATCTATGGAAGGCATAAAGGGGCCCCTATCCGGAGTTAAGGGTGTTTACAGTACTGGTAATGCCACCGTGCCGATCAGAAATTAAACATAAGCAGTGCCTATTTGGAACTACATGCCTCTTTAAGTTGCGTAGAAACCAGTACCAACTATCAAGAGACTCTTCATCCACAACAGCAAAAGCTAGTTGGAAGATTTGCAGGTTAGCATTAGTTCCCATTGCAATTAACAACTTCCCTTTATACTTTCCGTACATGTGAGTGCCATCTATTGTTATGACGGGCCTACAAAATTGAAAGTCATCAATAGACGACCTAAATGCCCAGAACACATACTGTAGGATGGCGGTCCCAGTGACCAGTCCTGGATGGTGGTAATAATCAACAATGGTACCGGGATTATATTTTTGCACTGCACGAAGAAATACAGGTAACCTGCTGTATGACTTATCCTAATCCCCAAAAATACTGGCTATTGCTATCTGTTTTGCAGCCCATGCTTTGCTATCTGATATTACGCATTGAAATTGATTCTTGATGACCAGAGTTAAAAAAGTCGCTAAAACCGATGGATCATTCTTCACCAATTCTTGTATGTGCATTGCCACAAACCTCCTGTCTAGTTGGGAGTGATCTTGGTTCATCTGAGCATAAACACAACTATGAGGGCCCTCGTACTTGGTGATCTCAAACTGGCCATGTCTTTTCATTTTAGTTGCCCTTAGTCTCCAACTACTAAGGAGTTTCACTGGACATTTTGCACTTAATAGCTCATCTCCTTGTATTTAACTCAACTGTTTTAAATTGAGTATTCATTCTAACCAAGTACATCTTGAGAGCCCTCATTAACTCAATTTTATCTTTGAATAGAACTCCAACACGAGGCTCATCTGTCATCGGGTCCCAATTAGGTAATGGAACCTAGACGTGGAAGAAGCTACAATGCTTGGCTCACTTAGAGTTGTAAACCATTGGGAGGGGGGCTGATGCAATTCTTGTTGACCCTCACAGACATTGTCATCGTCATTGTCATTAAGCCTAACATCAACATCGACATCAGTATTGGCATCAACATCGACATTGTAATCAATATCTAACCCGAAAAGTGAACCTTCCTCTGCTAGTATTTCTTCCAGGGTTGGAGGCATAGCCGATGCATCACCACCTAATTGCTCCTCATGCTCAGCTAGCTCCTGGACCACAGCTAATTCAGGAAACTCTGTATGCACAGGATTGTTGTGTAATGGGAGATCATGAAAATTAGAAGCACCCTCTCCCTCAGAGCCAATGATGGGTGTTGCATGCACATCAGGGACAACTGGCATGTGTGGAGGACAATCAACCGATAGTAGTTGATAATCTAAGTATAAGTCAACATGCGACCATTTCAACTGATCCACTGCATCCATCATTCCCCTAACTCCTTTGTCATTTTTCACCCTGAAATGGCCTGTAATGAGCTGTGGATCCAACAATCACTGGATACCGATATGTAATATTAAGCTTCACCCGAGACACATCTACATCCAATGTGTTACAAAGTTCGAGTATTAGTTCGTCATAACTTATAGCAGTAGCAATCCGAGTAATCTCCTCGTAGTCACGATCATATGCCAACCCCTCAATACTTGAAATGACATTCCCACCCCAATAGCAAAATACGGTGATATATTTTTCTGACATCATACCTTCTGTTACAAAAATACGAAAACAAGATTAGAGAATCTTCAAACATTAAATAAGATTGATTACTCAATACTAGTATTTATTTTGTTTAGGAGTAATTATTGGATACCTCTCACAAAAGAAAGACAATACAGTTTCTGACACATTTATAGTTTCTGTGGAGTGAATGTTTTCTTTCTAAATTCGAAGTATAAGTAGAAGTTTGTCACATTTATAGAATTATATCGTGGCTTTGAGTATTTTAAAATGATAGATTATAAGTGGTTTGAAATCATTTAGAAAAAGATAGTTTTTTGAAACTTTCTTTATTTTTTGTTTAATAGGGATTCTACCATTTAACAAATAATGGAATCACTATTTTGATAAAAAAATCGTAGTATAAAAGTATTTATTAATATATCAATTTTTTAATTTAACTAAATTATTCTTAATTTATTTTTTTCCCTTTCCAGTTTTTGTCATAACGCAATAATAATAATAATAATAATAATAATAATAATAATAATAAAATTTTCAATTTTTTATTTTTTTATTTTCCGTTGATAACTTTTGATCTAAATACAACTTACTTTGAAAATAAATTTAAATTTTAATTTTTATAAAAGTAAAAAAATAAAAATAAAAATTAGACTTTTTAAACATTAAAGTTATTGTTAGAAAGATAAAAGTGAGAGAAACACAAAAATTAGATAAACATACAATACAATATGAGAGAGAGAGAGAAAATTCAGGATGTGTCTGATGTGTGAGTTCATTACTTAAAAAAAGAAAATTCAGGAATTTTTTTTTAATTTCAAAACTCCTAATGTCATTATTCTAGTTTGATGTAATTTTAAGTAAGTTTTTTTTATAGAAAAGTAGAATTTTTGTTCAAAAAAATTACATTTTCCAAAGAAGAATTATTAGGGCATCCAAAGTAGTATTTCCAAACAAACTAACTCCCTATTTTAGGGAGGTAAAAGAAGAAAAGTGCACTTTTTTTTTTTATTTTCTATCAGTTTTCTTGTGGTATTTCTATTTTAGCAAATGGTTGAAGCGATCTCTCAAATTTAAGGATGCTTAAGTGCTTCCCCTAAAAGTTTATTATTGTTAGAAAGGAAGTTTATCTCTCCTACTTTCTTAATTAAATAATTTTTTATGGATAAAATAATAAAGAAAAATTAAGGAATGAATATTTTAATGTAATATGAAATTTGAATGTCCTTTTTAAGTGTCAGTTTGGAATATTAAATTTGATCAAATATTTCTAACTTTTTAAATTTATTTTACATCAAAAATCTTCTACTTTCTTTAATTTGGATTAATTTTATTTAATTTTTACAAACTTTTTTTAATTTTATCAATTTTTCACACTTTTCAAATAATATATTAAACACTCAACAATCCAAAATTTACCCTTTTTTCCGCAAAATTTGACACTAAACAGGAACTAAAAATAAGATTATTCTAACAATATTAAAAAGATATATTCAAAATTATTTGTTTTCTTATTTGGATATTATGGAAAACATATGAAATTTAAGAAATGAAAATGTGCAATGTTTAAAAAATTAATTTATTTGAGAGAGAGGTCTTTCATTTTCTTATATTTTAATCAGACTAATTAAGATTATTTATTTGAGATTTTACGTTTCTCTACTACCGTTTTAGTTAACTTTTTTCCCCCTTTTTCTTTTCTCACACCTAATTCACAAATTTTGGTTTGCAACACATTGAAGAAATTAAGAATAAAGGATTAAATTGGTTGCAGGTATGGTTTTTTTTATGGGGTATTTTTACAATTTTTTTATGTAAACTTATAAAATAAATTTACATTTGAGATATTTATAGGTCAAATATCTACTAATGCAAAATTCTATAAAAATGTTTAGAAGCTTATACGCATGGATGACAACACACAATCCATACCAATATGGACATGCCAAATTATTAATTTTAAAAAATATCAAGACACAACACATTAGGGTTACATTAATAGATCAACTCAATCATCAATTCTTATGCAGATTCTCTCATAATAAATTAGAATTTTATGAAACAGTTGTTTATCAAAGACAAAATAAACATAGTGATACTCAATGAGAACATAAAAAATTCAATTTCCAATTATTAAAACATACTTCAACCCTCCAGGTTAAATCCATTTGGTTTTAAAACCACAATTCATGTAACCTGAAATACCCTCAATGTAACATGTGAAATAGTGTATATAATCATTTATTTATTATTTATTATTTTTCAATACGTCAAAAGTAGGGCACATAATCGAGTGAAATAAAATTACACAAAAAATTCAAACAAAATCAAGTTGAGAAGGGAGGTGGGAAGAGGAGCTTACATGCGTCCTCTGCTACCTAACGCCGGTTCCTTCTGCATAGGGGAGAAAGGAAGCACAAAATGGCAACCCAATGCCGGTTCAGCTCGCCGGCGACTGAGAAATGACGAGAGAGAGAGCCAGAGACGGATGAGAGTTGGAGAGAGCAACTGAGGGAGCAAACGAGAGATTGAGCGACTGAGAACTGACCGAGAGGGGCAAGGGTTTTAACCCACTAAAACTGGGCTCTCAAAGGGCGGTTATTCTTAAAGAAGCGCTCTCTCACATCGCGACTTCTTTATAACTGTGCTCTCATATGGCGATTTTTCTTTGACCAAAAATCGTGATCTGAGATCACAATTTCATTAACAGTATTTCCATAAATCCTCCTCGTGCAACAGTATCTGCACAAAATGTTTTATTCTTAACAGTAAAACCAAAAAAAAACTCCAGCTTTTGGGGGGGGGGATGACAGGCTGAGACCTGGTCAAGGGGCGGGTCAAGCCTGGCCCGGCCCGATTACATCTGTACATTCGCCAACCGACTTAACTCGAATACACACACTGTCGTGTATATTCGCACCGTTGCAGCAATTTCACATGCCCTGGCCCTTCTCTGTTGCGGGCCTCTCTCTCTCTCTCTCTCTCCATCTCTTCCCCCCTCTATTTCTCTTACCGTTAGATATATTCGCGCCATTGCAATTTCAAATGCCCTAACCCTTCTCTCTCGCTCGCTCTGGCGCTCTCTCTCTCTCTCTCTCTCTCCCCCCGTTAGATATATTCGCACCAGTGACTTACCAAAAAAAATTTTAAAAATATTCGCACCAGTGCAACTTCAAATGCCCCAACCCTTCTCTGTCGCTCTGGCTCTCTCTCTCTCTCTCGCTCTCGCAAGGGCTTAATAAATGCCGTTACATCGAGCGACGGCGTCAAGGTTGCATTGAGAGATCTCTCCTGTGTCCGTGAAGTCCTCAAGAACTTCTTCTGCCCATACGTCCTTGTGCAAATCGACGCCCAGAGAGATTGCCTGCACCTGGAGAAAATCAAGAAGAGAGTATTCTTGAAGAAAACCGAATTAAAAAAAAAATGACCCCCAAAAAGCCCATTCGATCCAAAAAGATGCTTTTGCCATATCCTCAGTGTTTTTTTTTTTTTGTTTTTTACCCCCTCCCTCCTATTAAGCCTTTTGGTTTAAATCCCCTATCACTTAAAGCCACCTCGTGAGCCAAGGAGATCTTCTCTACAATAGTGAGTCCTTTGACGGTTTGTGCCTTTTGGATTGGAAAATTTTTTGAACTATTAATTTTCTGTCTCTGTTTCTTTCATGCGGTTAATGTGTCCGTTTCAACAGTGTTATTTGAATTTGTTGTTCTGTCAACGCGTTTGTTAACGTTCTTTTTGGTCCATGCTTTTAGTTTCTGAATTAAAAGCAATTGATCCTGTGAAGGTTTGTGCCTTTTGGATTCGAAAATTTTTTGAATTATTAATTTTCTCTCTCCGTTTCTTTCATGTGGTTAACACGTCCGTTTCAACATTGTTATTTGAATTTGTTATTCTGTCAACGTGTCTATTAATGTTGTTGTTGGTCCATCTTTTAGTTTCTGAATTAGAAGCAATTGGTCCTTTGGTGGTTTGTGCCTTTTGGATTTGAAAATTTTTTGAATTATTAATTTTCTGTCTCTGTTTATTTCATGTGGTTAATGTGTCCGTTTCAACAGTGTTATTTGATTTTTTTTTTATTCTGTCAATGTGTCTGTTAATGTTGTTTTTGGTCCATGCTTTTAGTTTTTGATTTAAAAGCAACTGGATGCTTTAGAGAGGTCTCATTGGTTCTTTGGATAACTAGATATAAAACTAATTCCAACAACACACACAAACAAAAAACAGATAGTCTTTGGATAAATTACAAAATTGTTTCCAGTGCTGTCTTGCCTTAGAGAATTGGGTGCAGATTTTTTTTCCAAGAATCAAATTCATCTAATTGTGATGCAGAAGAACAAAACAAAACAGTTGGACTTCATTTTTCTTAAATAATTTATTTTGTCAGTTTAGGTTTCAATTGATGGTTACAATATAAAATAGAGTATATATGCACGGTTATACAGTGAACTTATTATTTATACTTATTTGTGGGGTCTCACAATTTAGAAGTGTCCATGTAGCATAAATGGTATCTAATAGAGATGATAGCTATTTATTTTTGTTTATGCGTTTTTACACTTCTTGTTCTTGTCCTCCTGGTGATTCTTCCCTGCATGAATTTTTCAAGAGCTTCCTACGATTTAGTGGTTGGTGGTGTGATTTTCCATACCTTTGTAGCAAAAGGAATAGGTGCAGGGATTATTGTACGGGAATATGGGCTGGGTGGGGAAGTAATTTTTATCTGTAACTTTCAGTTTCGAAGTGTATCAATTTTTAGTTTCAAAGTGTATCAATTTTTAGTTTCAAAGTGTATCAATTTTTATTTGTATTTTTTAGGTGTACCACTCCATTTTCTGTACTTATTTGTAATCTCTTCTATTGCAGATCATATAATCGGGATCCTAGTGCTGGGGTCGCTGATAGTCTTAGTCCAAAAGACCATGTTAGTGAGTTAACTTCTTTCCCTCTGACTTTTGCATACATGTAGATGACTTTAGTAATTTAGGCCTTTTGCAAGGTGGTTTGTTGGTTGGGCTTTTGGCTAATTGAATCTTATGATTCTACTATTTAGTGTGGGACAAAAATTACGTGTTTGTTACCATTTATGCTTATTAGCAAAAAGGGGAAAAAAAATCTAAATTATAATTTTAACTTGGTAGTTCAACCCGTTATGGATTGGGCACATTGGGTGCTATTGAAATTTGTATTAATGAAACCCTTAATGCAAATAGCTTTAAATGTTTATTTATATTGCTGTTTGACAAATCTATATCTTTCTTTTTTGGTGACAACATGTTTGAAAGTTCATAAAAATATACCATGCAATTTCTTTTGTAATTGGGTAATGTACATAGAAAGTTCCACACTTAATGATGATGCGGACAAGGTGCGTCGAGCTGATCATTGGTAGGAACTAGATTTGCAAAATAAGTGAGTGAGTAGATAACAGCTAAGAGTAGTCATAGGCTCTCTAATGGCCAAGTTAGCCTTAGCAGAAAGAATATATAAGAAAATACAAGAGCAAGTATGAATTAGGTACCTATAGGTCTGATGTAGGTGTTTATATTATATAGAGTGAAAAATTGTATGAATCCCATAGGCCTTAGCTTTCCAGGGTTTGGAATCCTACTAGAACTAGGATTAGAGTGCTAAGTGTCATCACTTTATTTGGACAGAGGGCCTGGCTAAATTTTTTTATTCATTTTTCAAAAAGGTAAAGCTCTCAAAATTTTAGACGTGAATTAAATTGTTCTTTTCTTTAACCAAAATTTTATATTCTAAAATCTATCGAAGATTTTCAAGATTTATTCTTATTCTTATTTTTTGTTTTTGCTTTTTTAAAGCTTCGGTTTCAAATTTCTTTAATTTTTTATTCATTTTCAAAATGGTAAATCTTTCCAAGTTTTGGCCTCTTTAAAGATATAATTTTCGGAAATTTTCAAATTAAATATATATAAGGTTTCCAAAGTTTTAACTTTTGGGTTTTTTTCAAATTTTAATTTTTCTTAAAATTTGGGAAGAAAGGAGATAGGGGGAATGGTTAGAGGAAAGAGTTGTGGTATGGCTTTATTAATTTTGCTTTTGAAAAATGTGAGGTTTTTAAAGAAAGGATTCAAAGTTAATTAATTGATTTTTCTTTCTCCAAAGAAATGTAAAGTTTTGATTTAGTGTTTTGATTTTGTATTTAAAAAAAAAAAAAGTAAGTTTGGATGAGGTGAGGATTCAAAATTTTTTAATTGGTTACTTTGACGTTAGGTTTGTGAATTGAATCTTTTTTTTTTTTTTCTTGTACTAAAATTTAATACCAAAATATCTATTGACAGATTTTTAAGATTTATTATTATTATTATTATTATTATTATTATTTAAGTTTAGATTTTTGAATAAAGGTTGCAAGTTTCATTAATTTTTTAATTTATTTTCAAAAAGTTATAATATTCCAAAATTTGTCTTTTTAAATATATAGTTGTGGGATATTTTTAAAGTAAACATACATAAGTTATACAAAGTTTTAATTTTTAGCGATTTCTAAATTTTAATGTTTTTTAAATTAGGAAGAAGGGAAGAGGGGTAATTTTGAGAGAAAAGAGGTGCCATATGGCTTTCTTAATTTGTTCTTTGAAAAATGTGAGATTTCTAAAAGGAATCAAAGTTCATTAATTGCTCTCCCCAAAAAAAAATGTTATGTTTCAATTAATTTTTTAATTTTATTATTTCAAAATAAGTAAAATTTGGAAAATGTAAGGGTCCAAAGTTTATTAATGATTGTTTTTGTGGGGACTTATTTGTGAATTTGGTGCACGTTTGGAGTGGTACAAAAAAATAAGAAGTAGGAAAAATTTAGATTATTGGTTGTTTGGTGTGTTTCCTGAAAAGCGTGAAAAAGTAGGAGAAAATTGGAGAAAGTAAAAGTTGGACAAAATTGGTTGACAATGGAAAAAAATTAGAGAAAGTTGTTAAAAGTTGAAAAAAGTTGGAGATTTTGGTGTGGAAAAAGTTGAAAAAATTTGGAGATAATGTTTGTTGTGGCAAATTTGTTATGACAAATGCAAACTAAGCACCTGTTTGGAATGCCAATTTAGCCCAAAAAGTGGGCAAATTTTGGATTGTTGGATGTTTGGTGTTTTCCTCGAAAAGTGTGAAAAATTGGTTAAAGTTAGAGAAAATTTGAGAAAGTTGGTAACAATTGGAGAATATTGGTAATAGTTGGAGAAAGTTAGAAAAAGTTAGAGATTTTTGATTGTTGGGTGTTTGGTGTTTTCTCGAAAATTATAAAAAATTGGTTAAAGTTGGAAAAAAAGGGGGAGAAAGCTGGTAGTAGTTAGAGAAATGTTGTAATAATTGGAGAAAATTGGATAAAGTTGGTAATAGTTGGAAAAGTTAGAAAAAGCTAGTGTGAATAAAGTTGGTAACAGTTGGAGAAATGTTATAATAATTAGAGAAAGTTGGATAATATTGGTAGTAGTTGGAAAAATTAAAAAAAGAGATTTTTAGTATGGATAAAGTTGGTAATAGTGGAAGAAAATTAGAAAAAGTTAGAGATTTTTTATTGTTGAGGGTTTGGTGTTTTCACCGAAACGTGTGAAAAATTGGGTCAGGTTGGAAAAAATTATAGAAAGTTGGTAATAGTTGGAGAAAGTTGGCAAAAGTCGGAGAAATTTGATAATAGTTAGAGGAAGTTGGATAAAGGTGGTAATAGTTGGAAAAAGTTGAATAAAGTTAGGGATTTTTGATTTGTTGAGTGTTTGGTATTTTTCTCGAAAAGTGTGAAAAATTGGTTAAAGTTGGAGAAATTTCGTAATCGTTGGAGAAAATTGATAATAGTTAGAGAAAGTTAATAATAGTTGGAGCAAGTTGGATTTGGTTAAATTTTTGATTGTTAGGTGCTTGGTGTTTTTCTAGAAACGTGTGAAAAGATTGCTTAATGTTGGAGAAAATTGGAAAAAATTGGTGACAGTTGGAAAAATGTTGTAATAATTGGAGAAAATTGGATAAAATCGGTAATAGTTGGCAAAGTTGGCAAAAGTTAAAGAATTTTAGTGTGGATAAAGTTGGTAATAGTTGGAGATATTGTTAGGTGTTTGGTGTTTTATCCTAGAAAAGTGTGAAAAATTTCTTAAAATTGGAGAAATTTGGAAAAAGTTGGTAATAGTTGGAGAAAGCTGAAAAAAGTTGAGATTTTTTATTTTTGAGTGTTTGTTGTTTTCCTCGAAAAGTGTGAAAAAATTGTTTGAAGTTGGAAAAAATTGGATAAAGTTGGTAGCATTTGGAGAAATGTTGTAATAATTGGAGAAATTTGGATAAAACTTGTTGTAGTTGAAAAAGTTGAAAAAGTTAGAGGTGCTTTGTGGCTTTATTAATTTTGTATTTGAAAAATGTGGGATTTTTAAAGAAAGGGTTCAAAGTTTATCAATTGCCTTTTTTCTCCAAAAGAACTTAAAGTTTTGATTATGTATTTTGATTTTGTGTTTTTAGAAAAAAAATATAGTTTGGACAAGGTGAGGATTTAAATTTTTTAATTGGTCATTTTCATGGAAGGTTTGTTAACTAAATTGCTTTTTTTTTCCCTTTTACCAAAATTTAATACCCAAAGATCTATTGATAATTTTAATATCCAAAGATCTATTGATAATGTTTTAAGATTTATTATTATTATTATTATTATTATTGTTTTTTTAAGTTTAGATTTTTGAATAGAGATCGCATGTTTCATTAATTTTTTTAATTTATTTTACGTTAAAACTTTCCAAAATTTTTGCCTCTTTAAATAAATAGGGAGGGGCCATTCGGAGCTCTAAAAAACTCCAAAAATCTTTACAAATTTATACAAATCTCAATAATCTCTACAAATCACCAAAAATATTATAAATCTTTACAAATCTTAGTAAATTTCTATAAAATTTTAAAAATCACTGTAAATCTCAATAAATCTCTACAAATCACTAAAAATCTCTATATATCTCTACAAATTTCAAAAAATATCTAAAAATCACTAAAAGTTTTGATAAACCTTTACAAATTACCAAAAATCTCTATAAATCTTTACGATTTTCAATAAATCTGTACAAATTTTCTGAAATCTCTACAAGTCTCTACAAATGTTAATAAACCACTACAAATCCCAATAAATCACTACAAATCCCAATAAACCACTACAGATTCTTAAAAAGTTACATGAAATTCCAAAAATATCAAAAACTCCTTTTCCGGAATCTGTTTCAATGGATTTTCTACTGTTCTCTATCTTTTTGTGGTTTTTTGACTTCATTTCATCCACTCCAAATGTCAAAAAGGTTGCCAAACCACATTTTATTGTAATTGTGGAATTCAAACAGCCCCTATATGTATGATTTTCAAAGTTTTTAACTTTTGAGATTTTTTGAAATCTTAATTTTTCTTAAATTTAGGAAAGAAATGAGAGAGAATTGTTGGAGGAAAGGGGTGCGGTATGGTTTAATTAATTTTTTTTTGAAAAGTGTGAGGTTTTTAAGAGGAGGTTTCAAAGTTTATTAATTGGTTTTTCTTCTCCAAAAAGTTTGATGAAATATTTTGATTTTTTTTATTTTAAAAAAAGTATACTCTGGACAAAGTGGGGATCCAAAGTTTTTAATTGGTTATTTTATGGGTGGTTTGTGAATTAAATCTTTTTTTTTCTTGTACCAAAATTTAATACCAAAATATCTTTTGATAGAGTTTTAAGATTTGTTATTATTATTATTTTTAATTTTAGATTTGTGAATAAAGATTGCATGTTTCATTAATTTTTTAATTTTTTTCAGAAAGTTAAAACTTTCCAAAATTTTTCCCTCTTTAAATATATAGTTGTCAGATATTCTTAAACATATATAAGTTATAAAAAGTCTTAATTTTTTGGAATTTTTAAATTTTATTTTTTTAATTAGGAAGGAAGAGGGTAATTATGAGAGGAAAGAGGTTCCATATGGATTTTTTTATTTGTTTTTGAACAAAGGAATAAGTGTTTATTAATTCATTTCAACCCCTCCCCCAACCCCCCCCCAAAATGTAACGTTTTAATTAATATATATTTTTTAAAAAATGTGTAAAATTTGAAAAACGTAAGGGTCCCAAGTTCATCAATAATTGTTTTTGTGGGGGACTTATTTGCGAGTTAAGTGAATGTTTGGGTTGCTAAATTTTGGCAAAAAACAGAGTAAATAAAATTTGGATTATCAGGTGTTTGGTGTGTTTCTTGAAAAATGTGAAAAGTTGTAGAAAATTAGAGCAAATTGGTGAAGTTGGATAAACTTGGTTAATGTTGGAGAAAATCGGAGAAAGTTTGAGAAAGTTGGTAAAATTGAAAACAGTTGGAGGCTTTTGGCATGGAGAAAGTTGAAAAAATTTGGAGAAAGTGAGTGTTTTGGAAAATTTGATACAGCAAACAAAGACTAAGCATCTGTTTGGGGTGCCAATTTTAGCCAAAAAAGGGGGTAAATTTTGAATTGTTGGGTGTTTGGTGTTTTTCTCGAAAAATATAAAAAATTGGTTAGAGTTGGAAAAAATTGGAGAAATTTGTAACAATTGGAAAAAGTTGATACTGGTTGGAGAAACTTGGTAATAATTAGAGAAAGTTGGATAAAATTAGTAATAGTTGGAGAAAATAGAAAAAAGTCAGAGATTTTTAATTGTTGGTGTTTGGTGTTTTCCTTGAGAAGTGTGAAAAATTGGTTAAAGTTGGAGAAAATTGGAAAAAGTTATCGATAGTTGGAGAAAGGTGATAACAATTGGAGAAATTTGATAATAATTGGAGAAAGTTGGATAAAGTTGGTAGTAGTTGGAGAAAGTTGGTAGTAGTTGGAGAAAGTTAGAAAAAGTTAGATATTTTTAATTGGTGGATATTTGGTGCTTTTCTCAAAAAGTGTAAAAAATTGTTTAAAGTTGGAGAAAATTGAAAAAACTAACAGTTGGAGAAATGTAAGAAATTAGACAAAGTTGGTAATAGTGGGAGAAAGTTGGAAAAAGTCAGTGATTTTTAGTGTGAAAAAAATAAAGAAAATTATAAAAATTGAAAAAAGTAGGAAGTTGAATAAAGTTGGTAATAATTGAAAAAAGTTAGAAAAAGTTGGAGATTTTTGATTTTTGGGTACTTGGTGTTTTTCTCCAAAAGTGTGAAAAATTTGCTTAAAGTTGGAGAAAATTGCAAAAAGTTGGTAACATTTAGGAAAATATTGTAAAAATTGAAGAAAGTAGGATAAACTTGGTAGTAGCTGGAAAGGTTGGAAAAAGTAAGAAATTTTAGTTTGGAAAAAGTTGGGGAAAGTTGGAAAAATTTGAAAATTGTTTTTGCCAAATTTAGAACTCGAAATGCGCACTAGAGTGTTCTTTTGTTAAACTAAAATATTATATCAAAATTACTTTTGTAGAGTTTCAAATTTTATTACTATTATTATTATCATTGTTTTTTAAACCTTAGATTTATGTGTTTTATTTTTTAAGCTTAGGTTTTCAGCTTATTTGTTTTCTTAATTTTGTTTTTGTAAATTTGAGGTTTTAAAGCAAAGATTCTATGTTATATTAATTGTTTACCCTGTTAAAAAAAAAATCGTAAAGATTAAATATTTTTGATTTGTTTTAAAAAAAAAATAAAATTTTGTAAAAGTAAGTTTATTCAAAGTTTTTTGTTGGTTGTTTTATGGTAAACGTGTGAATTAAATTATTCTTTTCTTAAACCAAAATTTATATTCTAAAATCTATTGAAGAGTTTTAAGATTTTTTATTATTATTTGTTTTGAGGTTTCTTTTTTAATTTGATATTTTTAAATTATATATATAAGGTTTCCAAATTTTTTAATTTCCGGCTTTTTTCAAATTTTAATATTTCTTAAAATTTGGAAAGAAAGGAGAGGACGGGAATGGTTAGAGAGAAGAGGTGTTATAGTTTTATTAATTTTGTTTTTGAAAAATGTGAAATTTTTAAAGAAAGGTTTCAAAGTTTACTAATTACTTTTTCTTCTTCAAAAAAAGTGAAGAAGGTTGGCAAAAAATTAGAGAAAGTTAGATTTTTATTGTTAGTTGTTTGGTATGTTTATCGAAATGTGAAATAAATTGCTTCAAGTTGGAGAAAATTGGAGAAAGTTGGATGAGGTTGGTAATAATTGGAATAACTTGAAAAAGTTAGAGTTTTTTAGTATGGATAAAATTGGTAATGGTTGGAGAAAGTAAGAAGAAGTTAGGGATTTTTGATTGGTAGTTGTTTATTGTTTTCCTTGAAGCGTGTGAAAAATTGGTTAAGGTTGGAGAAAATTGATAATAGTTTTAAGAAAGTTGGATAATGTTGGTAATAGTTGGAAAAAGTTAGAGATTTTTTGTGTTGGACAAATATAGAGAAAGTTAGGTGCCATTTGGTTTACTTGTTTTGAGTCTATTTTCCATTTTGCGTTTTTGAAAATATGAAAAACTGCTCAAAACGCATTTGGTCACTTTCTGTTTTTAAAATCTGTTTTAAAAAACAGAAAATGGGTTTACACATAAAATGAAAAATGGTAAAAAGTTGTTTTAAAGCGTTTTTAACTCTAAAACAGAGAAAATCTCAAAACAGGAAAACAGAGAATGTCAAACCAAATGCATTTTCTGTTTTTCTTATTTTGAGATTTTCAAAGCATAAAACAGAACATACAAAACAAAAACAGAAAACAAGATATAGAAATGCAAATCAAATGCCACATTAAATTTTTGATTGTTAGGTGTTGTGTATTTTTTGAGAAGTGTGAAAATTTGCTTAAAGTTGGAGAAAGTTGGTAATAGTTGGAAAAATTAGAAAAAGTTAGAAATTTTTATTGTTGGGTGCTATGTATTTTATCGGGAAGTGTTAAAACTTGGTTAAGGTTGGAGAAAATTAGAGAAAGTTGGTAATAGTTAGAGAAAGTTGGCAATAGTTTAGAGAAATTTGATAATAGTTGGATAAAGTTAGTAATAGTGTGAGGAAGTTGGAAACAGTTAAATAGTTTTGATTGTTGGGTGTTTGATGTTTTTCCCAAAAAGTGTGAAAAATTCGTTATATTTGGAAAAAAATTGGAGAAAGTTGGCAACGGTTGGGGTAGTTTGATAATACTTGGAGAATGTTGGATAAAGTTGGTAATAGTTGGAGAAAGTTGAAAAAAGTTAGAGTTTTGATTGTTGGGTATTGGTGTATTTTTCAAAAAGTGCAAAAAAATTACTTAAAGTTGGAGAAAAATGAAGAAATTTGGTGATAGTTAGAGAAATGTAATAATTGTAGAAAGTTGGATAAAATTGGTCATAGTTTGAAAAGTTGGAAAAAGTTAGATTTTGCGTGGATAAAGTTGGTAATAGTTTTAAGAAAGTTTGAAAAAATTAGAGATTTTTGATTATTTGGTGTTTTCCTAAAAATGTGTGAAAAATACATTAAAGTTGGAGAATATTGGGGGAAGTTGGTAATGATTGGAGAAAATTGGCAATAATTAGAGAAAGTTGTTAATAGTTGGAGGAAGTTGGATAAAGCTGGTAATAATTGGAGAAGGAAAAAATTTGAGATTTTTTATTTTTGGGTGATTGATGTTTTTCTAGATAAGTGTGAGAAAATTGTTTAAAGTTGGAGAAAATTGCAGAAAGTTGATAACATTCTTGGTGAAATTTTGTAATAATTGGAGAACATTGGATAATGTTGGTAATAGTCGGAAAAGTTGGAAAAAGTAGGAGTTTTTTAGTATGGAAAAAATTGGGAAAAATGGGAAAAATTTTGGGATTGTTTTTGCCAAATTTGGAACTCCAAACGCGCATTAGATTGTTCTTTTTTTAAACTGAAATATTATACTAAAATTTACTTTTGTAGAGTTTCTAATTTTATTAATGTTATTATTATCATTATTTTTTATACCTTAGATTTATTTGTTTTATTTTTTAAGCTTAGGTTTTAGGTTTATTTGCTTTGTTAATTTCGTTTTTGAAAATTTGAGGTTTTAAAGAAAAGATTCTATGGTTATTAATTGCTTTCTTCGCCCCATAAAACTGTAAAGATTTAAGTATTTTTTTATTTGAATTTCAAAAGAAAAAAAAGGTTTGTAAAAGGTAAGTGAATTCAAAGTTTTATATTGGTTGTTTTGTGGTAAACGTGTGAATTAAGTTGTTCTTTTCTTAAACTAAAATTTTATATTCAGAAACCTATTGAAGAGTTTCAAAATTTATTATTATTATTATGTTTTTTTGTTCTTTTTAAAGCCTAGGTTACCTATTTTTTAAAATTTTTGTTAATTTTTCAAATGGTAAAACTCTCCAAATTTTTGCCGCTTCGTGGGTATTTTTGCGTTATGCATATAAGGTTTCCATTGTTTTTAACTTTCGGGTTTTTTCAAATTAAAAATTTTCCTTAAATTTTGAAAAGAAAGGAGAGGGGGGGATGGTTAGAGGAAAGAGGTGTGTTATAGCTTTATTAATTTTGTTTTTGAAAAATGTGAGATTTTCAAAGAAAATATTCAAAGTTTATTAATTGCTTTGTCATCTCCCAAAAACGTGAAGAAATTTGAAAAATTTTGGAGAAAGTTAGATTTTTTATTGTTAGGTGTTTAGTATATTTATCAAAAAGTGTGAAAAAATTGTTTCAAGTTGGAGACATTTGGAAAAAGTTGATAACAGTTGTGGAAATATTGTAATAATTGGAGAAAGATAGGGTTGGTAATAGTTGGAAAAGTTATAAAAAGGTTAAATATTTTTAATGTGGATAAAGTTGGTAATAGTTTGATTGTTGGGTTTGTTATTTTCCTCGAAATGTGTGAAAATTGGGCTAAGGTTCTATCGAATTGGAGAAAGTTGGTAACAGTTGGATAAAATTGGTAATAATTGGAGAAAGTTGGGAAAATTTAGATTTTTGATTGTTGGGAGTTTGGTTATTTCTCATGAACTGTGAAAAAAATTGCTTAAAGTTGGAAAAAATTTGAGAAAGTTGGTAACACTTCAAGAAATGTTGTAATAATTGCAAAAAGTTGAATAAAGTTAGTAATAGTTGGAAATGTTGGAAAAAGTTAGAGATTTTTAGTGTGGATTATGTTAGTAATAATTGGAAAAAGTTAGAAGAAGTTAGAGATTTTTGATTATTGGGTGTTTGGTGTTTTTCTCAGATAGTGTGAACAATTGGTTAAGATTAGACAAAATTAGAAAAAATTAGTAAAAGTTGGAGGAAGTTTGCAACAATTGGAGAAATTTGATAATAGTTGGATAAAGTTGGCAATAGTTGGAGAATGTTGTAAAAAGTTAGAGATTTTTTATTATTGGGTATTTGGTGTTTTGTTCGAAAAGTGTAAAAAATTGGTTTAATTTGGAAAGACTTGGTGAAAGTTGAAATAGTTGGAAAATGTTGGGAACAGTTGGAGGAGCTTGATAATCGTTGGGGAAAGGTGCATAAAATTGGTAATAGTCAAAGAAAGTTGAAAAAAGTTAAATTTTTGGTTCTTGGGTGTTTGGTGTAGTTGCCGAAAAGTGTGAAAAAATTGCATAAAGTTGAAGAAAATTGCAGAAAGTTGGTAATATTTAGAGAAATATTGTAATAATTGGAGAAAGTTAGATAAAGTTGATAGAAGTTGGAAAAGTTAGAAAAAATTAAGAGATTTTTAGTGTGGAAAAAGTCAGGGAAAATTGGAAAAATTTGGAGATTGTTTTTTGCCAAATTCGGAACTACAAATGCAAACTAAATTGTTCTTTTGTTAAACGAAAACATTATACCAGAATTTACTTTTGTAGTGTTTCAAGTTTTATTATTGTTATTGTTATCATTATTTTTTAAACCATAGATTTGTTTGTTTTATTTTTAAAGCTTAGCTTTTCGGCTTATTTGCTTTCTTAATTTCGTTTTTGAAAATTTGAGGTTTGAAATAAAAGATTCTATGTTTATTAATTGCTTTCTTCCCCCCAAAAAATCGTATAGATATAATTAATTTAAAAAAAATGTAAAGCTTTATTTTTCAAGTTTTTTATTTATTAATTTTTTATTGATTTTAAACATGGTAAAACTTTTGAAATTTTTGACGTTTTCAAGATATAATTGTGGGATATTTTTAAATTATGTATAAAAGGATTCCAAAGTTTTTAGCTTTTGGGTTTTTTCAAATTTTAATTTTTCTTAAAATTTGGAAAGAAAAGAGAAAGAAGGAACGGTTAGAGGAAAGAAGTGTGATATAGCATTTTATTAATTTTGTTTTTGAAAATGTTAGATTTGAAAGAAAGAATTCAAAGTTTATTAATTGCTATGTCATCTCCAAAAAAAGTGAAGAAATTTGGAAAAATTTGGAGAAAGATTTTTGATTGTCAGGTGTTTGGTGTATTTCTTGAGAAATGTGAAAAAATTACTTCAAGTTGGAGAAAATTGGTATCAATTAGGGAAGTGTTTTAATAATTGGAGAAAGTTGGATAGGGTTGGTAACAGTTGGAAAAGTTAGATATTTTTAGTGTGGATAAAGTTGGTGATGGTTTGATTGTTGGGTGTTCGGTATTTTTCTCGAAACGTGTGAAAATTTGGTTAAGGTTGGAGAAAATTGGGGAAAGTTGGTAACAATTAAAGAAATTTGATGATAGTTGGAGAAAATTGGATGAAGTTGGTAATAGTTGGACAGTTTGAAAAAATTCAATTTTTGATTGTTGGGTGTTTGGTGTATTTCTTGAAAGTGTGAAAAATTGCTTAAAGTTGTAGAAAATTCGCAAAAGTTGGTAACACTTAGAGACATGTAATAATTGGAGAAAGTTGAATAAAATTGGTAAATCGTTAGAAATGTTGGAAAAGTTAGAGATTTTTAGTGTGGATAATGTTTGTAATAGTTGGAAAAGTTAGACATTTTTGACTGTTGGGTGTTTGGTGTTTTTTTTCCGAAAAGTGTGAACAATTGGTTGAGATTAGAGAAATTGAAAAAAATTGGTAATAGTTGGAAGAAGTTGGCAATAGTTGGAGAAATTTGATAATAGTTAGATAAAATTGGCATAAATTGGAGAAACTTGCAAAAAGTTCAGAGATTTTTGATTGTTGGGTGTTATTGTGTTTTGCTCAAAAAGTGTAAAAAATTGGTTTAATTTAGAAAAAATTGAAGAAAGTTGGTAATATTTGAAGAAAGTTGGCAACGGTTAGAGAAGTTTGTTAAGAGTTGGGAAAATTAGATAAAGTTGGTAATAGTTGAAAAAAGTTGGAAAAAATTAAATTTTTGGTTATTGGGTGTTTGGTGTATTGTTCAAGAAGGGTGAAAAAATTGCATAGAGTTGGAGAGAATTTGAGGTAGTTTGTAACACTAGGAGAAATGTTGTAATAATTGGAGAAACTTGGATAAAATTGTAATGGTTGGAAAAGTTGAAAAAAGTTAGAGATTTTTAGTATAGAGAAAGTTGGTAATATTTGGGGATAGTTAGAAAAATTAGAGATTTTTGATTGTTGGATGTTTGGCGTTTTCATCGAAAAGCGTGAAAAATTGGTTAGAGTTGGAGAAAATTAGAGAAAGTTGATAGAAAATTGGAGAAAATTGGCAATAGTTGGAGAAATTTATTAATAGTTGGAGGAAGTTGGACAAAGTTGGCAATAATTAGTGAAAGTTAGAAAAAGTCAAAGATATTTGAATTTTTGGATGTTTGGTGTTTTTCTCAAAAAATGTGAAAAAATTGCTTATAGTTAGAAAAAATTGTAGAAACTAGGTAACATTTAGAGAAATGTTGTAATAGTTGGATAAAGTTTATAATAGTTGGAAAAGTACGAAAAAGTAAGATTTTGAGTGTGAAAGAAGTTGGTAAAAATTGAAAAAATTTCAAGGTTGTTTCTACCAAATTTTATTATTGTTATTGTTATCATTAATTTTTAAACCATAGATTTATTTGTTTTATTTTTTAAGCTTAGGTTTTAGGTTTATTTGCTTTTTCGAATTCGCTTTTTGAAAATTTGAGGTTTTAAAGAAAATATTCTATGTTTATTAATTGCTTTCTTTCCCCCAAAAACCGTAAAGATTTAAATATTTCTATTTTATTTTCGAAAAAAAAAAAAAGTTTGGTAAAAGGTAAGGGTATTGAAAGTTTTTTTGGGTTGTTTTGTTGTAGTCCGTGTGAATTAAATTGTTCTTTTCTTAAACCAAAATTTTATATTTTGAAATCTATTGAAGGGTTCCAAGATTTATTGCTATTATTTTTTTTGTCTTTTTAAAGCTTAGGTTTCTAATTTTTTAAAATTTTTTATTAATTTTCAAGAAGTTACAACTTTACAAATTTTTGCCGCTTTAAAGGTATAGTTGTGGGATATTTTTAAATTATATATATAACGTTTCCAACGTTTCTTAGCTTTCGAGTTTTTTCAAATTTGGAAAGAAAGGAGAAAGGTGTAATAGTTAGTGGAAAGTGGTGCATTATAGCTTTATTAATTTTGTTTTGTAAAATGTGAATTTTTAAAGAAAGGATTCAAAGTTTATAATTGCTTTTTCATCTCCAAAAATGTGAAGAAAGTTAGGAAAATTTAGAGAAAGTTAGATTTGTCTTTGTTAGGTGTTTAGTGTATTTCTCAAAGAATGTGAAAAATTGCTTCAAGTTAGAGAAAATTGGGGAAAGGTGGTAATTGTTGGAGAAATGTTGTAATAATTGAAGAAAGTTGGGCAAGGATGGTAATAGTTGGAAGCCCCCTGTACCTACAAGGGTCATTGTTTTCTCTTGGTGTGCTGTTAGGGGAAGGATTTTGACTATGGATAATCTTAAGCGACGGGGTTATTCTATTGTTAATAGGTGTCCTTTATGCTAAGTTGCGCGGACCCCTCAAAACTGTGGAGTACCCACTCAGGTGCGGGTGGGGTGCGGGTGCGGAGTCGGGTATGGCACTTTCAATCCGGATATGACTGTGATGATTAGTTGAAGGAATCATCCATTTTGGACTTCTCCGGCAATGGCATTCTCCGGCCATGGTGTACTCCATCCAAAGGTTTCTTTGGATGGCTTTAACCTTTTGTCTTCTTTGTGTTGATTACACAAATATAATTAAATTTTATAACCTTTATTTATATTAAATAGAAGTTACATGTCCCAAGCAAGCTATTAATTACATTAATATTAATTACACTAATAGAAACATTCCCCATGCAAGACTTTTGCTATTCCATTTGTGTATAAAGACTTTTTCTCTTCCATTTTGTCTATTATATATAGAGAGAGGGAGAGAGTCAGTTGATGAAAGGGCAAACTACAAATAACTAAAAATATATACTTATAATATTAATTTATAAAATAATTAAAAATTACATGAGGATACGAAAGGGCAAACGATAAATAATTAAAAATATATATTTATAATATTAATTTATAAAATAATTAAAATTACATGGCGTATCCCAATACCCGTATCCGAATTCGGATCCATATCCGCGTATTCTCTATTTTCTAGACTTGCATTATCCGACACCTAGATTCACACCCGCACCCCGATTCGAGTCCGGGGTCTGAGCACATAGCCTTTATGTCTCAGACAGGAGGAATCTATTAATTATCTACTCATTCACTGTGTTTGGGTCAGTGAAATTTGGAGCCTAATTCTTTTATGCTTTGGCGTTCAAATGTGTTTTCCCATAGACTTAAAAAATTTTCTTCTAGCGTGGGGGGGACAACCTATGGGCAGGAGAAAGAGGAAGATTTGGAAAACAATCCCGTATTGTATTTTCTGGTTGATCTGGAAGAAACGTAATAGGAGAATCTTCGAAAACTCAGAGAGGACTATTTTGCATTCTAAAAGTATATTTCTTTCTTGTTTATTTAGTTAGGTAGAGGATGGAAAAGAGATAGATCTTACTCTTTTCTGATTTTCATAGATGGTATGAAATAAGAAGGGATTTGATGTAATTCGTTTTTCTGAGGCATCTCTTTGATGCTCGTAATAAATCTTACTTATCTTTAAAAAAAAAAAGATGGTAATAGTTGGAACAGTTGGAAGAAGTTAGTGATTTTTAGTGTGAATATAGTTGCTAACAGTTTGATTGTTGGGTGTTTGGTGTTTCCTTGAAACGTGTGAAAAATTGGTTAAAGTTGGAGAAAATTGGAGAAAGTTGTTAATAGTTGGAGAAATTTGATAATAGTTTAGGAAAGTTGGATAAAGTTGGTAATAGTTGGAGAAAGTTGATAATAGTTCAGGAAAGTTGGATAAAGTTGGTAATAGTTGGAGAAAGTTGGAAAGAGTTTAATTTTTTATTTCTCGAGGAGTGTGAATAAATTGTTTTTGGTTGGAGAAAATTAGAGAAAGTTGGTTTATTGTTGGGTTTTTGGTGTATTCTCGAGAAGTGTGAATAAATTGTTTAAGTTGATGAAAATTAAAGAGAGTTGGTAGCAGTTGGAGAAGTGTTATAATAATTGGAGAAAGTTGAATAAAATTGGTGATAGTTGGAAATGTTGGAAGAAGTTTGAGATTTTTTGTCTGGATAAAGCATGTAATAGTTGGAGAAAGTTGAAAAAATTTAGAGATTTTTGATTGTTGAGTGTTTGATATTTTCGTCAAAAAGTCTGAGCAATTGGTTAAGGTTAGAGAAAATTGGAGGAAGCTGGTAATTATTGGAGAAAGTTGGCCACAGTTGGAAAAATTTGACAATAGTTGGATAAAGTTCGTAATGGTTGGAGAAAGTTGTAAAAAGTTAGTGATTTTTGATTGTTGGGTGTTTGGTGTTTTGCCCGAAAAGTATGAAAATTGGTTAAATGTGGAGAAAATTGGGGGAAAGTTGGTAATAGTTGGATAATGTTGGCAACAGTTGGAGAAGTTTGATAATAGTTGGGGAAAGTTGGATGAAGTTGGTAATGGTTGAAAAAGTTTAAAAAAGGTAGATTTTTGCTTGTTTGTTGTTTGGTGTATTTTTTGAAAAGTTTGAAAAAATTGCTTAAAGTTAGAGAATTTTGAGGAAGTTGATGACAGTTGGGAAATGTTGTAGTGATTGAAGAATGTTGGATAAAGTTTGTAATAATCGGAAAATTTGCAAAATGTTAGGGATTTTTTGTGTGAGAAAGTTGGAAATAATGGGAGATATTTAAAAAAAAAATTAGAATTTTTTTTATTGGGTGCCTGGTATTTCCTCGAAAAGTGTGAAAAATTGGTTAAAGTTGATAATAGTTGGAGAAAATTGGCAAAAGCTGGAGAAATTTGTTAATAGTTGGAGGAAGTTGGTTAAGGCTGGCAATAATGGGGGAGAGTTGGAAAAATTTGGAGTTTTTTTTTTTTTAATTTCTGAGTGTTTCGTATTTTTCTCGAAAAGTATGAAAAAATTGCAGAAAGTTGATACTATTTGAAGAAATGTTGTAACAACTGGATAAAGTTGATAATAGTTGGAGAAGTTGAAAAATGTAAGCGATTTTTAGTGTTGGAAAAAGTTGATAATAGTTGAAGAAAGTAAAAGGTAGAGATTTTTGGTCACTGGGTGTTTGTTATTTTTCTTGAAAAGTGTGAACAATTAGTTAAGGTTAGAGAAAATTGGAGAAAGCTGGTAACAGTTGGAGAAATTTGATAGTAGCTGGATAAAGTTGGTAAGAGTTGAGAAAGTTTCTTTTTTTGGTAAGTAAGAGTTGAGAAAGTTAGAAAATATTAGATATTTTTGATTGTTGGGTGTTCGATTTTTTTCCCGTAAAATGTGAAAAATTGGTTAAATTTGTGGAAAATCTGAGAAAATTTTAGTTGGCGAAAGTTGGTAAACATTGGAGAAGTTTGATAGCAATTGGAGTAAGTTGGATAAAGATGGTAATAGTTGAATAAAGTTGAAAAAAGTTAGATTTTTAATTGTTGGAAGTTGATAACAATTGGAGTGAGTTGGATAAAGATGGTAATAGTTGAAGAAAGTTGGAAAAAATTAGATTTTTGATAGTTGGTGGTTGGTGTATTTCTCAAAAAATGTGAAAAAATTGCTTAAAGTTGGAGAAAGTTAGTAAAAATTGGTAACAGTTGGATAGATGTTGCAATAATTGAAGAAAGTTTGACAAAGTTGGTTGTAGTTGAAAAAATTGGAAAAAGTTAGAGATTTTTATTATGAAGAATGTGGTAATAGTTGGAGATAGCTAGAAAAAATTAGAGATTTTTTATTGTTGGGTGTTTGGTATTTTTTTTGAATAGTGTGAAAAATTGGTTAAAGTTGGAGAAAGTTGGATAAAGCTGGTAATAGTTGGAAAAAAGTTGAAAAATATTTGATATTTTTTATTTTTGGGTGTTTGGTATTTTTCTTGAAAAGTTTGAAAAAATTGCTTAATGCTGGAGAAAATTTTAGAAAGCTAGTAATATTTGGAGAAATCTTGTAATAATTGGAGAAAGTTGGACAAAGGTGGTAATAGTTGGAAAAGTTGAAAAAAATAAGAGATTTTTATTGTGGAAAAAGTCTGGGAAAATTGAAAAATTTGGAGATTGTTTTTGCTAAATTTGAAACTCCAGACAAGCACTAAATTGTTCTTTTGTTAAACTAAAATTTTATGCCAGAATTTACCTTTGTAGAGTTTCAAATTTTATTATTGTTATTATTTTCATTTTTTTTTAAACCTTAGATTTGTTTGTTTTATTTTTTTAAGCTTAGGTTTTTGGTTTAGTTGTTTTCTTAAATTTGAGGTTTGAAAGAAAAGATTTTGTGTTTATTAATTGCTTTCTTCCTCCGTAAAAACCGCAAAGATTTAAGTATTTCTTATTTGATTTTCAAAAAAAAAAAAAAATAAAATAAAATAAAGAAAAAGGTTTGTAACCGGCAAGTGCATGCAAAGGTTTTTATTCGTTGTTTTGTGGTAGATGTGTGAATTAAATTATTCTTTTCTTAAAGCCAAAGTTTATATTCTGAAATCTATTGAAGATTTTCAATGTTTTTTATTTTTTTTTTTGTTTTGTTCTTTTGAAAGCTTAGGTTTCAATTTTTTTTTATTGATTTTCAACATGGTAAAACTTTCCAAATTTTTGTCGCCTTAAAGATACAATTGTGGGATATTTTAAAATTATTTATAAAAGTTTTCCAAAGTTTTTTGGCTTTTGGGTTTTTTTTTTTTTTAAAATATTGACTTTTCTTTAAATTAGGAAATTAAGGAGAGAGAGGGAATGGTTAGAGGAAAGAGGTGCGATATAGCCTTATTAATTTTGTTTTTGAAAAATGTGTGATTTTTAAAGAAGAATTCAAAGCTTATTAATTGCTTTTTCATCTCCAAAAATCGTGAAGAAAGTTAGAAAAATTTATAGAAAATTAGATTTTTGATTGTTGAGTGTTTGGTGTATTTTTGAAAAGTGTGAAAAAATTGCTTCAAGTTAGTGAAAATTGGAGAAAGTTGATAATAGTTGAAGAAATGTTTTAAAAATTGGAGAAAGTTGGTTAAAGTTGGTAATAGTTGGAAAAGTTCGGAAAAGTTAAAAATTTTTAGTGTAAAGTTGGTAATTGTTGGAGCAACTTGGAGAAAATTAGAGACTTTGGATTGTTGTGTGTCTAGTATTGCTCAAAAGGTGGGAAAAATTGGTTAAAATTAGAGCAAATTGGAGAAAGTTGGTAATAGTTAGAAAATTAGCAAGAGATGGAGGAATTTGTTAGTAGTTGGAGGAAGTTGGATAAAGCTAGTAATTGTTGGAGAAGTTTGGTAACAATTGTAGGAATTTAATAATAATAGGAGAAAGTTAGATAAAGTTGGTAAATGTTCGATTTTTGATTGTTGGGTGTTCTTTGTATTCCTTTAAAGGTGTGAAAAAATTGCTTAAATTTGGAGAAAATTGGTACCAGTTGGAGAAATGTTGTAATGATTGAAGAAAGTTGAATAAAGTTAGAGATTTTTAGTGTGGATAATGTTTGTAATGGTTGGAGAATAATGATTTTTGATTGTTGGGTGTCTTCCCTAAAAATTGTGAAACAACTGTTTAAGGTAGGTAATGGTTGGAGAAAGTTGGCAACAATTGGGGAAATTTAATAATACTTGGATAAAGTCGTTAATAGTTGGAGAAACTAGTAAAAAGTTTGATATTTTTGATTGTTTGGTGTTTTGCCCGAAAGGTGTGAAAATTTGGTTAAGTTTGGACAAAATTGGAGAATGTTTGTAATAATAAGATAAAGTTGGGGAAGTTTGATAATAGTTGGGGAAAGTTGGATAAAGTTGGTAATTGTTGAAGAAAGTTGTAAAAAATTAAAATTTTGATTGTCAATGTTTAGTATATTTCTCGAAAAGCGTGACAAAATTGCTTAAAGTTGGTGAAAATTTGAGAAAGTTGGTAGCAATTGGAGAAAGTTGGTAATAGTTAGAAAAGTTGAAAAAAGGTAGAGATTTTTAGTGTGAAAAAAGTTGGTAATATTTGGAGATAGTTTTGAAAAATTAGAGATTTTTGATTATTGTTTAGTGTTTTATTCGAAAAGTGTGAAAAATTGGTTATAGGTGGTGTAATAGTTGTAGAAATTGGCAACAATTGGAGAAATTTGTTAATAGTTGGACAAAGTTGGATAAAGTTGGCAATAATTGGAGAATGTTGGAAAATGAGATTTTTTTTTTGGATGTTTGGTGCTTTTCTCGAAAAGTGTGAAAAATTTGCTTATAGTTGGAGAAAATTGCAGATAGTTGGTGACATTTCGAGAAATGTTGGAAAGAGTAAGATTTTTATTGAGGAAAAAGTTGGTAATAATTGGAAAAAGTAGGAAGAGTAAGATTTTTGCGTGGAAAAAGTTGGGAAAAAATGGAAAAATTTGGAGATTGTTTTTGCCAAATTAAGAACTCCAAATGTGCGCTAAATTGGTCTTTTGTTAAACTAAAATATTATGCTAGAATTTCCTTTTGTAGATGTTCACATTTTATTATTGTTATTATTATCGTTATTTTTTAAACCTTAGGTTTGTTTGTTTTATTTTTTTAAGCTTATGTTTTTGGTTTATTTGCTTTCTTAATTTCGTTTATGTAAATTAGAGATTTTGATTTTTGGGTGTTTGGTGTTTTCCTTGAAAAGTGTGAAAAAATTGGTTAAATTTGAAAAAAGTTGGAAATAGTCAGAGAAAGTTGGCAACAGTTGGTGAAATTTATTAATAGTTGGAGGAAGTTAGATAAGCCTGGCAATAATTGGAAAAAAGTCGGAAAAAGTTCGAGATTTTTTTTTTGTGTTGTTTTCTTGAAAAGTGAAAAAATTGGTTAAAGTTGGTGAAAGTTGCTGTAAGTTGGTAACATTTGGAGAAATGTTGTAATAATTGAAGAAAGTTGGATAAAGTTGATAATAGTTGGAAAAAGTAAGATTTTTAATGTGAAAAAAATTGGTAATAGTTGGAGAAACGTAGAAAAATTTAGAGATTTTTATTTTTGGTGTTTTACTCGAAAAGTGTGAATAATTGGTTATGGTTGGAAAAATTGGAAAAAGTTGGTTATGGTTTAAAGAAAATTGGCAACCATTGCAGAAATTTGATAATAGTTGGATAATGTTGGATAAATTTGGTATGAGTTGGAGAAACTAGGAAAAAGTTTGATATTTTTGATTGTTGGGTGTTCGGTGTTTTCCTTGATAATAGTTGGAGAAAGTTGGATAAAGTTAGTGATAATTAGAGAAAATTAGATTTTTGATTGTTGGTTGTTCGGTGTATTTCTCAAAAAGTGTGAAAAAAATTACTTAAAGTTAGAAAAAATTGGAGAAAGTTAGTAACAGTTGGAGAAATGTTGTAATAATTGGAGGAAAGTTGGATAAAGTTGATAATAGTTGGAGAAGTTGGAAAAAAGTATGAGATTTTTAGTGTGAATAAAGTGGGTAATAGTTGGATAAAGTTAGAAATTGTTGATTTTTGATTGTTCGGTGTTTGGTGTTTTCTTGAAAAGTGTGAACAATTGGTTAAGGTTCGAGAAAATTAGAAAAAGTTGGTAATGGCTAGAGAAAATTGACAACAGTTGGAAAAATTTGATAATAGTTGAATAACGCTGGATATTGTTGGTAAGAGTTGGAGAAAGTTAGAAAAAGTAAGAGAATTTTAATTTTTGAGTGTTTGGTGTTTTTCTCAAAAACTATGAAAGAATTGCTTAAAGTCAGAGAAAATTGCAAAAACTTCATATCATTTGGAGAAATGTTGTAATAATCGGAAAAAGTTGGATAAAGTTGATGATAGGTGGAAAAGTTGGAAAAAGTAAGAGATTTTAGTATAGAAAATGTTGGAGATTGTTTTTGCCAAATTTGGAACTCTAAACACGCACTAAATTATTCCTTTGTTAAACTAAAATATTATACCAAAATTTACTTTTGTAGAGTTTCAAATTTTTTTCTTGTTATAATTATCATTATTTTTTAATCTTATATTTATTTGATTTATTTTTTAAGCTTAGGTTTTCGGTTTATTTGCTTTCTTAATTTTGTTTTTGAAAATTTGAGGTTTTAAAGAAAAGATTCTATGTTTATTAATTGCTTTCTTTCCCCCAAAAAACTGTGAAGATTTAAGTATTTTTTATTTGATTTAAAAAAAAAAAGGTTTGTAAAAGGTAAGTGTATACAAAGTTTTTTATTTGTTGTTTTGTGGTAGACGTGTGAATTAAATTGTTCTTTTCCTAAACCAAAGTTTTATATTTTGAAATCCATGGAGGAGTTTCATGATTTATCATTACTATTTTTTTGGTTCTTTTTAAAGCTTAGGTTTCAAATTTTTTTACTTTTTTATTTTTAAGATGGTAAAACTTTCTAAAGTTTTGCCGCTTCAAAGATGTAATTGTCGGGTATTTTTAATTATATATGAAAGGTTTCCAAAATTTTTAACTTTAGGGTTTTTTCAAATTTTAGTTTTTCTTAAAATTTGGTAGGATATGAGAGGGGGAACGGTTTGAGAAAAGAGGTGCATTGTAGCTTTATTAATTTGTTTTTGAAAAATGTGAGATTTTTAAAGAAAGGATTCTAAGTTTATTAATTGGATTTGTCATTTCCAAAAAACGTGATGAAAGTCGGAAAAGTTTAGAGAAAGTTAGATTTTTGATTGTTAGTGTTTGGTATATTTCTCAAAAAGCGTGAAAAAATTAGAGAAGGTTGGTAACAGATGGGGAATGTTGTAATAATTTGAGAAAATTGGATAAATTTGCAATAGTTGGAAAAGTTGGAAAAAGTTAGAAATTTTTAGTGTGGATAAAGTTGGTAATGGTTGGAGAAACTTAGAAAAAATTAGAGATTTTTGATTATTGGGTGTTTGGTGTTTTTTTCAAAATGTGTGAAAAATTGTTTAAGGTTGTATAAAATTAGAGAAAGTTGGTAATAGTTGAAAAAAAGTTGGCAGCATTTGGAGAAATTTGTTTATAATTGGAGGAAATTGGATAAAGCTAGTAATTGTTAGAGAAAGTTGGAAAAAGTTAGAGATTTTTTATTTTTGGGCGTGGTATTTTTCTCGAAAAATTTGAAAAAAATGTGTAAAGTTGGGTAACATTTGGAGAAATGTTGTAATAATTGGAGAAAGTTGGATAAAGTTAGTAATAGTTGAAAAACTCAGAGAAAGTTAGAGATTTTTAGTGTGAATAAAATTGATAATAGTTTGAAAAACCTTGGGTTTTTTGATTGTTGAGTGTTTGATGTTTTCTCAAAAAGTGTGAAAAGTTGGTTAAGGTTAGAGAAAATTAGAGGAAGTTGGTAATAGTTAGATAAAGTTGACAACAATTGGAAAAATTTGAAAATTGTTGGATAAAGTTGGTAATAGTTGGATAAAGTTAGCAACGGTAAGAGAAGTTTGATAATATTGAAGAAAGTTGGATAAAGTTGATAATAGTTGGTAAAAGTTAGATTTTTGATTGTTGGGTGTTTGGTTTTTTTTTGGCAAAAAGTGTAAAAAAATTGCTTAAAGTTAGAGAAATTGAAGAAAATTAGTTAACGGTTTTAGAAATGTTGTAATAATTGTAGAAATTTGGATAAAGTTGGTAATAGTTGGAAAAGTTGAAAAAAGTTAGAGATTTTTTGTGCGAAGAAAGATGGTAATAATTGGAGATAGATATAATAAATTATAGATTTTTGATTGTTGGGTGTTTGGTGTTTCCTCAAAAAATGTGAAAAATTGGTTAAGCTCGGTGAAAATTAGAGAAAATTGGTAATAATTTGAGAAAGTTGGTAACAGCTGGAGAAATTTGTTAATTGTTGGAGGATGTTGGATAAAGTTGGTAATAATGTGAGAAAATTGGGAAAAGTTTGGGATTTTTTATTTTTGAGATTTTTCTCGAAAAACGTGAAAAAATATATGGGGAGAAGGCCCGCTTGGACCTCTGAAAAAACTTCAAAAATCTCTACAAATTTTATTAAAATTTTCAAATCACCAAAAATATGTCTATAAATATCTACAACTTTCATTAAATTTCTATAATATTCTAAAAATCATTATAAATCTCTACAGATTCCCAAAAATCTTTACAAATCCGTATAAATCTCAATGAGTCTTTAGCAAAATCAAAAATCTTAATAAATCTCTGCGAATTACCAAAACTATATAAATCTCTTCAAATTTCAATAAATTTATACAAATTTTCAAAAACATCTACAAATCTCAATAAATCTCTACAAATTTCTAGAAAGTTTTTCATGAAATTTTAAAAATCCTTACAAAATCGTTTGCCAGAATCCGATTAAATGGATTTTCTACTGTTCTCTATCTTTTTAAGATCTGTTAGCTGCACTTCATGCACTCCAAAATACCAAAAAAGTTGTAAAATCACATTTTATTGTAATTTGTGGAGCTCAAACAGCCTTGTATATATGATTTTCAACGTTTTTTTTTTTTTCTTTTTTAACTTTTGGGTTTTTCCAAATTTTAATTTTTCTTCAATTGAGGAAAGAAATGAGAGGGTGGAAATGATTGGAGGAAAGACGTGTGGTATGGCTTTATTAATTTTGTTTTTGAAAAGTGTGAGGTTTTTAAAGAGAGTATTCAAAGTTATTAATTGCTTTTTTTCTCTAAAAAGTTTGGATTAAGTATTTTGATGTTTTTGTTTTTAATCAAAACATGAAGTCTGGACAAGGTGAGGATCCAATATTTTTAATTGGTTATTTTTTATGGGTGGTTTGTGAATTAAATTATTTTTTTTTCATTGTATCAAAAGTTAATACCCAAGGATCTATTGATTGAGTTTTAAGATTTATTATTATTATTATTAAGCTTAGAGTTTTGAATAAAATTTGCAAGCTTCATTAATTTTTTTTCAAAAATTTATAACTTTCCTAAATTTTTCCCTCTTGAAGTATATAATTGTCGGGTATTTTTAAACATATATAAGTTATAAAAAGTCTTAATTTTCAGGGATTTTTAAATTTTATTTTTCGTAAAATTAGGAAGAAAGGAAGAGGGTAACTCTGAGAGGAAAGAAGTTCCATATGGTTTTTTAATTTATTTTTTAAAAATATGAGGTTTTTAAAAGAAGGAATTAGAATATATTCTCCGGGGCAAAAAATGTAACATTTTAATTAATATTATATATTTTTTGAAATATGAAAAATTTGGAAAATGTAAGGTTCCAAAGTTCATCAATGATCGTCTTTGTGGGGCACTTATTTGTAAGTTAAGTGAATGTTTGGGTTGTTAGATTTCGGTTAAAAAAACAAAAAGTAGGTAAAATTCGGATTATTGAGTATTTTGTGTGTTTCTTGAAAAGGGTGAAAAGTTGTAGAAAATTAGAGGAAGTTGGTAAAGTTGGATAAAATTGGTTAAAGTTGGAGAACATCAGATAAAGTTTGAAAAAGTTGGTAAAATTGAAAAAAAAGTTTGCGGAGGGAATGTTGGAAAAATTTGGAGAAAGTGAGTGTTTCGACAAGTTTGGCACAACAAATGCAAACTAATTATCTGTTTGGAGTGCCAATTTTAGCAAAAAAAGTGGGCAAATTATGGAGTGTTGGGTGTTTTGGTTTTTTTCTTGAAAAGTGAGAAAATTGATTAAAGTTGAAAAAATTGGAGAAAATTGGTAATAACTAGAGAAAGTTGGATAAAATTGATCATAGTTGGAGAAAATTAAATAAAAAGTTAGAAATCTTTTATTATTGGTGCTTGGTGTTTTCTTCGAAAAGTGTGAAAAAGTGGTTAAACTTAGAGAAAGTTGGTAACAATTGGAGAAAGTTGGTAACAGTTGAAGAAATTCGATAATAGTTAGATGAAGTTGGCAACAATTTGAGAAAGTTGGAAAATGTTAGAGATTTTTTGTTATTGGGTGTTTTTTGTTTTCCTCGAAAAGTGTGAAATATTTGCTTGAAGTTCGAGAAAATTGGTGAAAATTGGTATCGGTTGGAGAAATGTTGTAATAAATAGATAAAGCTAGTAATAGTTGGAGAAAGTTGGAAAAAATTAGAGATTTTTAGTGTGAAAACTGTTGGAGAAAGTTGGTAATAATTGAAGAAGTTGGAAAAAGTTAGAGAATTTTAGTTTGGATAAAGTTGGTAATAGTTGGAGATAGATAGAAATTGTTAGAAAATTTTGATTGTTTGGTATTTGGTGTTTTCTTAAAAAATGTGAGAAATGGGTTAAAGTTGGAGAAAATTGGTGAAAGTTTACAATAGTTGGAGAAAGTTGACAACAGTTGAAGAAAGTTGGTAATAATTTGAGAAAGTTGGAAAAAGTTAAAACATTTTTTATTATTGGATGTTTGGTGTTTTTCTCGAAAGTGTAAAAAAATTGTTTAAAGTTGGGGAAAATTGGACAAAGTAGATAACATTTGGAGAAATGTTGTAATAATTGGAGGAAGTTCGATAAAGTTGGTAATAGTTGGAGAAGTTGGAGAAAGTTAGAGAAAAGTGGAAAAATTTAGAGATTTTTTTTTGCCAAATTTGACACTCCAAACGCACACTAAGTTATTCTTTTGTTAAACCAAAATTTACTTTTGTAGAGTTTCAAATATTATTATTATTATTATTTAAATCTTAGATTTATTTGTTTTATTTTTGAAGTATAGCTTTTTGGTTTATTTGCTTTCTTATTATTGTTTTTGAAAATTTGGGGTTTTAAGGAAAAGATTCTAAGTTTATTTATTGCTTTCTCCCCCATCCCCCCCCCCCAAAAGTATAGACCAAGTATTTTTTATTTTGTTTTTGGAAAAAAAAGAAGTTTGGAAACGGAAAGTATTCAAAGTTTTTTATTGGTTGTCTTGTGGTAGATGTGTGAATTAAATTATTCTTTTCTTAAACCAAATTTTTATATTCTAAAATTTATTGATGAGTATCAAGATTTATTATTATTATTATTATTATTATTTTGTTCTTTTCAAAGCTTTGGTTTCAAATTTCTTTAATTTTTTTATTAATTTTCAAAAAGGTAAAACTTTCTAAAATTTTGCCATTTTAAAGATATAATTGTGGATATTTTTAGATTCAAGTTTCCACAGTTTTTAACTTTCGGGTTTTTTTAAATTTTAATTTTTCTTAAAATTTGAAAAGAAATGAGAGAGGGAATGATTGGAGGAAAGAGGTGCATTATGGCTTTATTAATTTTTTTTTTGAAAAATGTGAAATTTTTAAAGAAATGATTCAATATTTATTAATTGCTTTTTCTTTTCCAAAATGCATGAAAGTTTCGATTATATATTTTGATTTTGTTTAAAAAAAAAAGTAAAATTTGGGCATGGTGAGGATCTAAGGTTTTTGGATTGGTTAATGGATGTTTGTGAGCTAAATTGATTTTTTTCTGTTGTACCAAAATTTAATACCCAATGGTCTATGGATAAAGTTTTATGATTTATTATTATTATTATTATTTTAAGTTTAGATTTTTTGAATTAAGGATGCATGTTTCATTAATTTTTTTAATTTTTTTTCAAAAAGTTAAAACTTTACAAAATATTTGCCTCTTTAAATATATAGTAACCATTTGTAGCTCTAAAAAACTTCAAAATTTTCTACAAATCCTAATAAATACCTACAAATCACCAAAAATATTTATAAATCTCTACAAATCTTAATAAATTTTATATAGAACTCCAAAAATCATTACAAATCACAATAAATCTTTACAAATCTGTGCAAATCTTTACAAATCTCAATAAAGCTTTACAAATCACCAAAAATTTCAATAAATCTCTATCAATGATCAAAAATCTCAATAAATTCTTACAATCTCAATAAATCTCTACAATTCTTTCAAAATCTCTTCAAATCTCTACAAATGTCAATAAATCGATCCCAATTAATTTCTTTAAATTTCCAAAATGTTTTGCACAAAACTCCAAAAATCCTCAAAAAAATCCTCTGCCAGAATCCATTCGCATGGATTTTCTATTGTTCTACATCTTTTTGTGATTTGTTGGATGCACTCTAAATACTAAAACGGTTACCTAACCACATTTTATCGATTTGTGGAGTTCAAACGGCCCCTATATATATGGTTTTCAAAGTTTGTTTACTTTTTCATTTTTCCAAATTTGAATTTTTCTTAAATTTAAGGAAAGAAATGAGATGGGGAATGGTTGGAGGAAAGAACTGTGGTATGGCTTTATTAATTGTCTTTGAAAAGTATGAGGTTTTTAAAGAAAAGATTCAAGGTTTATTAATTACTTTTTTTTCTCTAAAAAGTTTTCATTAAATATTTTGATTTTTTTGTTTCAACAAAAAAGTAAAGTTTGGACAGGATGGGGATCCAAAGTTTTTTAACTGGTTATTTTTATGGGAGGTTTGTGAATTTAATCTTTTTTTTTTCCTTGTAGCAAAAGTTAGTACCCAAAGATCTATTGATAAGAGTTTTAAGATTTATTATTGTTATTGTTGTTGTTGGTATTATTTTTAAGTTTAGATTTTCAAAAACTTAAATCTTTTTTTTTTTTTTTCAAAAACTTAGATCTTTCCAAAATTTTTGCCTCTCTAAATATATTGTTGTGGAATATTTTTAAACATATATAAGTTATACAAAGTTTTAATTTTCAGGTATTATTAAATTTTATTTTTTCTTACAACTGGGAAGAAGGGAAGAGGGGTAATTCTATGAGGAAAAAGGTTCCAAATGGCTTTCTTAATTTATTTTTGAAAAATTTGAGGTTTCTAAAAGAATGAACCAGAGTTTATTGATTGCTTTCTCCTCTTCCCCCCAAAAATGTAACGTTTTAATTAATATTTTAATTTTGTTTTTTTGAAATTTGTAAATTTTGGAAAATGTATGGTTCAAACTTCATCAATGAATGTTTTTTGGGGGACTTATTTGTAAGTTAATTGCATGTTTGGAGTGTTAAATTTTGGCCAAAAATAAAAAGTAGTTAAATTTTAGATTATTGGGTGTTTGGTGTGCTTCTTGAAAAATGTGAAAAAGTTGTAGAAAATTAGAAAAAATTGGTAAAAGTTGCCTATAATTGGTTAAAATTGGAAAAAAATGTTGGAGAAAGTTTGAGAAAGTTGGTAAAGTTGAAAAAAGTTTGAGATTTTGGTGTGGTGAAAGTTGGAAAAATTTAGAGAAAGTGAACGTTTTGGCAAATTTGGTATGACAAACGCAAGCTAAGCTTTTGCTTTGAGTTCGAATTTTAGCCAAAAAAAGGACAAATTTTGGGTTGTTTAGTGTTTTTTTCGAAAGTGTAAAACAAATTGGTTAAACTTGGAGAATGTTAAAGAAAGTTGGTAATAGTTGAGGAATGTTGATAATAGTTGAAGAAAGTTGGTGATAATTAGGGAAAGTTGGATATAGTTGAAGAAAGATGTTGAGATTTTTTTATAGTTGGGTGTTTGGTATTTTTCCGTGATAGGTGTGAAAAATTGGTAAAAGTTGGAAGTAATTGGAGAAAGTTGGCAATAGTTAGAAAAAGTTAGAGATTTTTAAATGTTAGGTGTGTTTTTTCCTCAAAAAGTGTGAAAAAATTACTTATAGTTGGAGAAAGTTGATAATAGTTTGAGAAAATATATAATTGTTGGAGAAAGTTGGATAAAGTTAGAGAATTTTGATTGTTATGTGGTTGGTGTGTTTTTTTTTTCGAAAAGTGTGAAAATTGCTTAAAATTCGAAAAAGTTGGAGAAAGTATATAATAGTGGGAGAAAGTTGGAAAAAAATTAGAGATTTTTAATTGTCGGATGTTTGGTGTTTTCCGCGAAAAATGTGAAAATTGTTTAAAGTGGGAGAAAATTGAAGAAATATTGTAATGATTGGAGAAAGTTGATAATAGTTAGAAAAAATTGAAAAATTTAGAGATTTTTTAGTGTAGAAAATGTTGGAGAAAATTAAAAAATTTTGGAGATTTTTTTTTTCTAAATTTGGCACTCCAATTGTGCACTAAATTATTCTTTTAATAAGCCAAAATATTATACCAAAGTATAGTTTTTGCCATTTTACATTTCATGTGTAAACTTATTTTCTGTTTTCTATAACAGATTTTGAAAAGACAAGTGACCAAATGCGTTTTGAAGTGTTTTTGTTATTTCCAAAATTGTAAAATGGAAAATGGGTGAGCAAGTATATCAAATGGCACTTAAGTTTTTTTTTTTAATTTTGTTTTAAAAAAAAATTTGAAAAAGGTAAGTATTCAAAGTTCTTTATTGGTGTTTTGTGGTAGACGTGTGATTAAGTTGTTCTTTTCTTATACCAAAATTTTTTATTCTAAAAGCTATTGAATAGTTTCAAGATTTATTATTATTTTTTTTTTCTTGTTCTTTTTAAAGCTTAGGTTTCAAATTTCTTTAATTTTTTTATTCATTCTCAAAAAGGTAAAACTTTTCAAAATTTTGTCTCTCTAAAGATATAATTGTGGGATATTTTTAAATTATATATGTAAGGTTTGCAAAGTTTTTAACTTTCGAGTTTTTTTAAATTTTAATTTTTCTTAAAATTTGGAAAGAAAGGGAAGTGGGGGAATGGTTAGAGGCAAGAAGTGTGCTATAGCTTTATTAATTTTGTTTTTGAAAAATGTGGGATTTAAAAAAAAAAAAGATTCAAAGTTTATTTTGTTTTCGTCACAAAAAAAAGTGAGGTTCCAAAGTTTTTTAATTGGTTATTTTTATGGAAGGTTTGTGAACTAAATTCCCCCCCCCCCATATCAAAATTTAATTCCTATATATCTATTGATAAAGTTTTAAAATTCATTATTATTATTTTAAAGTTTAGAGATTTCCAAAAGGAAGGTTTCAAATTTCATTAAGTTTTTTTTTTTTTTTTTAAGTTAAGGTGACATTGGGTTTGCTTTTCTTTTTTCTGTTTTTGTTTTTTGTGTTTTATGTTTTAAAAATCTATCTGTTTTTCTTATTTTGAATTAAAAAACACTCAAAACGACTTTTTTGCTATTTTCATATCATGTGTAAACCTATTTTCTGTTTTCTAAAACAAATTTTCAAAACACAAGTAATCAAATGCGTTTTGAGCTGTTTTTCTTGTTTTCAAAAATGCAAAATGGAAAATGAGCTCAAAACAAAAAATAGAAAATAAAAACAGAAAAACAAATCAAATGACACTTCTTTCCAATTTTTTTAATATATATATATATATAGATATTGGATATTTGTAAATTAAATATATATATATATATAAGGTATCCAAAGTTTTAGTTTCTTGGGTTTTTTAAATTTTAGTTTTTCTTAAAATTATGAAAGTAGGGGAAGGGGGAATTGTGAGGAGAAGAAAATAAAAAAGTTGGTGCCATCTGGCTTTATTAATTTCGTTTTTGAAAAATGTTAGATTTCTAAAAAAAAGGATTCTAAGTTTATTAATTCCTTTTTTTTCTCCCCCAAAAAAGGTATAAAGTTTCAATTAATTAGTTTGATTTTGTTTTGTTTTCTTCTTTTAAGAAGTTTGGAACAGGGAAGGATTCGAAATTTACTATTGGTTGTTTTTGCGGGAGACTTGTTAATTAAATTTTTCTTCTTTGAAACCAAAATTTTTTATCCTAAAATCTGTTGGTAGAGTTTCAAGATTTATTGTTATTAATATTATTTGGTTTTTTTAAGGCTTAAGTTTTCAAGGAGAGGTATAAAGTTTCAATTAATTACTTTGATTTTTTTTTTCTTTTATAATGTCTAGAAAAGGGAAGGATTCAAAGTTTATTATTTGCTGTTTTTTCAGGAGAATTGTTAATTAAATTGTTCCTTTTTTAAACCAATATTTTATATCCTAAAATATAATGGTTGAATTTCAGGAATTATTGTTATTATTATTATTTTAAAGCTTAGGATTTCAAAGAGAGGTTTCAAATTTCATTAATTTTTTTGTTCATTTTCAAAATGTTATAAAGTTTCAATTAAGTATTTTGTTTTTTCCCCCTTCCCCCCAAAAAGTAAAATTTGGAAAAGGGAAGGATTCAAAGTTTATTAATGGTTGTTTTTTTGGGAGACCTGTGAGTAAATTGTTTTTGTTTTTGTTTTTTTTTTCTTTCTGAAATCAAAATTTTTTACTCTAAAATCTATTGGTACAATTTCATGATTTATTATTATATATGTTTTTTAAAGCTTAAGTTTTCAAATAAAGGTTTCAAATTTCATTAATTTTTTCATTCATTTTCAAAAGACAAATCTTTCCAATTTTTTCTCTCTTTAAGTATATTATTGTTATATTTTTAAATTAAATAATCTTTTTTTTTTCACACCAAAATTTTTATTTCAAAGGTTATCTTTAATTTTTAACGGTTATTGTTTTTTAATATTAAATAGGCAAGATTCAAAAGAAAGGATTCGAAGTTTATTTAATGCATTATGTGTATGTGTGTTTTTTTCAAAGACATAAAAGCAATGTTTGGAAAAGGTAAGAATTCAAAGTTTATTGATGATTGTTTTGACATTTTTCAATAATAGTAAAGTTTTCGAAGTGTATTAGTTAATTTTATTTTTTTCTTTTTTAAGAACATATATAATTTTTTTTTTCAATAAAGTAATCTTTGGAAAAGCTGAGAATTCAAAGTCTATTAATGGTTGTTTTTTGATTTTCAGAAAAATGTAAAGTTTCCGAAGTACATTAATTATTTTATTTTAATTTTTTAAAAAATATAAGATTTTCAAAGTTTTAGTTTTTTTTTCTAAATTTTAATTTATTATTTCTTAAAACTACATAGTATGGTGTGGGGAAAGAGGTGTCACGTGGTTTTTTTAATTTCACTTAGTTTTTGGGAATTGTTATTGGTCGGAGGCTTTTCAAGGCACATTACATTTTTATTAATGGTTATTTTGTCGTTTTTTAAAAAACTTTCCAAAATGCATTAATTATTGTTTTATTTTTCTGGAAATATATGTAAGGCTTCCAAAGTTTTAATTTTTCGTTTTTTTCTAAATTTTAGTTTGTTATTTCTTAAAATTAGAGAAAGAAGGGGAAAGGAGGAATGGTGGAAAGAAAGAGGTGCCTTCTGGCTTTTTTTTTTTTTTTTTTTTTTTTTTTTTTTCAGGAGTTTTAAAAGTAAGGATTCATTATTTATAGGCTTTTCAAGGTATTTTAAATTGCTTTATATATATAGTTAGTTGGGTCTTCTTGGCTCCGTGCTTCTTTGTGTCTATTTCTAGGTAGACTAGACATCTCAGGTATGACCGTCGCCTCTTGGTATAACTAACTCTTCTAATGTCCATTTTTAGGCTTTTAGCTAGGTTGGATAACTCAAGATTGTCTGTAAGAAACACTACTTCTTTTGAAGGTGCAACAAGCTCTGAATGTGAACAACAATCTCTCTTGATTGCTATCCATCTTTCTTTCACTTGTGCCAAATTCTTCTTCAAACTTGAATAATTGTGTTCATCAGTAAACCAATCTAGAGGAGATTCAGTGCTGGTTGACCTGGAACATTTCAAACTAAGCAAATCATCTATGTAGGCCCTAATGTCGAACTCCAACCATCATACTAGGTAAAAGCCAAAGATCAATCATAATAACTACTGCGTAGGTATTTATCGACCAAAAAAAAACTACTGCGAAGGTTCCAAACATCAATCTTAAGAGATGAAATGTTGGCTAAATATTGAACAATAATCATGATCGTAGTCAAGTACTAGTAACGCGAAGCACGAATCATTAGGTAAATGAAGTGCTTGTAAGGCCGAGCACTATTAATATCACGAGTGAACTGAGATTTGGCAAAGGGCTGAGCACCACTCATAAGAGAATTAAGTGCTAGTATAATGTCAAGCACCAATCTTAGCAAGAGGCTTTTTTAGTTGAGTAGCATTGTCTGACTTCCTTATCTCCTTTGAGCAGCTGCTTTAGCTGGTAACCTCACAATTGGCCTTCTCTGTCGAGGTGATCTCTTCATTCATTCTTTCAATCGGGTGGCTTCTTTAGCTGACATGACCTCTTTGGTTATTCTTTCAATTGGTTGGCCTCTTTAGTCGAGATGACCACTTTGGTCGTTTTTTAATCGGGTTTCCTCTTTAGATGGGATAACCTCTTTGGTGGTTCTTTCAATTTGATGGCCTCTTTAGCGGAGATAATATATTCAGTCATTCTTTGATTGAGTACTATTTTTTGGCAGCCAAACAAAAATGCTTTTGCTTGACTGTAAGACCATGAAGTATAATCAAATCCACAACTTGCTGACGGATGGGGTAGAGATCATAGGAAAACTTTGTGGTTGTACTCACAAGTTCCTCAATGATAAGACCCACATATTTGTAGAGCTTAAGTTAGCATCAAGCTGCCCCTTTGTGAACAGAGTAGATATCAGTAATATTGAAATCAGCCAACATCTTGAGGGCAATAGTCTCCAAATTCATGTCTGATTATCCCTTCTCAACTAATTTGAAAGTTTCATGCTTGCCTTTGCGCTCAAAACATCGTCAATGGGGTCAGAAACTATGGATGAAGAAGAAACAACGCAAAAAATGACCAGAGATTTGTGAAAGCATCTTTGATCCTCTTATCAGCCTGCACCAACATGATGCCCGCACAGGTCTAAACTTAATAAATTCTTCACAAGCTTTAGAGTCACCAGCGAAGTGTGAATGATTGCTTGATACACGTGGAGAAATTTCAGCCATATGTTATACTCTTGATGAACTTGGTTGATTGGAGTTTGCAGTACGTGGACATGTGAACAATTGAAGGTGTTTTAGTTTGCAGCTTGCAAATGCCAATTTGAGGTGGATTGAATATGTTGCAGCCTCTGCAAACCTATCAAGGGGCAAAACTCATAATGCTTCCTCCAACATTGATTTTGCCTACTGTATATCATGTGACACTTCCTCTACATTTTATTCCGAGGATGTGGCATTGCCTGAAAAAGCATCTACTCGGTCCATTGCATGGCCATTTGGGATCGAGTGTCAGTTCACCATTGCTTTAGGTGTCAAATCTAGGCAGAACATGCTCTATGAAAATTATTTCATCAAATTGGCCAAGGCATGAATTGCATTTATTTCATTTCAAGCTATAGTCAGTACACCAGAGCAACTCTTCCCAGCATGTTTGCACTGAAGGTTTCTTTGTGTAGGTACCTGGATCATGGCTATATGGTCTAGGTTTGTTTCTTCGTATCCTCCGTAGCATAATCACACCCCTCTCATATTGTCGGTTAGCCGCGGGACGATTAAGGTCCGGAGATTCTTAAAACAGAGATATTTTCATGTGGGGTCACCGGGGGTTTGGCAGACTAGTGTTTAGAATCAATGGATTGTTGGGGCTTCCCAACCAATCTAGAGAGTGATTCTTGTAGGAGAATACTTATCCTATAGAGGCACACCAATCTAAAGTTGAATATCAGCTCAATTGATACAAAGCCTTGACTCCGGCCTAAAAAGGTTCCTCCTCAGCTTATGTAAACTCTCCTCCTCTGGATGGTTTAACACTCGTCATTCATACTCTTTTACCACCCTCCATATACTATCCCTCTTGTTCCATGTGACCTTGGTTCTCACCCCTCCACCAAACTGTGGTAACCTCACCATAGTTGATGATTAGCATAATTCTCAAAAGGTTAGACTCCACTAGGCTACACCACCTTCCACCACAACATACCCTGCTGGGATTTTAGCAAATGCTGCTCTCCAGGTCGTATCGATTGGTTGAAAGGCTTGAAAGAGAATGTTGTTCTGGGGAACGATATTCATTGGTACCGAATTCAAAGGATTAATGCCTACTTCAAGACAACATAACAACGTTCTTTTGGAAACCAAAAAGAAGAATCTATTTAAGGGAGAAATGAGGAAGAGTGCCAATCGATTACTTAAGGCTGGCAACTAAGGTGGTAACGGTGGATCCCAGGAAAGTATAGAAGAAGTATGACATCGCATTCCAGCAATCCCAAGCAACTATGCAACGAACCTAAGAAGCAATGATGGAGACCTTCAAAACCCTTCAACAAAACTCCACATTAGCTTCTTCTCAAGTTTCAACCCTTCCATCTACCACACATGGTTCAAAGTATCATCCGAGACGCCGAGCTATCGTCCAAGACGTATCGGAATCAATGGATGGCGCGACGAGATCTTAGCCCGCGTCAAAGAAATGCGTCAAGAATAGTTATCTCACTTAGTCATAGCCAAAACAAGCTGATATCTTAGCGATATACCGAGATAACTAACTGTCGTAGTGAGAAATCGGCGAGATAAATAATTTCTCAGCGATTTGTGTAAAAGAGGAAAGAAAAAAGTTAGCTCATTCGCATGTTATATGTAGTTATCTAATGTTTAATAAGAGTTACTATATTTTTGGTCATGTAATATATCTATTTTATTATTTAGAATCATTCTATATTTTTTTGATTTTTTAAATTATAAAAATAAAATATTGCATATCATCTGATATCGCGATGCGACACCGTGACCGCATCTAAAATTCTTAAGCCGGTACGATAACTGTAATCGCGACTTTGAACCAAGCTACCACACCTGCTTGGAAGCAACAGACTCCACTTTAGCTTCTTCTCTAGTTTCAAACTTTCCATCTACCACACCTGCTTGGAAGCAACAATCTTGATCCTACTATAACTCCTTCACATCATTAGGGACATCATGTTGGCATCCCTCAGTCAATAATGTCCCGCAAAACAAAGAACCTCAGCCAACCTCACCTTACCCATCGCTGCTCAAGCCAACCCGAATCAGGAACCAACATTTACTTTGGAATAATTGAAACACTACATTAAAAATTTGGTGCAGCAAGAAACTTCCATTCACCCCGCGGGGTTAGATTGGATCTTCGCCCTCCTTACCCACAACAATTGCCAAATTGCATTACCTCGAGGGTTATATTGTTTCCATGTTTGTGAAGTTTGATGGGAAGTAGGGGAATGCTAAAGAGCATGTGGTTTGGGTCATCGACACTCTGGGAGTACTTGTGATGGACAGGAATTTACAATTAAGTGAGTTTTCCAAATCCTTGATGCATAAAGCGTATAAATTGTACGCCAACTTCCCTGTGGGATTTGTAACTTCGTGGGATGACTTGGTAAAAAAGTTCTATGCCAAGTTCTTTTATGTAGAAGAGAGGCTCACAACTCTTCACCTTGTCCGAGAAACTTAGAAGTATGGAGAAGATCTTCTATCCTACGTTAGACGCTTTAGGGAGAAAGCAATTGACGTTCAGCACCCTCTCTCAGAAGAGCAGATGGTGAAGATATGCATTGAAGGGATGCTTACTAACTTCAAGATGCATATAGTGAACCACCAATTTTCGGAATTCTCTAGCCTTTGCATGGCGGCAAGAAATCTAATTGTGACGGTAAAGTCTGAATACCCAATCATTTTTCTGCTCCACCATGCTATAATTATAATACCCCTCCATGGAAAGGCAAAACTCGCTGAGGAGACATAGTCTATGCTGTGGAGGTCGAGGACGCAACACCAACACACTAGGCATATGGGAGAAACAGAAACAAGGGATAAGACCACAAATGGATGAAGGACTTGCCCCCTTTCCATCCCATATTTCTAATGCATATCTAAAGGCTTTCTTGGAGGCATGGATAGCCGATGGAGTAGTTTCTCCCCTTGAACCCAAAGTTCCTCCAATGAGGCAAGATAAAGGAAAACCAGGATTCTACATTTACCACAAAAGCATGAAACATCCCACTCGAGCATGTCAGGCATTTAGGCTGCTGTTCCATAAAATGGTAAGAAATAAGGATTTGAAGATTGCACCAAGAGATGTCCTTAAAAATCTCCTCCCTCGGCATAAGGAAGAAAATAGGAATGTAACGATGGTGTCTCATCATGAACAACAACAAAAAATCCCAGCGTACGCAATGAGTGTGCCCACATGGGAAACATGCTTGAGTGAGGATGATGTTAGCGTAGAGACCCTGAGTAAGACTCCAAAATTCAAAATCCTCGTTGATTAGTTGGGACTCTCCATGATAACCTGGACGTAGGTGACTAAGTCTCTCCTCTAATTGGTAGAGGAAAATTAGGAGGAATGCATGGAAGTAAATGGATCCGTAAGAAAAGCATTTAGAGGTAACTTCTTGTCCATTAATTTCATGGAAGGAGATCAGCAAGTACAACATTCACACAACCGCTTGCTCTATGTCCCAATGAAATGAATTCTAAAGAGGATTCTTGGATGGAGCATCCATCAATATCCTTCCCTTGGCAACATTTCAAGCGGCAAGAATCCGAAAGGGGCACTTGGTGTAGAAATCCATCTCCATTAATGGGTTTGGAGATCAAGGATTAAAATCAGCAGGGTATGTCCAAGTGACCTTAAAGTTAAGGAAAATGCTATCCCCCCCCCCCCAAGGTTATATGTAATTGACTCCACTCCATACCATGCTGTCCTGGGCTGACCATGGTTGCATTGATTTGTGGCGATCCCTTTCTCATCAGTGCGTGAAGGTTATATGGATCAAGGTCATCACAATTAACGCATCCCACAAATCATTCCGGGTAGATGAAATGTACATGGCAAATGCAATATTTTATTCAGAAGTGAGAGAAAACTCAAGAGCTTGCACCACTTAGAAGGATCCCCATAACCAAGTGGCCAAAAGAAGATTCAAACAATTGGGATCATAAGAAATCATTGTGGGAGTATGACTCGACGAATTCCTGCTTGTGTGATGACGGTATGGGAGGTTGGGAATTCACAATAGGAAACCTGACCTCGCTCAAGTAGATAATTCATGGAATAAGGAAATGATGTTCCTAGACCTCTTTCTCCACTACCCCTAGAAGAAACAAAAAGAAGGGAAAAGAAATTTAAAAGAATACCAGGGGAAGAGGAAGGAGTGATGGAAGCAAAATGCTTGGAAGATAGCCCATGCCCACAAAAACAGGAGTTGGAGGAAATCAACCTGGCTAAGGAAGGAAGGAGCCTGAGGCCCATTTTTGGTACATAAAGATTTGCTTCATGAAGAAAAAAAAGGAATTATTGGCTTGAAATGACTACTCGGATGTCTTTGGATGGACCTACTCCAAAATGTCGAGTTTGGATACAGCTATCACCACACATCGCCTCAGTGTCATTTCTAATGCCAGATTCATCAAACAGGGGATCAGATTTTATAAGCTTGGGTTGGAGCTTAACATCAAGGAAGAGGTGGAGAAGCTGTTAGCGGCAAAATTCATGCAACCTATCTAACATCCTACGTGGTTATCAAGTATTGTACCTATGGTAAAGAAGAATGGATAGATAAGGGTCTGTGTGGATTTTTGGGATTTAAACAAGGTGTGTCCTAAAGATGAATTCCATTAACCAAGTGTTAACACACTGGTTGATTCCATAGCTGGGCATTATATGTTCTCATTTATGGATGAATTTATTGGGTACAACCAAATAAAGAAGGCCCTAGAGGATGCTCAGAAGATAGCTTTCAGAACTCTAATTGGTTATTTCTTCTATACAGTCATGCTTTTCGGATTGAAGAATGCGGAAGCAACTTACTGATTTGTCACAGAAAATGACCATTTAAGCATATTGAAATGTGGTTAAGCATACATAATTAAAGGCTAAAATGAGTTAGATATTCCTAAATATTGTGTTTCTCCCATTTCAGGTATTTGTAAGAATGTTTGAATCAAAAAGATGTGAATTGAAGTAAAAAGAGAGTACATTCATGTCAAGCCAGAACACTGTTTGGTTTTTGGGCTATAACTAGAGTTATAGACCTTGGTTTTAGGTGTTCTTTAGCTCGTTGGAAAGTTAAGACATAGACCTACAACTTTCATGAGAGTCCAAGACCCAGTTCTGCCATTTTAAAGTCCAAAACTAAGCTGAAACGTAAAAGTCAAAAATCTGCCTGGAAGGTTTCCCGCAGCTCGGACCCTGTCTCGGTTTTTGGGCTATATCTGGAGCTCTAGAAGTCGAAACTAGGCAAGTCCAGGTGCATTGGAAAGTTGAGAAGGAAATCAAGAACTTTTGCGAGAATCCAACCCCAAATTACGTCATTTTGGTACTCTAAATCCAGCTCGAATTCAGATCAGGAAATTGGCTTGAATTCTCACAAGTGTCAAAACTTTGTCCGGACAGACCCCCGTCTGGACAATGGAAGGCTAATTTGGATTCTCAATCAAAATTTCACCTACTGTTGGAGGGTTGGTTAGGATAGCTGTCTGGACAGCCCAACCGAAATTTGAATTTTTAATCGCATAATTGTAATATTGGAATGAGAGGACTATAAATAAATGAGAGGGTTTCATGAGAGAGTTTAGAGAACATTCCATACAATATATTTAGAGTAGATTAGAGAGGATTGGAGGGTTTCTTCATATTTTTGTATAGGATTTTCAATTTCTTTTGTAATCTTTTACTTCTCTTTGTAGTCCTCATGTTCTAAGAGTAGATCAAGGCAAAGGCTTTTGGATCCTTGAAAATTTTCATCTATTTGAATCAATTGAGGTACAATTTGCAATATATTTCCAATTTATCGTGGTTAGATGTTGATTGGTTGATTTTTCTTTCAATCCATTTCTTGGATGCAATTTTTACCTTGCCTTTTCATGCCATGTATGATTAGTACTAGTGTAGAAATAGAATGCACACTAGGTCTTTGAAAGAATGTCTCTATGGTTGATTTACATACAAACCTCTCATGTTTGCATGCTTTTCTAGACTTTGCATGCACACTAGCTATTTGTCTGTATGGTGCTTGTGTTGAGTATGCTTGCATGTTAGGTCTTTGTTAAAATGCTTACATGCCTAGATCAATTATGCATGCCATGTATATTTGATGCTACGTTTCTCTACGTATTCTAACAATTGGATTAAATTTCCTTAAATCAACCCAATTTGTGATGGTTTGCCTAGATGCATATAGGTAGAATATGTTCACCCTCAAAATTGATTCATTGCATGTTGATTGGATGGGTCATCTTTGGTCGCTAGCGATATTAATTTCTTAGATTCTAGTTCATTTTCATTCACTTTGCATTGGATTTTATTTTAACCTCTTAATTGTTCGATAAAATGCCTAGGTAGGTTTTATTTTCAAAATGCAACCCAATTTTCTTTGATTTTCATTTTGTGACAACAAGAGAAGAGGAATTGTGAGTAACAATGCCTCTCCTTGTGGGTACGATCGATACTTCACTGTTATAAATTTAAATTGCTACATTGGACCACCTTGCACTTGGGATGTAAATCCACATTGTGGAACGACAAGCACTTACAAAAGGGCTATGACAGCAATATTCAATGACATGTTTCATAAATGTTTGGAATTTTATATTGATGACCTGGTTGTGAAAACAGGTCGAGGAGTTTCTCACTTAGAAGATCTACGGAGGGTTTTTAATAGATGCTGAAAATAGAAACTAAAGATGAACACAATCAAATGTGCCTTCGGAGTAACTAGGGGTAAATTCTTGGGATGTGTAGTGCACTGCCGTGGGGTTGATGCAGATATAGTCAAGTTAGTGGTAGTTAAGGAAATGCCATGACCAACTAAGCAGAAAGAGCTCAAGATTTTCCTTGGAAGGGTGTCATGTCAATGAAGGTCCATTCCTGTCGTGGCTGAGGTAACCCAACCCTTTAACAATTTATTAAAGGGGTGGAATTTGAATAGAGGGAAGATCATTCGAAGTCATCCAAAGAGGTTAAGAAGGCTTTAATATCTCCCCTCACAATGGTGCCTCCTCAGCCAGGAAAACCCTTGCTGCATTAGTTGACATCCACTATCAAGTCAATTGGAGCACTACTGGCTCAAGAAATGGAGGGCTAGGAAAGGCCAATATATTACATCAATAGAGTAAAGGAGCAGAGGCGTGATATTCCCCAATTGAGTGACATTACTTGGCATTCGTGTTCGTGCCCCAGAAACTAACATTTTGCTCCAGTATATTTGCTCATCAAGTGTGATCCCCTCTGCTACCTCTGATTAGAACTCGCTCTTTCAGGGAGGCTGCAAGGTGGTTATTGTTACTAGTGGAGTATGATATCACATGTAAGTTCCTGTGGGCAGTAAATAATTAAAACATTGGTTGACTTATTGGAAAAATTCCCTTCAAGGCAATATGAACCACTATCAAAGGAATTACACAGGGAGGATTTTTAAGCTGCAGCTATGAAAGAAGAGAAATGCTTACTTGCTTTTGATGGGTCATCTACTTCAAAAGGAGGAGGAGGAGGAAATATTTTAACTTCAGCTTTAGGTGTTAAAACCAATTTATCTTATAAGTTGGGATTCCGTTATTCCAATAGCGAAGTGGAATATGAGGACCTAATTATAGTACCCATGGCAGCCCAAGATACGGGAGTTACTAAGGTATACGTCAAAGGGGACTCCAAGCTGGCGATAAAGCAAACCAATGGTGCAATCAAGGAACCAGCCTTAGTATCATACAAAGCAATCATTTAGAGACTCATTGACAAATTCAGCAGTGTTAGGATGGAGCACGTGCCAAGATCAAGTAACGGGCATCCAAACGTCTTGGCCAATCTAGCTTCCAAAGTGGAGTTTGGGAAGGAATTGAATAACATAGAGGTAATGAGAAGGACCCTGCCTTGCTCAGTCAGCAATATTCCCCTAAAGAAAGAAGTGGGGGATTGGAGGACTCACATTGTCAAGGAGTTGAAATTCCAACAAGGAAAAATTCTCGCAGCCCAACTCTAGCATTATACTTTTTACCAAGTGTTATTGTATTTCAAAGCTCTAGGTGGCAGTTTGGCCAGATGCTTAGGGAACAACGAAGCCAAAGAGAAATTGACAAAAATTCATGAACGGGCTTGTGGAACTGGGGAAATCATTTTATATAGGAGAGCTCAAAGGCAATGGTGTTATTGGCCATCCAATGGCTAAAGAAGCAGCTGTGATCTAACAACAATGCCTTAAATGTCAGGAAAATCCTAACAAAGGAGAATGTAATTTCATTTCCACAATAAAGGATTGGAGACAATATGATGAGGACATCATCTAGATTTTTATTTCTTTTATTATTATTATTATTATTATTTTATTTATTATTTGGGCCCATTTGTTTTGGGCTTTATTAATAATGAGTTTATATTATTAGAGATTATTTGGACCCATTTGTTTTTGGGCTATTTTAGTATCGGTTTATTTTATTTTAGGCCTTTTGTGTTAGGCCCATGATATTTTCTATTTAAACCCTAATGAGGGTTAACAGAAGAGGATTGATTGATTGATTTAATAATATTGGTGGCTGTGTTTTTCTTTCCCCTCTTTTCTTCTAACTCTTCTTCTCTTCTTCTCTATTTTCCTCTTTCTCTTGCTTTCAATCTATTCTTTCTTTACTTTCAATTGTTGTTCCGCATCAACTTGGTATCAGAGCGAATCCCTGGTGCAAAGAAAAATATCAAATCACCGTTTTCAGCCGTGAGAAAAAAAAAAAAAAAACCCTAGCCACAGCCACAACCGCAGCCGCTGCCATACGCGCACGCGTCGTTACCCTCAAGACATTCGTATACACTTTCATGCATTTCCGGCTACACCCAGCTCCGGCGACCTACACCACCGGAATCACCTACCTCTGGCAAACTCACCGGTGACCCCAACAACCTCCAGCGACTTTTCCGACGAAATCCAGCGAAGTCCAGCAATGCCACCTGCCTCCGGTGAACTCCCAGGTGACCTTGGTGACCTCCAGCGACCTCCGGTAGCTTTTTCGGCGAACCTCCGGCGACTTCCGGCGAACCTCAGACGACTTTCAATGAATTCCAGAACACTCTGTCAATCTATTTTGACAAATTTTAAGCAACAAGACAGTCGACTACTTATTCGGATGTTTCAAAAGTGAACACTTTATATAGTTTGAGGCAAAGGTTTGGATTAGATACAATTCTCTCATTGTTAATTATGATAAATGCTTATGTCATATGGCAGCATGAATTGCATAAATTTGAACTTGAACCTTACCTATTTGTTTCATTATCCTACTTCCTATTTCCCTTTTGAATTTAGTTAATTGTTGCCCATCTTAAAAAAAAAAAAAAATATCACTCACCCATTGCTTGCCTAAATTATTTGTTGAGTTTCATTTATTAGATTTGTTATTCCTATTTTAAGCATATTAGGATTTTATATTTTTATTACTTTCTTTTTCAATTTTCTTTAATATCAGCATTAAAAAAAAAAATTACTTCTGCCCTTTTGCCATGAATTTCGAAAACCAATCATATTGGAATAATAAAGTAGGACTTCATTCTATTCATCAAACTTACATCAAAGATCCTCCCTATTTTAGTGGCACTATCGATCCTCCTGAGTTTCTTGATTGGGTAGATGATATCGAATACATTTTTAACTATCACGACCTGTCTGATGACCAATGTATTCGTCTGGCCAAAACAAGATTGACCAATTATGCTAGAGAGTATTGGCAAACAGTTGAGTTATACCATAGACATGTTACTCAATGGGCTTTAATGAAACAAATTTTGAGTGATCAATTTGTTCCTAAAAGTTTTATAGATAAGGCATGGTCTCAGTTAATGCGTCTTAAATAGGAGGATTCTTCTGTTGATGACTATTTTGATCAATTTAAAACTCTTAGGAAGTGGTCTAACTTTCAAAATGAGCCTTGTGCCATCAGTAGATTTGTTATTGGGCTAAGGCCTTGCATCCGTGAGGTAGTTCAACGATACACTCATAAGACGTTAAATGAAGCTTATTCCAAAGCTTTAGAAATTGAAAAATATTATAAGTTTGAGTCTTATGAGTCTATATCAGAGTCAAAGTGCCCTATACAAACTATTGAGTTACAACGTCCATCTCCTAAACCTGGCGACCCTATTGTTTCTGTTGATACTTCTGATTCTCTTATTAATTCTCTTCTTTTGACACTTGATCATATTAAGTCACCAAATCCTCAAAATGTGTCTAAAGTAGTTGAATTGGTTCCACCGTCATCTTACCTTGATTTTGTTGATTTATTTGAGGACATCATGAATAATGATCGTCAAGATTACACAGACTTTATCATTAGTGATGGTTATTTTTTCAGGGGATATTATTTAAGCATCTTAAGAGTTTTACTTAGTGACTTCATCAGTTGGGAGTTCTTTGAGTTTATGTCCAAGTTGTTCTTCCGTGAGATTACTCAGTTGCATGAATTCTCCTCACTTCTAGTGTGTAACAGAGGCATTCTTGTATACATTGAACAATTCTCTACAAGTTATGCGTAGCATCTTTTACCGCTATTCTATTGATCTCATTGAGTTTCCAACAAATTATTCACCTTTGAGAGATTCTAATTTGACAAGTTCATTTGCATCCTCTCTCGTCATTTTCTCTCAACCATGTATTCCACCCTTTTTAATAATGCTGATATTAATTGAAAAATTGGGTTGAGTAATAATTATTATAAATTTCCTACTTATGTTATTGATGAGAATAAAGAATTTAATGGATGTAACTTAATGATGACTTATGCATTGCATACTTACTACCTCATATCGTCTTGCCAAAATTTGCATGCCGAAAATGTTGGACCATTCTATATCCTTTGTGATTCTAGTCCCAATGCAATTTTTTTCACATTTCCATGTGATATGAGTTTTGTCGTAATTTGGCATGTGGAGAACTTGTTATCTGTGGAGGCATCTTTGGGCCTCAAATATTGTCTGCAGGTTATAGAGATATTTTATGCCGGTTCCAGTTCCTCCACCTCTTCAGCGTTGCCTATCTGTGTTCGATGTTGAGGATCTCATTTTCCTTCAACTCCAAAGATATCTTGTCAAGTGGAAAATGCGACATGATAATAGTGCCAAGTTTTCAACTCGACGGAGTCGAGTTCTTCTCAGTCCGGGAGAGTTGATGAGGACATCATCTAGATTTTTATTTCTTTTATTATTATTATTATTATTATTATTATTATTATTTTATTTATTATTTGGGCCCATTTGTTTTGGGCTTTATTAATAATGAGTTTATATTATTAGAGGTTATTTGGACCCATTTGTTTTTGGGCTATTTTAGTATCGGTTTATTTTATTTTAGATCTTTTGTGTTAGGCCTATGATATTTTCTATTTAAACCCTAATTAGGGTTAACAGAAGAGGATTGATTGATTGATTTAATAATATTGGTGGTTGTGTTTTTCTTTCCCCTCTTTTCTTCTAACTCTTCTTCTCTATTTTCCTCTTTCTCTTGCTTTCAATCTATTCTTTCTTCACTTTCAATTGTTGTTCCGCATCACAATACTATATTGATTATTTGGTGGAATGATCACTCCCCACATCAAAGGAGGATGTCGTAATGGTCAAGAAAAGGGCTCCATTATTCTCTACGTATGAGGGACAATTATATCGTTATCGATTTGGAGGGAAACATTTGAGGTTCCTCCAATCTCTTTTTGAACAAGAATTGAAGAACTGTGAGTCATGGAGGATAATTGAACTATCCCCGTGGTAATGCCAGGAAGGGAATCAGAAATAGTCACAATTGCATCATTGCTTGGCAGTGACAGGACTTGAGGTGCATTAATAAGGGAAAGAATAGCTTCTTCAGTTGGCGTGGATGTAGCAGCTTCAAGTGTCTTAGAAGATTCTTAACCTAGAGGAAGTCTAGCAGCGCTTTCATCAGGACCAGAAAGTAATCTTCTCTTCGTTGATTTTGTGACAACTGCGTCTTGAACACTAGCCTTGCCCGAGTTAAAACCTGCTTACAAACCAGAAGATAGAAGTCACAGGAATCGTAGATAGGTTGGCTGGTTTCAACTTCTAAAATTAGGAAAGTATAGAAAATAATGACTCAGAAAAATTAGCTAGGAGAGCATTCGCCTGCGGTTTAAGGTGAACAGTGTCACAGGATGCAACAGAGGAGGAGAACGAATTTTTGAGTTAGGATTGGTCTTCGTTGGAACATGTTCAGCATCTTCCTTGCCTTTGCAATGCAGGAGAAAATGGAGTCTCCAATCTCTAGTTGAATGTGGCTTGCAGTGACTTCTTCCCTTTGAACCTCCTCTTGCTCCTTTAGGACCTCCATTCCGCCATTCCTATTAGCTACAACCTTTTGTTCAGGTCTATTTTCATCACTGTAAGAACGCCTAGCTTCCTTGGTGCAATTGCTTTCTTTTTCTTGGTCGCAGCAGTAGAAACTCCCTAAGTAAAGATACATTGTAAATTCCTAACATTGAACCTACTAAACTAGTAAGAAATCACTTGGGAATGGACAACCAACCTTTTTAGCCATTTTTTTGACTTGTGGGCGAGAGAAGTGTCTCTTGGCCCCGAGGGCTTCTATTTTCCTCTTTTGCAGCACCAAACAAAGTCACGATCTTTTGAGAGCCTTCACTAAAGTGGCATTAGATGGAGGCCTAGCAATAGGAACGCCAGTGGTAATCCCAAGGGGTTTTTTGAATCTAGAAACAAACATTCCCGTGGGTATGGGACCCCCTTACATGGAGACAATAGAGAATCATTGATGCGGAACAACAGTTGAAGGTAAAGAAAGAATAGAGAGAAAGCAAGAGAAAGAAGAAAGTAGAGAAGAAGGGAAGAAGAATTAGAAGAAATAGGTGAAAGAAAAACACAGCCACCAATATTATTCAATCAATCAATCAATCCTCTTCTGTTAATCCTAATTAGGGTTTAAATAGAAAACATCATGGGCCTAACACAAAAGGCCTAAAATAAAATAAACCGATACTAAAATAGCCCAAAAACAAATGGATCCAAATAACCTCTAATAATATACACTCATTATTAATAAAGCCCAAAACAAATGGGCCCAAATAAAATAAAATATATAATAATAATAAAGAAATAAAAATCTAGATGATGTCCTCATCAATCATCCCTGAAAATAGGGGGAACTTTTGTAGCTTCAAGGACTTCTCAACTGCTGATGCCACCAACTTCCTGCCATAAGGGTCCCTGATCCCCGCCGATAGGCTGAAGGTAAAATCCCCCATGACTTCATAGTCATTAAAATAGCTTGCCCTGGATCATCAGAGAACATTTTATACTATTTGAAGGAGTCTTCATAGCACCAACAGTGACCAAGCATTGGTCAAAACCAAATTGCCACCCCACTACTACATGTGGATTGCATTCAATAGATATCCACGCATTTTCAGTAAGTATTGGCAGGCTCCGCGATAACAACCAGGCCATCCAAAGATAAACGTATTTTGTTAATGTCTCCTCCTTAGAAGTGTCAACATGAATGGGTACAAAAATACCAGTTTGTAAGGATTATTCTAGTTATTGGAGAAGTGTAGGGACACCAAAGAAAATCTTTTTCACGATCAATAATTCGAGCAAGCTTCTTACCAGGCCCCATGCTAGACTGCCATTTTGCTCGCAACTCATGAGATGGCCGCAGCTTGGCGTCCTCTTCAACCACCATCGCGGGAAACGATTGGGCCTAGGACCAAATTTGAGGAACCTTTCAAAAGGCAAATTTGAAGAAAAGTCATAGAGAGGTAAGTAGAAATGTCATGCCTCCTAACAGAGTGATCTTGACCTATTTTGTTAAGCCAAGCTTATGGTACAAAGTACCGAGAAAATTTTGTCCTAGGGCTACTGTCCTTCCAAGACTAAGTGTGGCAACAATACCAAACAATGAACTCTTGACACTGTCGGCAAGAGGACCTTCCAGAATATGCCGTGATAGCCGGGCTGTAATATACATGGCAAGGTGATATGGACTATTAAGACCAGGTCCTTCAACATAATCCCTAGTGCCATTGCGAGGATTGGAATAATCTGTCCATCAATATCTCATCTACCCCTTGAAAGTACTTTTAGAATGAGAAGACCTCCGCGGGTCGGATTTATGTTTGCCATTTTTATCAAACTAGGGCCCGAGTTTGTTTTGGCAAGAATAAGCAGATTGAAGTGCATGAATAATTTTTCTGGCCTTTGACTCTTCCATGGGAAGTACCACATTTACGTCTCCCCAAATTGCCAGTTGCATTATAGCGGTAGCATCTTCGAGGGTGGGAGTAATTTCCCCAAATGCAATAATAAAGGTGTCAGTAGAAATCCTCCACATGGACAAAAGCACCTCCATAGCAATGGTATTTTGAAAATGCGAAGCGCGGACATATTACGAATGGCTTCTGGGATACAGGCACTCTTAAGGTCTTTTCTAAAAGAAGCCTTAAAGAGGACCCTATCGAACCAATGCTTCATCCCCTTAGCAGGAGCTATATAATTTAAGAAGTGTACAAAAGAATGAGGGAACTTACCCCTTTCCAATTAGTGCTATAGAATGGAAGAACAAGGGATAAACATTTAATTAGCAACTTTAGATTCTTAAAGGTAATCTGCGACATGCTTACCACTTATTACACTTCAAAACTGTAATTACAAACTCCACATTTTAATACTCATTGATGCATTTAAGTAATTAACTTTGGAGTTTTATCATTATTTTATTACTTATAGGGTTTATTTTCTTAATTACAAGAAAAAAGGCAAAATAATTGAGATTAGCAGCGATGAAAGTGGCTGCCGAGGAGAAAAAAATGATCCGAAGTTCAAGATGATTGAAGTGGTGTGCAGTTGAAGTTCTAGCTTGACACCCTGTCAGTATTTTGACCATATCTTTTCACATCACAATTCGGATTGACCTGATTCTTTTTGGGTTGGAAAAAAGACTCTAAGGGCTACAACTTTCGTGTTTTACCCGAAGCCTTATCCTCATCTTCGAGGTCAAAATCGCGTTGGAAGTTGAAGACAGAAAGCGGTCAGAAGCAAAGACACGACTTCAAGAGGGAGTAGAACTGGGGAATCAAGGTTCTATGGTCCGGACCCCCACCCAATGGTCTGGACCACAGTGTGCCGGGCACGCGATTTTAAATCTCATCTTTTAGGATTTCCTGTTACCTCTTTAAAAACGCCGATGTAGGCCGAACCAATGGAGCAGCCCTAGTTTAGCTTTTCATTTTTTAGAGTTTTAATAGTTTGTTAGAGATTTTTAATGTTCGTAGAATGTTTTGAAGACTTTTTGGAGTTTGCATAGGCTTCGTACAACAGTGATTGTTCGTTCTTACATTTTGGATTCGATTTCAGAGTACGTTTGTTTTCATTTTTCATTTCAATAGTATTAATAATATTGTTTCTTTGGTTTTATTCAGTAGATCCATTAACTATGTGTTCTTTGGTTGATTTTGTTTCGTTTAAAGTATGTTAGCGTTAAAACCCTAGGTTCTTGATTCAACGAATCAAGGAAGGGTAGCTTACCATGATCTATGGGATGTGCGTAGACCTTCGCATGGTTTGCGAAAACTCATGCGTAGGGGTCTACAACTTTCAAATCTATTTTCATTTGTTTCAAAAACTTTCGAAAACGAAAACCTTTGACTATATTCTTTGTAATCACTGGTAAATGTTTTTGATTAAATTGTTAATATTTTTGGACAAACTAACAATAGATTTTGAATTCAAATCTGATTTCATTTGTTTGAAAAGCTTTCGAAAACAAAAATTTTTTACTAAATTCTCTGTAATCACTAGTAAAAACTTTTGATTAAAACATTCTCAATAATTTTTGAACAAACCCTAATTCAGGTTTAAACCCCAAGTTTTTTCTTAGAAAATCTTTCCGGTTTTATCATCCTAAACGAGATTTAAACCGAGTATATGTCTTAACGAAGACATCTTTCCAATCTATTTGTTCTTCTACGTGAACTTTAGATTGTAGTAGTAACACATCCCCATTGTGAAGTAGTAACTATCCGGAATTGAAAGTTGAAACAAGAATCATAACATATTTTGAATGCATAGTTTTCTTGTTTTCATTATTTTTAGTTTAGTTTAATTTTGCAAATTACTTTTATTTGGTTGTGGTTATTTAATCAACCTTTTCAAACCCAAAACCTATTATTTTCTTTTCTGTTTTTGAAACGAAACCGGTAGATAGAAGAACTTAGAAAATCCTAGTGTTCAATTTCATAGTTCCCTGTGGAGTAGACCTCAGATTTACCGAGTTAAAACTACACCGCATACCCTTGCAATTGGGGTTTAGTTTAGACGCACTATTTAGAACTCGGTCAACCACCATCCGCTGGGAAATAGGATTTTCCAATCCTAGAATATGTCCACACTTGATTTTATTCAGGAGCTATCCCCTGCAGGAATCTTATATTGGAATAGCACCTGCCGCGTGAGTTCAGTAGGAGACTAGGGTAAGACTTTCTTACCCATAGGTGGTTCCTTTTGAGATACCATTTTCAGTAAATCTACTTTTTATTGATAAAAAAATTACAATGCAATGCGTTGAATATTTAGAAGTTTAATGCTACTGAATTATTTGGTCCATGTTCTTTTATTCACCATTTTTTTTTTTTTTTTTGGTCTCCTTGTTCCATGTGTATTAACTTTTGAGAACTTAATGTTGTCTATGTTGAGGCTAGAGATTAGATGCAAAATTAGAATATTATTTTCTTTTTTTTTTTCTTTTTGTAATGATAATGAATGGTTTTTTATTTATACAAGCCTTAACTTTGTCATTCTTCTATTTAATTTTTTGTTTGTCTTGGTACCATGTTCATTTTTGCTTTCTCCCCCTCTATAATTTTAACTTTACGTCTCCTTGGAAAAATATCTAATTGAAAACCATGGAAATGAAATATGTGCTCTCAAAAAATCTTCTCTATATTTTCAAGGCATTGTTGTTCAGAAAGTCCACATATAGTCATTTTGCAGGAAAAAAAGTTGCTCGATATGCCTAAGTTGTTAGATATATGTGCAATATATGGTCATGAGGATGAAGATCTGACCACATCTTTGGTAAGCATGCATGTTTCTCCCTTATTATAATTACGAATGATATTTTGAGTGAATATTACTATAAGCTCTTGGTCAGTTGCTTTTTATCTATTAGAAAAAATACAAGTCGGGAGAAGAAGAATAATAAATCCTTGTTTCTGAGAGGTTACAAAAGAAAGTTGTGCCAGTCATAACATTAGGTTGCAAGCTTATGGATGTCCCAAGTGGGTTTTAAATCTGTCATTAGCATCTCCTTATTGGCAAGAATTGGCCTCTCAATTAATTCATTGATGCACCCAATGTCGCAGTCCATAGTAGCTGACAAGCCAAGCATATGTTTGTATATGGTTTGGCTTCAGTGATATTGCTCAGAGTTAAAAAAACAGGACGTCTCATGTCCCTCTTTAAGTTATGACAACAGAACTAACAGATACTTTATTGGCCTTCTCCGTCTTTTTGGCATGTAGTTTCCTTGAGTCTCAAACTGATGTCTTTGCCATGTAAATTATTCTCATTTTAAAGGCTTTTTTAGTTACTTGATCGATGGTTCTTCAAAATGATGTCTTCACTAACACAAGGTAAGTGATGTTTCCACTCCAAAAATAAATTCTCATCCTGGCTATTTGGATCAATTGCATCACCTATGTTGGCTTTATTGCTGCCGCATTTGTTTCAAAACAATGGATGGTATTTTGTTTGATGGTGTCCTAGAATCTTTTTGGGCCTTACTTCTCCCTTGGTGCAATAGCTAGTGGTGGGGCACCATTGCCGAAGACATCTAAATCAATTCCATCTTGTAAAATTATTCTTCATTATTGCTAACTTTTGCTTCCTGTGAACATAAGGATGTTTTTAATTTGTCTGGCTTCTGCGTCTCTCGTTATAATTAGCTGGTTGTGATGTTGTGTATATGATATTATTTTATTTTATTTTTATGGTTTGACAAGTGATGAGCATGCATAAAATCCACAATGATATGCAGTGGCTTCTCCATTCTGTACATGACAAAATTGTAGGAGAAACTATTTAATTTCATAAGGTTGCTGTACATAGCGTGTGTTTGTTACTATTGTGTGTGTGCGCGCGCGCTTGTGTGTATATATCAACAGGCAAGATGCGAAGGTTTTTCTAACATAAAAAATTTCATTCCCAAAATATCAATGAGTTAAAATGTCAATGTTTGCTGAAAGAGGCTTCTTGGATGCCAAGGGGCTTCAAGGCAGGCAGTGGTTCAAGCATCTGGTAAGTGTTATTTTTTTTTCCTCGTACACCAAAGCCTATTGCATTTGGGAAAGATAGGGCTTTGTTTTGAAGTAATATTATAACTTATAACTAGTCGTGTTCATGCACCTAACTTCATGGTAAGCTTCTAGTAAAATTTCCTTCGAGTTTTTTTTTTTACCAAAAACACACACCACATACACAGTGCTGAAATTGTTTTTGCATAGAGACCACTGGATTCTGATCTTCACCGCCATCTAAATGGATAGATTGGTCATCAAAAATCAAAATCATTAGGATGCTGTTGACTTAAATTAAATTGCTTGTTAAGTGATGGTGTTTGATGCAGGTCTATGGCCCCTGATGGAAGCTTGTCTTTTGGAATGTTTGAATAAAAGACTAAAGTAGTGTTTTGGGTGTGAGTTTCAAGGCAACACAAAAAATCAAATCGTTGATGAATAGAACAAGGGCTAACTCAAGTTAACACCTATGTTTTTGGAAAAGATGAAAAGTTGGGCAAAGCTCTAGAGAATTTTCATTTTGATTTCAAGATAATTTCTCTATATAAAAAAATCATATTTAAGGATACTAGATCACTCTAATTGTTATTAAAATCACTCTTACAATTAAGATCCCTTGTAACTTTCTAATTTTGAAATTCAAATTCAAAAATAAAACTTCCTAAATTAAAACTAACAATTAAGGCCCCATAACTTTTGATTTTGAAATTAAAATTCAAATTTCCTGAATTAAAGATAACAATTAAGGTCCCTTATAACTTCCTAATTTTAAATTTTAAAAATCAAACTTCTTAAATTAAAGTAAAGGTAATCCTCATTATTCAAATTATCCTTAAATTGCTCCTTCTCTCCTCCGTTATTGTAACTTCCTTACTATGCCGCACGTCATAGGTAGCCATATCATCTGCCACGTGTACACTCAATTGCCTCATGTCTTGCCTTCCTAGTTATGGTTGGCTTTGCCGATCTTGTGTGGTGTTTCTTATTGCTCAAATCATGTCCCCATTAGCCCCCTCGTGACCATGAAAGCAAACTGGTTTTCTTTCTAGGAGTAGTGGATGCTGTTTCAGAGTCGAGAAGAGTGAACAAAGAGAGAAGTGGCGGCAGCAATTCAGCATGAAATTTGGAGGGCTGCCCGGGCCATTCAAAGAGCTGCCATTGCTTTCAAAGGTGAACTTATTTGAAGCCATTGCAAGCTTACCAATACATGCAAACTACATGTCAGTGTGTGTGTGTGTGTGTTGGTGTGAGAGAGAGAGAGAGATGAATTGTATGTGTATTGTATTCCATCAGTTTGATGATATATTTAAAAATATAACTAAATTTTTGTAAAAACAGTCTCCTCAATATGTATTAGTTTGTTTTGCCTCTTCATTAGACCATTCCTTCTTAGATTGATGTGAGATTGTGATACTAATCCACTTCAATTCATGACTGACGGACATAGTCCAAATCATCTTTGCTTACCTTCCCGTAGTAGAGTTGATCAAGGACTTATTTTGCCATTCCTTACATATTATTAGTTTTTTTTTTTTTTTTTGATTAAATGTTTTCTTTAATACTCTATTAAACAAGAATACATTTGAATTATAGATTTATCATCCTCATATTTCTTAAATCTTTAAGAGACAGCATGCTAGCCTCTCAAGTGTCGTTTGCCTTAATCCTTTTATCCTTATCAGCATTCTCCCACCATACAGGTTCATCCTTAGTATATCCCAAACATAACTCAACCCCAACGTCATATATTTAATCATTTCATTGATCTCATCGTCTATCCCAGCCAGATCATCTACCATCAACAATCATACCCCTTTTAACTTTTCTATTTTCACACATCATTTCACTATTTAATAATTCATCTTTACACATATATACTATTATTAAAATCCTTTAATCATATTATTCTTCCCACTCAGACTATCATCCGTGTAACTATTCCATTAACAAACATATATAATTTGTATTTTATCACAACAGTAGGAACATTGTCTGGGAATCCTCATCTCGTATCTTCTCACATGGCCATAAAACTCAATAAAAAACATTTAATTTATCAACACAATTAATATCTTACTATCAACAATATAAATAAACACATAAACAAAATCAAACATAGTGGGGTCAGGTATTCTGTCGAGCGGGTCTGTAACCATAAACTATCGACCTGTGCCCCTTTTAGCCTACCATGTGTTGACCTTAATCAATATGTATCAATACGTTGATTTTCGTGTATGTCACTTGAGATTCACCTCAAGCCAATAACTACGCTGATTCAACATTATTGCACTTTATAAGTTGCTAGCATACTAGAGAGTGTATTCCCATCCTGCTCAATTTGTACTATTTCCAAGGTACTTATTACATATCGACCTTGGTCATTATGGGTAAATGCACAATTCTCGCGTCTATCACCTGAGATACCCTCAAGTGAGTGAATCACGCTAAATAGTGTCTGCCACATCTTGGGTGTGTTTTAGAGTGATAAAAAGTGAGATAAAATGTGATTTGGAGAAATTTTTGCGTTTGGTGAACACATCCTCAAACTACATTTTTTTGGAAATGAACAATAAAGATTCCCGTTCCAACAGATTAGATTTTTGTTTGGATGGATTTAAAATTTTGTATCAGTCAAGATCTCTTTACCAGACCAAATTAGATTGGAAACGGTTTTTAAAATCCGTTTGAACAGAAATTGACTATGCGAATCCGTCAAAACTATTCTGTAATTTGTCAGAACAGTTTCCTACAACTTCAAAAAAAATAAGCACAGTGGTGTTGTTTGGTAACTTGAAAGTTCGTTGTGAGAATGGTAAAAGAAATTTTTACTATTGATTAACCGAATTTTCGATTATTGATTTTTTTTTAGAAGGTATTGAATTTTTTTCCGAACCTTGAGAAGGTAAGACTATATAAAAATGGTAATCAAAATTTTTAAAAAATTTTCAGAAAAGTTTGGTGCACCAAACACACCCGTTATAAATTACTTAATAGAGTGTGTATCCATTATTGCGCAAATTTTGAAACTCTCAACCCTTAAATATTGCATTACTTTATGTTTCTAATACTTTTTCAAAACCACACATCAACATTTTAAATATAAAGAAAAATATTAATAAAATCATAATATATCTTAGTATAAATTTCTCAACTATCAACAGTGAAATAGCATTTTTTTTTTTCACTCCATCTTCTTTCATAACTAATAGTGTTTTTTAAGTGTAAATAATTAGAAATTAAGCGCATTAACCTACCAATATACCACACTTAGAGAATCGTAGTTTTATTTCCACATGCATGGCCGTCGCTTGGTTGGTGTGATGTTAGCACTTTGACATTAATATTAAGAGTAATTCGAGCCACTTTGACATTAAACCTAAGAATAATTCGAGAGAGTTCACCATAAAAATAAAAATAAATTTTAAATTTTAAATAAAAAATTTTTTATTTATCAATTCCGATGATATGGAACTAATATCACAGGATATTAACCTCCACACTGCATTTCGGTGGTGTTTCTAAAAAAATTCAAGAAAAATTAAAAGTTGATGTTAGAGTGGTATAAAAAAATTGATCCACGACGAAATATTTGGAAGAAATCAGAAATTTTTTTAATTTTGTAGAGGTTTTTTTTTTCTTTGTGCACAAATTATTGTAGCTCGAAAAAGAGCCTGAAATGACAGCGTGACACGTTGATTACTATTGGAACGTGTATGCTCACGCTCCATTGAAGCGCGCCGAGAAGCACCAAATAGGTTGTGGTACGCCTGTTGCAGACCCTGATGTTAAAAAGTAACAAAACTATGAGCAATTACATCAGCGAATCCAACGTTTCACCCAAAAAAATAAATAAAATAAAGACGACCACCGCCACCGCCGTTGCTCGCCGCCCTGCTCCGCCTCCGGTAACTGACAACCTCCCCGCCCTAGGTGGGTGCCTCACCACCTGTAAGACAAATTACTACCTTTTCCGTATCCCGTCTTCTAATTTCTTCACTATTATATGTATATTATATATTTTGTGTTGTTTGGTGAAGGAGAGAGACAATGTTGGTGTAGAGAGAGAAGAAGAGGAGAAGGAAACCCAAAAGGAAGTTGCAGAGGCGAAGGATGTGGAGAAAGGTGAAGTGGGTCTTGAAGAACAAGTGACTGATACAAACCCTCCTCCACAATTTCGCATGTCCAGGGTGCAAAGATTGAGCACCACAAACCCTCTCAGACTTGTCTTCAACAGTGCCACAGAGTCCCCCCAGTCTCCTCTTCTCAGCCTCCACCCCCCACTCCACCTCCTGCTCACTCTCGCTCTACTCCAATCCCACGGGTAATCCTCAGAGATTGCTAAATCTCTCTCTCTCTCTCTACATGTTGTGTGTGTGTGTGTGGTATGTATGCACATGGACACACATGTATATAATGCTGATTTTTGAATTTTGATTCTATTTTTTGAAAATTGTTGTTAATTTTTTTTTTTTAACAAGTCAGCATTCAGTAATAACCCTGAATTCAAGAGTCTATACAGACAAATCACCTCTGTTTCTGTTTCTTCTTCACATGGTAGTTGCTTTTGGCCTAGTTTGTTTTCTTGTACACAAGGGGATCCAAGGCCTATAACAAGGTGGTTCAACTACTCAAAGAAAGGAGAAAAGGGAATTTGTCCATTTTCTGCCTCAGGTTGAGGCTGCTTCTCTTCTAAGCATAACAATAGCATTTTCATGGCAAAAGGCTGTGAGATTGTGGCCTAAGTTCATGGTTCATTTCACTCTTTGGAGCTCCTTTTCCATCTCCTTATCGGCCGGAATTCTCCTAATTTGTTTCCAAAAACCCCCTACGGACGTTGTTGGAGCCCTCTTCATTGCCTTTGCAATTGGTAATGATCTCTATGCTTGTTGGGTTACTAGGAGAATCAACTTTTGCTCTGTGGTCTTGGTTAAATCACTTGAACCAGTTTCTAAGTTCCCGGATTTGAATCAACCCACTTATTGGATGCTTGGGGCTGGATTCGTGTGGATGTCTCTATGGATTTTAGATGTAATAGGGTCCTTGAATTTCTACATCCCGCCATTGATTATAATTGTTTTGGTATTGACATTGGCTTGTTGGGTTACTAGGAGAATCAACTTTTGCTCTGTGGTCTTGGTTAAATCACTTGAACCAGTTTCTAAGTTCCCGGATTTGAATCAACCCACTTATTGGATGCTTGGGGCTGGATTCGTGTGGATGTCTCTATGGATTTTAGCTGTAATAGGATCCTTGAATTTCTACATCCCGCCATTGATTATAATTGTTTTGGTATTGACCTTGGCTTGGACTGCCGAAGTTATGAGGAATGTGCCTATATAACAGTTTGCAGGGGTAGTTGCGCTGTATTATCTCTGAGGAATGCAATCTGATACTCAATTCTGCTTCCAAAGAGCCCTTTCTAAGAATCTAGGAAGTGCATGTCTCGGGTCCCTCTTTGTTCCTGCAATTGAAGCTCTGAGAATTGTTGCCTGAGGATTGAATTTACTCGAGGGAGAAGATGAGTTCATGTTTTCTTTGCACATTTTTGTCTTGGAGTAATGGAGTCCATCTTCAGATATGGCAATGGCTGGGCTTATGTTCAGGTACTCACATATAGAAACTGGCAATTGCAAGGGGCTTGGTGTTGTCTTCCTGGGTTTAACCAAAAGCAATTTGGTTTTTTTCAAACTTTCTTTCATTTACTTTCATGTTTACTGTGATACATAATTAATGTAGTGCAGTAACAAGGGTAAAATAATATGTAAATTTTTTTAATATATATATTTGAAAGAATTAGGAAATTTTGATTTGGCATTTGATAATTCTCCACTGCTGCTGTTGTTTTCTGATATTTAGATATTATTAGTTATACATCCATGTCTTGCAATTCTTCTTCAAGATTATCAAACCCATTTCAGTAGGCAAGCGATTCGCAAGTTGTTTTAGATATAATTTCATCTTTAATTGTTTGTTCAAGAAGTTTTAGTTATGTCTTTTATTGTTCACAGAGTTAAAGAGTTCCACATTAATATATATTTTGCCTTTTCCTTGATGAAAATATTTATATGAATTGCAACTTCCAGTTATATTACGCAAAGGAATTACTCGTGATCATATTATCTTTGAGATGTTCGCTCAATAATGTTTACAGATAGCAGCATATGGAGAAGGATTTGTGAAGGCATCCCAAGATACTTGGGACCTCTTTGAGAAGCGAGAAGTGGAAAGCATTTTCGACTCAGACATGACCAGTGCAATCTGCTTCCTCACAGGAGTTTGCAGCGGCTCAATCTGCGTTATAGTCGTTTGCTGCTTGGACTGCTGGAGTCCATCAGAGCTTTACAGCCACTCTCTCTCTCCTGGCCTTCTTCATCGGCTAACTAATGGTTGGTTGCCTTTACCTAACAATACTATTTTTTATTTTTCAATTATACACTTCAGACAAGCTATGATGCACGAATATTTCAGAACAGGCACACATACTCTCGAACACTGTCGTATCAAACACATCACAATTGACAAAATAAGCATTGGGAAGGGTACATGAGATGTCGAATTATTTTATCATATTTTTTTCCTATTTAAACATATTTGAAACAATTTGGGACTTAGGAGCCAATACTCCACTAAAATCATAAAATAAATATACTTTGTTACTTTTTATGTTTGGCATGCCACTTTTCATCTTGTATGGTTTTTTTTTAACCTAAAAAAATGTAATATTCTAAAAAAAAGGCTTACAAATTAAAAAAAAAAAAGAAAATGAATCATCTTATTTCAAAAAGTTGACTCATTTTGCCTGTACATGGGCTTTTTTCTAAGCGTTTTTAATTTTTTGAAAATGTAAATAATATGCTGATAAGCTATCATATAAAAAATAAAAATAAATAAAAAAAAGTCATAATTTGGTCGAAAAAGTCATGTAAAGTGAAAAAGCGGTCAAAACAAGTCAATTCATTTTTGAGAATTTATGTCTATATTCATAACTCTTGGAACACAAACGATCAACTCTTGGATTATTTTAGCTTGACTGTTTGATATATTAACACATTTGATAACTATTCTCAATTTCACTCTCTCACTCTCACATGCCAGACAAGGATAGCCATGGCATTGCCTCAAGCTTGTGTGAGCTGTTACTATGCCTGCTATGCCGAGAATCCTGACAACAGGCTGTTCGATAAAACAATACCCGATCATCTCAACACAGTAAAATCCAGTCGCGATGCAGTTGTATCTACGCCCCGTATCCCTCGTCGTAGATCCAGAGCTTAGACAATCTTTTAGTCCGAGATCAGCAAAAGGTACAACCATGGGAGGGAATGTTTTGGTTAGTTTCATATCTCCAGTTTTTTTTTTTTTTTTTTTTGTTAACGGAGGAAATCATCTAGCGGTTTTATCCACTGAACTACAAACCTTCGAGGTAACTAGCGCAGCAACCCACCACCACGGCCCCTCACGTAAATCTTTGATAGCTCCAGGTGAGAATCGAACATGCGACTTGGGTATATCACCCAGATCTTAGACTTGACTCCTGTTCTACTATCTCTAGTTGCTCTACTTAGACAATCACCCTGCACCAGATATTTAAGTAGTCTCAACAGCAACAGCAACGGCAACAGCCATCAATGGAAATTTTTTTTCCCATAGTGGTGGTACTGATGATGATGGTGAAGATGGGGATATAAAACTAATGAATGTTCTGAGTTCCATGATTCCATCAATAGGGATGCTTTTGAAAACGGGAGGAATAATTAGGGGAGCCCACTGAGATTCCCATCCAAGAAGATTACATGACCTATTATGTGCCTGACTTTTGTCCTCTGTAATGTACTTTTGGGATATTCTTTTCTAGCAAATCCCATCAATTTTTTTTCCGACTACTATTTTGTTAAATGTTTCGATAAATTTTATTTTTTTTTTCAAATTGTACCTGAAATTTTATTTAGAACTTAATTTAAAAAAGAAAAAAAAAAAACAATCAAGGCAGTGGGCTTTTAATTAAGCTGCAATTTCTTCTTTTATTGAATATTTTTCTCATGTATTTTTATCGCTGCTTCTTTAATTTTCAGGAGCAAAAATGATCATTAAGTGAAAATATTTTAATTAATTAAAAATTCAAAATTTTAATTATTACATAAAAATTCTACAATGTTCAAATCTTAAAAGTAGAATTTTGAGAAAGTTAAGGTAGCATTAGGTTTTTTTTTTTTTTTATTTTCTGTTTTATGTTTTTATTTTTTATTTTGTGTTTGGAACTCATTTTTTATTTTGTATTTTTGAAAATAAAGAAAATAGATTAAAACTCATTTGGTTATTTGTGTTTTTAAAATTTATTTTAGAAAATAAAAAATGAGTTTATATATGAAATAAAAAATGGTAAAAAGTCGTTTGGAGAATTTTTAATTCAAAATAAAAAAAATTTCAAAACAAAGAAATATAACTTTTTTTATTTTCTCGTTTTGATTTTTTTAACACATAAAATAAAAATTAAAAAACAGATAAATTAAATATTACTTAAATTTACGTGATTCTTTAGATTTTGGTAGTTGTAATTGCCAAATGCATGAATAATAATAATAATAATAATTTACTTCCAATTAAGGATAAAAGATTTTGAATTTTTTTATATCTTTCCTCCTAAATCACGTAGGTGAATTATTGTGGTTTTAATTTCATTGGAAAGAATCCAAGAAGAGGCTCATTCTACCTGGCTTGTCGGTACCTATAAATTGTTGTTCTATTCTCTTCTTTATAGTCTGTCTCTCTCTCTCTATCTATCTCTCTCTCTCTCTCAGAGCAAAAGGAAATGACTTTCTGTATTATTTGTTTTTTGTTAGCTGCGTATACATATGGTAGTTTTTCCTTCCACTTGAAAACGAAAATGAAATCTCAACATGAAATCTCATCCTTTTAGAAAAAAAAAAAAAAATTGAGATTTGAGATATCTATTATCTAATAAGTGAACATAAAATTTATCGGAATGTGTTTTAAGTGAAAAAAAAAAAAAAAAGAGAAAAAGGAAAGGAGAAGTGAAAGAGAAAAAGAAAAGAAATACTCCAAATCTTTTAAATATAATAAAATTCATCAATTAATTAATTTTTTAATTTAATTATTTTAACTTCTCCAATTCATTTGTTCTCCCTTCTATTTTCCTTCACAAACCAAACACGAAAGAATAATTTTGAATCCCCATCTCTTCCGTTTCTCTGAAGAGTCTGACTTTCTATTTTTATTTTAAGTCTATTTAAGAGAATTTCTTCAGAAAAATTGATGCCTTGTGTAAATAATTATTGTGTCGTCTAAAAAATTATTGTGCCGCGTGAAAACCCAAATTCTCCGATCTTGTTGAAGAACCCATCTATGATCAGGAGAGGAGCAACATTTTTTTTCAAGTATCTAAAAAAGATGAACCCAATTTCACTCTTAACCGGTTTTGAACTGCCCCCAGAGCCCAACTTAAAAAAAAAAAATCTTACCGTCGTAAAACTTTCAGATTCTGTTTTTTTCGAGTGGATAAATTACAATGCCAGAATGAAGAATTGCTTTCACATAAAAGAAACAAAAGATTGTAAAATAGTAAGATATTGCTTGGGTAAAGATGCAAGTAAAAAGACACTAAGAATTGCCGACTGTGACCACTCCTCCAATAAGATATCTTTTATTCATATGGTTGAGTAAAATTCTGTCAACACCTTGTACATATTCCACTTCTGCCATCACACAAAATAGGTAATTTGGAAATTATCTTTAGATCATTTCTAGCCTATACTTCAAATTTCCATCCTCCCGCAGAGATTTTGAGAAGGAAAAATAGCAGTTCTGCATCTTGCCCTTTTTGATCCCCAAGTAATAAATTACATTGAAGCAACCCATATCCCCCTCAGGCCAAAAAGGTATCATAATTGACCCTTTTTTTGGTTTTTTTTTTCTTTTTTTTTTGGGGGGGGGGGTGTCACGAAACTAAAATTGATGATTTCCGCTTTAGAAAGATCATTTGAATTTCCATATTCTGACATACCTATCGTTGTGTGTTTGTGACAACCTTTTGCATTCCAACAGCCAAGCACTTGACGGGAGGTCGAGAAGTTCTGGGAATAAGATCAATGCGAGCATCTTCTGAGAGTCTTTTCACTTTCATTATTTGGACAACTCCATACGATTCTCTCAAGGAATTTGATATGCTGCTGCTTCCATCCATAATGCACCTTGAAAAAACCTCACCAGTGCCCTGGTCCAAGAACCGAAGCACGCCATCTATTCCACCAACAACCAATGTGGATTTGTCACTTCGTAAGTGGTTCATAGAATATATAACATTCGGACCCACCCGGTTGTTCCACAAGGTTCTCATTGTTCTGCAAGATAACAGAACAAGGTTATATACTAGCCAGATTCAGTTTAACTGTTCCCAACAAAATCACCATTTGCACTTTGCGGCTGACTAGAACAATAACAAGCAAGTAGTTTTACAGGTTTTAATGAAAAATCTAAGAAAAAGGATTCACAATCTCCAATGAGGTGACAAAACTAAAATAGAGCCTAAGAAATCTGTTTTCTTCTTCACAACCTCCATGATGAACTCTCCACTGGTTCTTTTTCTGCCAGAATTATCGAAGCAATTATGCAGCAGCAATGTAAATAAAAAAAAAATAGAGCCCATTTTCTTTTTTCTACTGACATTTGAATCAATTTTTCTTCTAATCTTGGAATTGGAAATGCTGTTGTTTGATCTTTCCCTGCTTTATTCAATTATTCAAAGAATTGTCACAAACAATTATTGGGGAAGCGTTTGAATTGACAGTAATGAAATTTTCTGTTTAGAATGTGTTTGAAGAGTCAATTGATACAAATTTTAGCAAGTGTAAATTTTATAAGCTCAAGAACTTGAATACTAAACTAGCCTTTCCACATAGTTTATACAGAACTTGAAATGGTGAGTGGTTAAAGGGTATTATAGGAAATTAAAAAAGCTTTACCAAATTTAAGATTTCAACAATTGCCCCTACTGTTGCCTTGTATGATAGTATGGATATGTTTGTTTGTTACCGTGTCATTGACATGTATCTTGGTTTTTGTGAAAATTAACATATCTATGTATCCGTAACATATCTTGGTTTTTGTGTGATTCCATCATCGCATATCTAAAACACTAAAAACGTAGTAGCTTACTTTGCATGAATTCATGCAACAGGATGCATCTAAGCAATAAAATTGATGAACTACATAAAATCATACACCTGTTTGCAAGCTTAGCATACCTAAGGTCCCAACAAGATGCATATCCTTCAGTTGATCCAGCAAAGACTAATGTGAACTGGGGTTCAAAACACAAGGTCCTTATGCCTGTCATGAGAAAAGAAGCAAGTTTTGTTAGGTTAGATATAAAATACAATGCCCAAAAAATTCTACGAAAGATCTAGCATGAAAAAGCTATTATATTTAATGTATTTTACTAGAAATATACAATAATCAAAATGAGTGTGTTTGTGTTGCATCTGTCATTTTCAATTTTAGCCTCAATATCTCTTCTGCTAATGCATGGCTCCTTCAATAATATGCTTTTAAAAATAGCTATTAGCTAATTTAACTTCTAAAGTTTGTTTACTAGAAACATATGATTAACAAAACACCTGAAGTATCCTGCCAATCATCAATTAGCCAACAATACCATTAATCTATTAGGCAACATCTCATCCAAAAACTTAACAGAATGGGGCCACTACTATTTATCTTATTATTTTATACTCTCGAGTCCCAACCCCGCACCCTATATAATTCAACATATAAAATATAACATATGAGATAGAAGATTGCATAACTTAGAGGTTTCAGTTGCTCAAATCTTGGCTTGTATGTTTGAAGCAAAAATGACAAAATAATGGGATACGCAACATGGCCGTGTTTGACACATATTTTGGTATATGCGAGGAGTATGCGTCCAATGTGTGTTGGATACAAATACAATACCCATTTTCAAGTATTTGTGCTTCGTAGGCCCTTGTCAAAAGGAATTCCAATATTCATACAGTCAGTGATGCACATATGAAATGAACTGAGAGTACAGCTGGAGATGAAATGATGATCAGAGAAGGGATATTAAACAACCTCCAGAATTAGTTGACCTAAATGCAGCTACACGCTGATCAGAGGAGAGATCTGACAATGTCACACTACCGATAGAGGAACCACTGACAATCAATTGATCATCACTTAAAGCCAAGCATGTCACTGGCCCAGCATGCATCCTGCAAATAGGAATAATAAGGTACATAAAACCACTAGGTAATAAATAAATAAATGGTTTTCAACCCATTGCCCTGACAAGATTCAAGAATACATTAAATAATGAGTTCCCTAATACATTAATTCCAGGGACAGAACACAATAATTCCATGGAAAGTCCTGCTACAATCTGCCAAATCTGGCTGTATAAACTTATATTTCAATTTTTTTTTTTTTTTTGGGGGTTTTTTTTTCTTTGTTGTTGTGTTTAAAATTTATTTTTTATTTCTAATAAAAAAATCTACATGCTTAGGTTAGATGTCAGTAACTCTACTCGCTTTTAGTGTTATATGATTTTATTTTCCAGATAGCTATCTTCACCCAGACATGACAAGGGTAAGGGTAGAAGATGTGTATCTAAACCTGTTACCAAAATTATACACTTGATCCTCTAATATTTCAAGACTTTTATTTTTATTTTTTGATTAGTAAATTTATTAAATCATCAAGGGAATACCACCCACTACAAGAGGACCAAAAAATGGCAACAAATTAAGCTGCCTTCTGATCAACAAAAGACAAAGGAACTAATATCTGGTTCTTTTCCCCCAATAGCAATCTACATAAAACAAGAAAAAGAATAATTTTCATTTGTACTGTTAGAGTGTTAATCATCATCTCACTTAAAAGTTTAAACTATCAAGGAGTGGGCCAACTTTATTAACTATGTGGACTTATTTTTTCTCAACATGCCCCTCACATGTGGCCGGATTAATTTTTTTGAAAAAGCCAAACAAATGGGATTATTTAGCTTTTTTTTTTGGGGGGGGGGGGGGACAACGAGGTTTGAACTAAGGGTCTCTACTATAATACCATGATTGTCACTATCTCACCTAAAAGTTTAAACTGTTAGGGAGGAAACAACTTTATTATTTATATTATATGTTATTTATTGGAATTTAGAAGATGACTTGGATGAGTGGGTCATCTCTTTTTTTCCATTTGAGGATGGCTTTGGATTTGCTTTCATTCAACATCCTAGTGATTTAAGTTTAATTGATCTTAAGAAGAGATCTTATGAACATGAAAATTTTAGGGAAGAGATAAACACTGTTTCCTTTTACCGTCTCTTCTAATGTCTGAAGTTGGATAGTCCCAAAAGAAGACAATTGTTTTCTACTTCTTCCTTTATTAGGATGGGGTGTTACTTTCTCGCTTCAATCTCACAGCATAAAATCACTTAAATCCCAAAAGCTGGCTGCATTAATGAAAGGCAAACATTCTTCCCCCCTCCCCCCATGCCCAACTTTATTTTGCACAGGTAACATTTACTTAAGTGCAATGTATTTTAGTATCCAACTACACACACAGTTGCAATTATAACGTATCAGAAAGTAAAAATCAAATGAGCTATTATCGATTTGTCCAGTAAATGAGAAACTAAATTATGAGAGAGGGTAATTTGACCAATCTGGAATAAGAGACAAATCAGGTAGATAAAACCTGGCTATCAAAAGCTGATAAAATACTGAAAATCCAGAACAGCAATTATTTTTTGGAAAACATACTTAATAATTCGAGTACATTTTCGACTGTACATATCAAATACTCTAGCTGCCCCATCCTCACATCCAACCACAGCTTCTGGATCAACGTAACTGCAAAAAATAACTATTTAAGATGGCTTTGGCACGCAATAAAGCAAGTTGCATGTATGAATAGTACAACATGGAAACATTATATATGTTTACAAAGTAATGCACGTAATTATGAAAATGGAAGTTGGTAATTGGTATTATTGTATAAATAAATTAATATGGTAATAAGGACAAATCAACCCCTTCAAGATGTCACCAAAAATGCCTAGGATAAGAATTACTTGGAATTAGGGTAGCTTGAGTTGTTTCTGTGTTGACAGAAGCATATTATTCAAAAATAAAAATAGTCTGCCACAACCATTAATATCACTGCAACACACAACATTACCACTACACTTTGAAACCCCCCATACACCACTCCCACTCCCACTCCCACTGCCTCACTTTTTCCAAGGGGAAAATGTCTCTTCCACCTGTGTGGCTATACCATCATCACTACAGTTACCACCCCATCTCGACCACCACTATCTGCCATCTCCATTATCCATATCACCACCAATCACTACCACCTCCACTATCACCACCCTCAACTGCTGCTACCACCAACCAGCACCTCTGGCCTCTAACCTACACCTCTGCAACCCTTTCCACCAGCCACGACCTCTACTAATTATCTTCACCATCACAAATATTTACCTCCAATAACAAGATAAAAGGAAATATATAAAAGCTAAATAAAAACCATTTAATCTAAATCACCATAAGCTCCTAACACTATACCATGCTAAAAACTTGAATAATTATCCAAATAATAGAATAATTATCCGATGAAGTAGAACCATCCTGATGCGGAAACCAAAAAAAATTATGAAATAATTATTATTAGAATTTTATTTTATTAGGATTACATTTTATATAAGGATATTACCTTATTATATTAAAGATTTATTTTATTTTAGGCAAAATTTTATTTAGATTTATTTTAAGAAGGATTTATTAGAATATTTGATTTTGTTTTATTTTTAATAATCTTGAGAATGTATTAGCCTATTTAAAGGCTTTATAATAATTAGAGTTTGATACATTGATGTATATGAAAATTTGAGTTGTTGAAGTCTCATGACTTGTTTTCCCTCCCCTCTTCTTCTTTTTTCCCTCTCTCCTAAAGTTCTTTTCCCTCTCTCCTAAACTTCTTTTCTCTCTCTCTATTTCTCTTTCTTGGCTTTATTCTCTATCGTTCTACATCAACTTTAACATCAAAGTAAATCAATCTATAATCAACGAAAACTCACCGTTCATCTCAAACCCTAGCCGCAACTGCAGTCATAGCCGCCGCACGTGCCCTACACACTCTCAAACCCTTCGAGTACACTTTCGTACATTCCCAGCGGTACCCAACTCCGGCGAACCCCACCATTGGCACCACCAACGTCCGGTGAACTCGTCGGTGACTCCGGTAACCTCCGGTGACTTTTCCGACGACTGGGCCGGCGACCTCCAGCGACTTTTCTTGCAACCTCCAACGAAGTACAGAATAACCACTACACTCCAACAATCTGATCTATGCTCCGCGCAAAGCTCCAGTGACGCTCCAGTGACCTCCGACAACTTCTAGCGAAGCTCCAGTGACCTCCAACAACTTCCAGCGAAACTTCAGTGACTTCTAGGAGGCTTCGGAACACCTCACAGTTTATTTTTGCAGATTCGAAATTGTCAGTATACTATCGAGTACAGTCAAACAATAACCAGATGCAAACCCAAATAGCAGCCATCACTGAAGCCATTCAAAGACTGAACATGAGGTTAGACACATGGAAGGAATAATATTGGCCGAGCAACCCTATTCACCTCTGTTATAATCAAATATCGAATTCAAAGTCGAACATAGTTTCAGCTCCTCTATTTGGTGCCCTTACCGAAATTCCAAAAGTAATTGATGAACCAAACAGAAAATCTAATGACGACCACTTTGAAGTGAAGAGAAAGCCTAATGATGATCAAATTGAAGAGTTGATTTAAGAGCCTGATCCTGACGACTTTTATTTTTCAGATGATGAAGATGATGACCAAATCGTAGGCAAGCCACTTGATGAAATTGTTGCGACTATCGAAATTATTGCTACTAATGAAGTCATTTCTTTTGATGAGGCACAAATTTTCAGTGATATTACTGATGTCCCTGTAGGTACTATCGGGTTGAAAAGTATGCCTAAAATTTATAGGTGCTTCTGTGGATTTTGTCTTTCCTACATCTAAACTTCTCCCACAAGTTGGTCCATTTTTTGTCTTCTTCCAACATCTACAAGTTCTATTTTCTGAATCGCAGGGACTTCTATTTCAGAAGACTTGGTGGATACACTAGATTTCTACCACTCCTGACGCATGTTCATGAACTTTGGGAACAGCTTGAACATCCGCTTTGTTCGTGGCCTGGCAATTGAAGGAGTATGCCAATTTTTAACTCAACAGAGTAGAGTTTTTCTAAGGGGTGGAGAATGATGCGGAAACCAAAAAAAATATGAAATAATTATTATTAGAATTTTATTTTATTAGGATTACATTTTATATAAGGATTTTACCTTATTCTGTTAAAGATTTATTTTATTTTAGGCAAAATTTTATTTAGATTTATTTTAAGAAGGATTTATTAGAATATTTGATTATGCTTTATTTTTAGTAATCTTGAGAATATATTAGCCTATTTAAAGGCTTATGATGATTAGGGTTTGCTACATTGATGAATATGAAAATTTGAGTTGTTGAAGTCTCGTGGCTTGTTTTCCCTCCCTTCTTCTCCTTTCTTTCCTCTCTCCTAAACTTCTTCTCTCTCTCTCTATTTCTCTTTCTTGGCTTTATTCTCTATCATTCTACATCCCATCCCTATCAAGATGACAGGCCCATTCTAGATGACAAGCCCATCCTATGCAATATAAATAGGATCAATTATAACAAGTCACACACTCATATTTCAAAAATACAAAAACAAATAAATTCTGCAGTCAAACTGCAAAAATAGAAGAGGATAGAAATCCAAGCTCTAAATGATTCATTTTGCATTAAAATCTAGGATTCTGTGGTTCTCATAGATCTAACTCCTAGAAATTCCATCCAATACGATAGAAAAATTATAAATCTCCAAATTGACAGAGAGAAAATCATTCAATATGAATAGTTGCCAGTACTCCAGATAACTTTATAGTGCAAGCAACCAATTTCTTGAATATGACAAGGATTCCTACTTGCCAAAAGTTTTATAAAGTTTTAGTGCCTTTTTTTTTATGGGTCATAATAATGAACCAATAAGAGACATAATTTATAAGCAGCTGCACAAGACCTGCTGATACGAGGGTCAAAACTGATAATTCAATTAGCACCTTCTTTATGGCAAAACAAATTACACAATAAAAAATTACTTTTTGAAAGGCCAAAAAAAAAAACAAAATCTTCATCTTTATAGGGTAAATTACACTTATCTCTCCTCAATATTTGGCTAGTTATAGGTAACTACCCTCAATATTTGAAATTTACACTCACATCCCATATATTTTGAAATATTTGTCCAAACTAAATTCTTCTATAGATCTGGCCATCAATGTTAAATGGAAAGTAGTGTGGTCATATTAAAAAATCAGTCATATTGGAAAATCACGTGTAATGTCTCCTTTACCCCTTCAAATTATCAAAAGTTTAAGAAAAGAACAAGGTGCAAAGGAAATAATTTGCAATGTTTTTGCTTTATTTCATTACTAGAAGTTAGCACACTATGAAATTTTCATTAAAATTTTATTTTAATTAAAATAAATTTATAAAAAATTACTAAAATTGACTCAAATAGTAAATAATAAGTAGCTAAGGGTATTTAAGTAAATAGTAACTAATTAAGGAGTATTTGAAAAAAAAAAAAGACAACAAAAAAGTAGTGCATAGCTAAAAGGTGTTTATGGAAGACAAGAATATAGATGAGTGAAATTACTTAATTATGTGGTAGTTAAAAAAAATTAATTTTCAATACCATTAAAAATATACATAGTTATAAAGAGTTTTAAGGGTATTATAGGAAGAAGAAAAAAGGTTTCACCAAAAAAAAAAAAAAACCTTCATGAATTTTAAAGCTTCGCCATTACCCCTTGGTGTTTGCTTTATAATAGTATAGATTTCTCATTTTCAAATATTGGTTTCAATTTTAGAGATGGAGCTGGACTATAATCTGGGAAGACAGGCTTTTGCTTTTGAACGTTTGAAGTTCTTAATCATGTTTTGGACATTTTATGGTCAAAAGGGATAAAAGAGACATTTCATATGATTTCCCCACATTCATCACACTGTTTACCAGTTAACATTGACAGTCAAATGTAACAAACATTTCAAAATGAAGGGAGAGAGTGTAAATTTCAAATATTAAAGGCAATTACCTGTAATTAGTCAAATGTTTAGGGGAGGTAAGTGTAATTTACCCATCTTTATATCTTGGCCAAGAGTTCCAATGATGCACATTTGCAATGAAATAGATGTTGTTGGGCTGCATTAAGGTTGGGGCTCGGTTAGTTTACCACACACTGATTTTAAAATCTAGCAATAATATGTTGTAATCAGTACAATAATAACATAACGCACCGCATGCACAATCCCTTTGTGAACAGGCCATCACGTGAGGAAAATAAATTTCTTTTCCCATTGCGTCTCCATATGCATATACGAGTCCCAACCAAACCAACAACCTAAACATGAATATACATCCAATTGTAACAAAGTAATCAGAGTTTCCCAATTGACTCATTGGTAAACCATTTCAATATAACTGTAATAGTTTAATCTTTAAAGGAAAAAGTTATTATCCTCAGCTATCGACATAAGAACAATTAGGTCAAAGCTTAGGCTTTTAAGAAACCAGTCTCCAAAATGTTAAGATGGAATCGTATGCCATTCATACTTTACATAACCTTTTATGTGTCTGGTAACTTCCCTTTTATATGGATTTAGGGTTGTGCCTTACTGTAACAAGTTGTGGGACATGTTGATACATGATATTCATTTTTTGTTTTAATTGTGTTCTTTTATTTTATGAATGACTAGAACTTTTTTATTTTATTTACTTATTTTTTTTTTTTTTTTTTTTTTGGGCATTGACAGGTTGTGCGGTTGGTGATGGTTATTGACAGGTTAGCTGTGTGGGCTGATAAAATCTCTGAATTTAAGTCAGACTAAAAATGCAAATTTAAGAAATGCCCTTTGAAAAGTGCGAATTCAACATTAACAGTACTTTTCCAAAAACTCTAAAATGATCATCAATCATGCAAATATCTAACCAATTCACTGCCGAACCCAAAAAAAAAAAAAAAGAAGTACCACTGTGAATGTATTAGGAGCTACATATCACACCCTACCTCTTGCTTTGAGAGTACATATAAAGGGAATGGCACTGGGAATTACAGTTGAAGCTGGCAGCTGGTGGTAAAAAATTAACCAGCTACCTGCATACTAAACCATATTTAACATGTGAAGCAATTGCAAGAAGACTATGGTAGACAATAACAAAGTTTCATACACACAAAAACCAGAAAGAAAGAAGATGTTTATTTCTTCATGTTACCTTGTTCTCGTCAAAATCAAAATCAACCAGAGGGCCTCTATCTGGGATGGAATATTCATCCAAACACTTGTAATTCTCTGCTGACCATAGACGCATAACCTAGCAAAATTGGAAATCCAACCATTACAAGTTAAGATGCAAAGCATCTTCCCAATAAAGGGAAACAAAAGACAAATTCTATTAAGTATGTCTGTGCTTGTGCGTGTCTGTGTGTAGAGTGCGTGGGCTGCAATTGAAATGGATAAGGTGATATATATCTCCTAATAATTCTATGGATTATATAAAAACTAAAGCACCTATTAAAGGCAAGCTAGCGATAGCCAAAAGATCGTACTCGAACAAAACTGATAATGAAAGGATGAACCTAATAAAAAGATATATAAGTACTGTCAGTGCAAGGGGAATGTCCAAAAGAACATAGGTTAGGCTAGTGCCAAGAAACACAGATATGAACACAGGACACACACCAAAACATCAATTGGAAAAATCAAGACATAAAACATAAATATCAACAAATGATACATATTTTTATATAAATTGATAAAAATATAACAAACATGATGATATTGCTAATCATATTAAGATGGTAAGGAAATGTAAATATATGGGGAAAAAGTGCTAACAAAAAGTCCTAATATTTGTTTAAGAAAACTCTATTCATTTAAAAAAAAAAATGGAAGTTAAAGTTTTTAGAATTCCTAAGATTAAAATAATAATAATAATAAATGAGCTTAAATATATGGAGAAAAAGTGCTAACAAAAAGCCCGAATATTTGTTTAAGAAAACTCTATTCATTAAAAAAAAATTAAAGTTTAAGTTTTTAGAATTCCTAAGATTAAAATAATAATAATAATAATAAATGAACAATTAATAGTATAAATCCAAGCTGCTTTTTATTTCAATTTTTTTTCTTCAACTCACAGTGTACTTATGTGTATGTACCATTGAACATGTGTATCTCCCAAATATCCAGAGTGTATGCTTCTAGCTCAATTCAACAAAGTCTTTAATTCCAAACTAGTTGGGTAGGTTACATGAACCATTTTTCTGGATTCATATATGTCATGGGATATTTTTTTTTTTTTCCAAGGGATTATATGGAGTTCATCTAATCTTAGGTCTATCTTTCGTCCTTTTTACTCCTATTTGGATCGATTCACTCTTTCTTACTAGTACATCTTAGATATAAGGAATGACCAAACCATCTTAAACGATATTTTCTCAACTTCTTTTTTATCACTGCCACCACAACTTTCTTTCGGAAAATTCATTTCGTATCCTACTTTTCTTATATTATCAGACATTCATCTAAGCATCTTCATTTCCGCTACACTCATCTTAGTGTTGTTTCTTAATGGACCAACACTCTGTACCATAAAGCATAGTTGATCTTATAACCATCCAATAAAATTTTCCTTTCAATTCAATAGGCACTCTCCTATCACATAAAACACCCGAAACACTGCTCCATTTTAACCATTCAACTCAAATCCTAAGAATAGCATCCTATTCAATCTCTCCATTATGTGAATAATTGATCCAAAACATCGAAAATGACCACTTTTAGGCACTTCTTGATTCTCAATTTTCATTATACCCTCATTCATAAATTTAATTTTATTGAATTTAATCCTACTTAATCTAAAACCTCAAACTCTAAAGTGTCTCCAAATTTATAACTTATAATTAGCCCCAAAAACAGTTTTTTAGAAGCGTCTACTTCCTAGGGTTATCAAGCACCACAAATTAAAACATATAGTGTTTTGATTAACATATAAAAAAATGCATTAAAATATGATAATACATAAAATTGTAGAAACATAAATTGAAATGTATTTAAATGGATGGAAGTAGTTTCAATTCATAAATTCATCGAGAGTTCAATAATTAATTAATCAAACAATGCAAAATTTTGACGTATTTTGGTGTGTTTTACTATGTTTTGATGAAAACATCATATTATTCCACTAGTATTTCATTTCTGTCTATTATGAATTAGATTTTGTTTTGAATATTTTGTAGAAAAGAGAGAGAGAGAGAGAGAGATTTTGTTCAATGGCAAGCATAAACATTTATGCCTATATAACATAAAAATTATTCACTACGGTGAAAAGGTATTTAACCAAACAACACATAGAGGTTGCAAGATTTTTTTTATTTTTTTATTTATTATTATTATTTTTTTTTTTTTTTTTTTTTGGATGTCAAGCTTTGCACCAATAATCCTTTAGTAAAATCAAAGATACCTAAAACGAAACTACAAAATGTCAAAGATAAAAATTAGATCCAGAAAGATAAAGAAACAATATTTCTTAAAACCATATATATTTTTTTGATAAGTAATAACTAGAGAAATTTAAAAAAAAATGATAATAAGAGTTATAGTGTGCCAGCGAAAAGAAGTCTAATTTTTCGTTTAAAAATCATGTTCATGTATAATATTCCTAATCGATAAAAATGTTGTGAACAAAGTTCAAGTGAACAGAGAGGAATATCCTTCAATGGGCGATATTTCCAAGAGATCAAATATGTGGTAATATTTCAATACCTTTATACGGTTATTAATAGAAGGCGCATATCATATTTTAACTAAGAAGAATAAGTCTCCTAGTAAAGATCTTGCTTGTTTCCTCCTTAATTTTGTGGTCTCTATTGGCTGCATATCCAAAGATAAAATAGAGGAATTTTGTGCAACAATTATTTACATCCAGTCCCCCCCCCCCAATATGAACCCAACACCACAAAAAACAAGAAAAAAAGGTTCCTTGTAAAGTTCATGGAAAAGTTCGAAGGTTACCACTATAGCTAATTATCATTATAGCTAGTGTACATGGGGACCATACCTTATCACCTACCCCAGTGAGAATCAATCCTGTCTTCATTCGGCACTTGTCAGCCCTAGCAGGAAACGAGATTAGAAGAATGACACACACAAATGTCCAGCATACATAAAAGTCTTGAATAGCTCCCCAAAATATAACAAGTTGTAATGCTTAGTAGGAAATTGACTTATTCTTTTGTCATCAGTAACGAGGAATGAATGCAACAAATTGAAGATGATAGAAATTTTGTTAATGAATATTTAAAACTCTGTTCATTATATATCAATGGGATTTATTCAATGATAATAAGGAACGAATGCAACAAATTGAATATGGCTCAAATTTTTGTTAATGAACATTCGAAACTCCGTCCAATATATCAGTGTATCACCAAACCCCATAAGAATGAAAATTTAACATGCCAAAAAATATAAAAATAAAAATGAACAAAGAATATAAGAAACGTGAATAAACTTATCCTCTAAAGAGGTGTTTGCAACTCTATTCAACATTTAGATCAGTCGGTTATGGCTTATATAGCGTGTGAAACACTAACTGGAAGGGCGACGTAGAAAAATACTATAATACACTGCATTCCTAAACGAGACCAGCCCTAGAAGCTAAAAATGCAAAAGGACCCATTAAAATCTTATCTGAAGCACAATGAACTGAATCATTTCTATTAGACATTCAGTTACAAATCAAAACTCTGAATTTACAAATTATCTCCAAATTTCTGATTATTGAATATGACCCAAAAATTTATAAAAATAATTATAACAGTTTTCAACCAAACATCAGAGGTCCAATCAATGATGTTGCAATTACCATATTTTAATAGGTTCTCATGTTATGTTAAATGGCTTCTTGATGTCTCTTGTAGCAATGAAAATTTGTTTATACATAAAAATAGGGCTCTACACCGAAAAACAAACTGAGTTTGAGATTTAAAAATTCATTGATAATATAAAGCATGTAAAGCATGCAAACAATAAACGGGCCAACTCTGGTTGGGATATTTTTGGTCAAGTTTTGTTTTGAGTCTATCTACTCTTCCAATTTCTTCTTCCAACAAGGTTTTGAAGCCTGAAGATTGTCTGTCTGATCCAATCCTAGCCCAACACAATGAATCATAAGGGATTCCAGTTGAAATTATTATCTGTAGATAAATTACATTTTCAGACCACTATCATCCTATTGGTATTCTTTTTAAGTTAACATTCAGTTCCTTAAACTAGTTGTTGTTTCAAAAGTGCAGCAACACTTCTTTTTGAGAGCATTCAAACATTTATATTTAAAAGAAACAATTCAAATGTTTTTTTGTATTATGATGAATACCTTTATTTGACCTTGGAAGCAATTGAGATCTGATTGATCCAACAAATTGTGATCTATAAATAGAAAGGGTGATCTATAAATAGAAAGTGTAAATTACACATTGCCTAAACATTTGGCTAATTATAGCCTACAAGTACCTTTATCATTTGAAATTTACAGTCACACCATTTATTTTGAAATGTCCGTTACAACTAAATCCTTCCGTTGATCTAACCGTTAATGTTAAATGGAAAGCAGTGTGATCAATATGGGAAAACTATATGAGATCCCTCTTTTATCCTTTCAAACTAAATAAAATGTCCAAAACGCCATTGAAATCTTCAAATGTTGAAAAAACCTTGTCTTCTCAAATATAGCCTAGCTCCATCTTCAAAATTGAAGCCAATATTTGAAAATGGAAAATGATGAAATAAAGCAAAAACATTATAAATTATTCACTTCACACATTATACCTTTTTTAACTTTTGAAGATCTCAATGGTGTTTTGAACATTATATTTAGTTTTAAAAGGATAAAAGAGAGACCTCGTATAATTTTCCCATGTTGACGATACTGCTTGCCATTTATCATTAACCATCAAATAACTAAAATCAACAGAAGGGTTTGGTTGCGAAAAGCATTTTGAAATAAAGAGCGTGAGTATAAATTTCAAATGTTGAGGGGAGGTAAACGTAATTTACCCTAAATAAAATCCATAATATGAATATGACCTGAAGCTGAGGTGCATATTTCAAGCTTTAAGTCCAATCGATAACATCTAAAGGACAAGAGAACAAACAATTAGGCTTGGGGGAAAAAGATTTACCTAACTGAATGACCTTTCCACTGAAAAACATCAATATGACCTTCTTGTAAAGATAACCTATGACGATCCATTGCTAGCTCCTGCAAAAGCATCTTCAACGATCTTTCTGAGGTAGATGTGCCAAAAAGGCGTGGAGAATTTCTTTGTTGCTTGCAATAAATTGCTTGTAATAACTTGGATTTTGAAATAATTGTATACCTGCAGAAGTTTCCCCCAGAGAGAGGGGGGTTATTAGGGTGGCAAGTAATAAACGATATTATGAAATTAGCCCAAAAAGCATCACAAAAATGTTCTCTAAGGTGCAGCTATGACTGGGTCCACATTATGCCTCCATCACTTACAAAATATGTAAGCCTATAAGTATTGATATTAATTTCAGTGACATTATTTACACAAGTATTTGTAACATTGTTAACAAAAAAGGCAACTGAATTACTTATTTCCCAAAAGTAAAATGATAAAGGCAATCTTAAACTTGAAATTTAGGAGCACTGCTCATGCGTCGTGTACAAAATCTGCTGTATTGCACAGAGTAAAGCTTAATAATATTAATTAGCTAGCCCAGCTTAACGGCATTTTGAATCTTTTTTCCTTTTTTTTGTTTTTTAACCCAAGACCATTATTGCCTCTATTTTTTTTTTCCCCGAACAATTAAGGAAAACAAAAGGACTCACAGCTGATTCTAGCATGAAAATACGGTTGGATTTTGGAGATCCAACAAAAAATTTCCGTGTGCTAGTCACTAGAACCGAAAGCATGCTATTTTATACACTTATACAAAATTAAGAAAAGTTATACTAGAATTGCAATATAACTCAAGTTCAAAATTTGGCTTTTCTGAAAGATTAGGAGAGCGTGTTGAATTAATTGAACAAATATACTTAAAGACATAAAATAACCATAATTTCAAGTGAATTTAATGTAAATACCCTAGTTTGAGGTAACAACACGCACCATCTGTTTAACTGGGTTTGGATACTTACAAGTTGCATGAGATATACACAGAGAAGATAATATAAAAGTAAAAATAAAAATAAACAAAAATATCTTACGCAACTTCTCTTCTTTTCCTGTATTTTCTCGTCAACCAATCGCCCGAAAGAAAGAGAAATTACCAGGATTTGGATACGCCAGAGCACCGAACGAGGTCGAGGAGCCCGAGGAAAGAGAAAATTATACAGAAAATCTCGTGGCTGAGGGCGTACACCGTCGTTGCACTCCTCTTCTTGGACGGTGGCCCACCGCCGGAGGTGGTGGCGTCCATTAGTGCTTTCGCCAGGGGATGCCTTAGACCCGAAAGAGGGATGAAGTGAAACTTTGGAAAGCTGAAGGGCTATATTTGAAATGAGACACGAGAGGGTTGGGATAAGGTGGGCTGAGAGGGGGATTTGTAGTTTAATTTAAAATAAAAGGCATAATAGTAATTTTATATTCTAACTTCCTGGCAAGCAAATCCTAAATCACGCTTAATTTTAGAGCGACTTAACCATTGCAAATTTAGACAGGGCCCACGGGGCTTTGTTTGGAAAGCTAAATAGCTTCCCAACTCCAACTTACTTCATAATTTTTAATTTTTTTTAAATTATTAAATTTATTCTCTTATATTTTAATTATTTTTTTAAATCACGTATCAAATAACAAAAATAAGAAATTAATCATTCAAAAATTAATTTTTTCTTTTCTAAATACAAAAAGATTAACTTTGTATTTCTTATGTACACATTTTTTGAGTTAACATATTAAATAAATTATTCATGACGTGTTATATATGTCAACCTAATAAAACCTACATATTGAACAAGTTATATGAGTCACTTTGTGTTACTTGTGTAATAAATAAGATAGGTTAGTTTTAGGATACTTCGAGTTAGGTTTAAATTGACCTAATTAGTTAGACTACTTAGATTTTAACACAACACAACATGATTGTGATCTCTAACTAAGAAAAATTTTATCTTTTATTTTGTTAGAAATCTAAGCTATCCATCCTTCCTCGCTCCCAAAATTTTATGACAAATTCAATCCTATATAATTTCGTTACTTGTCTTATTAGCAGGTCTTGTCATACATTGATAGCATATTCGTGCGGCGTATCATTTGCACAGTAAGAGGTCCATTTGGGAAGAGTAGTCATTAGTTAAGGTTAATGGCTACTTCAATAGTGGTTAAATTTTTTTACCCTTTTATATTTTAATCTTCTTTTAAACTTTTAAAGGTAAAAATGTAAATTTAACAAAAACAAGTTAGCCACATAAAAAAGTCACTTTTTTTCTTCCCAAATATAAAATTAGTTCGCTTTTTTTTAGCTAGCCACTAGCCACTTTTTTTTCCTTCCCAAATATAAAATTAGCTAATTTTTTTTACCTAACTACTAGCCATTAGTCATTAGCCAATACTAATTGTTTTCAAATGGAGCCTAAGTATCAAAGAGATTTAATCTAAAAATGAAATGTGTTATCAATTACACGTATATTGTTTTCATATAAATCATTATTTCTTGTAAAAAATGATAAATTATCATTGCTAAACTTTAATCTAATGATATCGGATGGGAAAAAATAAAAAAGAAAAAAGAGAAAAAAAGACAAGTTACCATTACAAAACCTTAATCTACTGCTATTGGATAACAAAAAAAGAAAAATGGAGCAAAAGAGAAAACATATTCCAACTAGCATAAAATAAAAAGAAAAATTCCAGAACAATAAACTTTTATTTTAATGAACTGAAAGTTTAAAATTTCAAATACATTATCTTTTACTTCAAGAAATTAAATTAGGTGCAACTGAGTTTTTGCACCAAATACAATTTGAAATTTCCAATCCATTTTTTTTTTTCTTTTTGAAATTTTGCCTAAATAGTCTTGCTTGAAAAATGTGAAGAAACTAGGTATGCCTTGAAGTGTTGGGGAGAAGTGTCCCAGCCAAAAAGTGCATGATGAGAGACAGAGCTCTTGCAGGCATGTAGCTTGGGACCTCATGCCCTGCTCCTCTAACAGTTGCAAATGTTAGGTCCCCCTTGTAAACTTGTGTATACCCACCAACCTGAGACACATACAAACATTAAACAAGGTTAATAAAGCAATTAGTGTTTTTGTTTTCATTTTTTAGTACTTCACAAGAATTTGCAATATGCTCAGTGCATTTTCCTGCATACCCAACTCATTCTTACCAACCAAAAATAATCATCAATTTTAACTGGTAGTTTTTCAAATTATAATGTTATATATATATATATATATATATTCAAGAATTGAAATTACCTCTCCATCGAGGAACCAAGGATGCCATGCAGTCTTCACAGTAAGATTCATCTTCTTGATAGAGTACTTGGTCGAAGTCACTGGTACTCTTGCATCTGTGTCCCCGCTGTAACATTAATCAAATGCAAATATTATTCAATAATTCAAATTAATTATATCAGATATATAACTCAGTGAAGATGATCTTGTTTAATGTGTGATTGTTTAATAAATATTAATTTATTTAATTTTTTTTTAAAGCTTTTCCCATCATAAAGCTGCATGTATAGTTGGTGCCCATAGAAAAGAATATGCGTTTCCTCTTGAATCACACATAGAGAAGAACATAAATTGATCTCTTGCAGTGGCTACCAATTGCTTCTAAATTTGAATGCTTAAGGGACTAATCAACGGCCAAGCACCTCAAAAAAAAAAAAAAATCGAAAGTCATGTTTTTGAGTTAAATTTGTTGGCATTTATATAATAAAGAGATTATTTAGGGGTTGTTTGGAGTAAGAAAAAATGAGATAAATTGAGATAAATTGTGGTTTGGGGAGAATTCGTAATACGTGCAGTGAGAGAAAAAAGTTGATGTGATATAAAGTTAACAGAGATTTATAGAGATTTTTGAAAATTTTTATCAAATTCTTGCAAACCAAACAGACCCTTAGTATGTTATTAAAAAAAAAAAGTAATAAAACACCTTCCATACTAATTCTAGTCTTATATTATTCTAGAATTTATTTTCAGTGATGTAAATAAACCAGATCGACCCATAACCTGCCACTTCCAAGCATTTGAATTGACCTAACTCGATTAACTCAGTTTAGGGTTTGGGTCATTTTGCCCTACCCCTAATACTTGACTTATATCCTATCTCATCCTGACTCACTCGTTAAAATTTTTTAAAACTATTAAAAATTAAAAAATTTTAAAAAAATATTAAAGAGGTGAGTCAAAGTTAAATTTTTCTGACTCGGTCTGATCCGCCTGACTCAGAGAGGAGGTGGGTCAACCAAGACGAACCAACCCACGGTAGAGTCAGATCTTAGTCCAGAGTTGGTCAAACCCAACCCAGCTCGGTCCACTTTATATTAGTATTTATTTCTGTAAGAAATTTTTGTTAGAATAATACTAAGTCATTATGCTAAGAAAATATAGTTACGAAGAGATAATGACGATAAGGGGCGAGTGCTTGCCTAAAAACCCACACTCGAAGTCCCTCATCCATGAACTCTTGCAAGAGGGGAAGGATTGTCGCTGGGGCATCTGTCCAAGTTTTGATCACATCACTGCAATTATATACATTTTTGACAAGTTCCGATAAGTAAATTAATTACATTATATATATTCCCGGGCACCCACCAAAAAAAGAAACAGTACCTGCAAGGTTCCCAATCATAATTGAGTTTGGTTACATTTGCATGCAGAGCCTCTTGAACATCAGGCCGATTCAAATAAGCATACACATAATAATCCGTGCAAGGATCAAAGTGCAACACCTGCAATATATATACATACATATACATATACATATATTTATGTAAATGAGGAGCCTATTATTTAAAAAATAAAAATAAAAATATTTCATCAAAATGCCTTTTTAATTACACAAATATCATCGTTACAGTGCTTTGATTCAAGATTAGGAAGTAATTAAACAATTTCACAGAACATCATTTTTCCTAAATGTAAAATGGTTGGAGGAGTAACTTACAGAAGCCTTCTTGGGCTTCGCTGTGAGATTGGGAGAGAGACATATAGGAGCATAGATGCTGTAGATATCTATGTTCTCAACATCGTCGGTAGCTTCCGAAATTGCGGCAGCGCATTCCGCGGACTCATCATCATCACCACCGTTGGGTGAGAAACCACAGTGTTTCCGGATTTTATATAAAGTTTCTTCAGAAATAAGAGCGTGGCTCTCAAGGTAATCGTACCTTCCTCTCCTATCGGTCTCAAGATTGACCACTGCGTTCCCAATCTGCGGATTGGACCATAAACAGAACGAAAAGTTCTTTAAGATAATACTATAAAATCAGAAAATAGTATAAAAAAAATTATGAGAATAATAAGTTTATATTTATTATCGTCCTAAGATGAATGTTTAGGTTTCTTTAATAATTATTAATAATTACTGTTAAAGTACGGGTGCAAGATTTATTTTTTGAGTAATTCTTTTAAAGTAATTAACAGCAAATTTCTTCTGATGTCAAACTCATAAATGCGTACGCAACCTTGGTAAAATTGTCTAGAAGGACTACTACTAAAAAACTTAAGTTCTTTTGCATGTTTGTCTTTTTATATGTGTGGTATTCTTTAAGTTAAAAATATCATACATTATTTTTATTATATATATTTATTTTTATTTTATTTTATTCAATTACCACTTATTATTACTCAATATAATTAGATTACTTTTACCAAATGTTATTTTTTTTCAAAATTTCTTCTATAAAAGAATTTTTTTACAGTATTTCCTATGAAAAGATTTTCAATATTCAGAAGTTATATCAAATAGCTCTCAAAGTATCAATAGAAATATTACATCTACGCAGTTATTACTGTCACATTCACATCATTTTAATCAGAATTTCATGTCTTATTTTTTTTTAAAGAATATCATTTTTTTCTTTTTTTTAGAATTAACTAGAAGCTTGTGGTTCGTACAGATGTAATTATATATATATATATATCTTATAAGCAAGATAAATTTTGGTACAACTCACGGCAAGTGGCCAGGCTGGTAAATCTCGTCGGGTCAGTACCGGAATTGATCTATAAGCAAGATATAATTTTGTACCACTTACGGCAAGTGGCCAGGCTGGTAAATTTTGTCGGGTCAGTACCGGAATTGATCGATGAGAGGTCACAGCTACGCGACAAGGAACAGTTTCCCTTTAGATTTTACTATGGATATGGAATATTAAACATTATTATCTCCAAGTTTGTAAAGAAAAAATGTATTATCAATTCAGAACAGACTATTTTACAGTAATTTGAGTTTTGGTGAAGTCATTCAATAAAATAATTTATAATTCTATTTTTCACTAAAAGTTATAATTATTATTTTTTTTAACAATCATTTAAAACTCTATTTAATTTTAACTAGTAAAAATTAATGTTATCATTGTAAATAAAGTAATAACTGCTTAGCAATTGCAGCTTTTTAGGATTTTTAACAGTTTTTAGTAATTTTTAATAACATTTAATAACTTTTTATCAAGTTTTAATAAATTTTTATCAAAAAATTATAAAAAAAAAAATTTGGTTTGTAAATGTGCTCTAGTAAACCTAGCTAGGAACACACGCAGTAAATAATAAAGGGTATTGTTATCTTTATAAATAAATTAATAGCTACCGTGGTACTTTTTTGGTAGTGAGCCTAGGAGATAAGGGGATTTGTGCCAAGTTAAATCGAATTTTTATATAAACTTAAGAGCTCAAGTCTATAACAAATGATTTAGAATTGAGATCAACTCATAAATAACTTAATTATATTAAAATAATATTATTTTAATCTAAAATATAATATAAATAAATACTTTTTTATTAAGCTAGTCAACTCATGAATTTTTTAAAATTCGTAGTCAAACTTGACTCTAAACGAGACATAAATCGATGATCTTGTTAAGATTACGGGCCAATCTTTTTCTAAGCCAAACTCAATCAAGTGAAAAAATAAAAATAAAAATATACTCGTGGCCAGTCCTGCCAAGAGCACGCTGACACTAGATGCATCACTCTTGTTTATATTTATATACACACACACACACATATTTACAAGTACTCTTCAATAATTGTAGACTTGCATTTTCAATTTGCTAGTAATGATATATCCAGGCATTCGTGCTTTGGTCATCCATGATATAGATGGATAAGGCAAATTAACCCGCATTGCAGGCCAACTTCATCAATTATTTCTCCTGGAGGACAAAGACAAAGAGGGACCACCCACATTGCCTGAAATGCAATTTGCTAAAGGGACAAAGTTTCAAGAGAGAGAGAGACGGGAGAGAGAGAGAGGTAGAGGGAGAGAGAGACTCACAATGATCCCTTTGAGGTTGATGAGGGTTTTGTTAGACTTTTTGTTATAGTGAAGAATGGTATGAGCAAGTTGGGGTACATAGTGGCCAGCATAGCTCTCACCAGCTATGTAAAAATCCCTGCTCTTGTACTCAGGAAACCTTTCCAACCAATTCATCAAGAATACATAGTTATCTGAGGCTGTCTTTTGGTCCCCACCGCTCTCAATATCCGATGTTGTATTTGAGTATGAAAACCCCACTCCAGCCGGCGATTCTAAGAACAGTACATTTGCAGCTTTGCACCATCCACAAGCGATATGGAAACGTAAAAATTTTTGCTAAACTTTAATTTTGCTAGCTATCTAGTTAGATGTCAAAAAATTAAAATAAAATACACACACAAATATATATATATATATATATATATATATATTACGTACCATGGTTCCATGAGAATCTATTTTGGTATAGAGTTTTCCCATCACTGTGGACCCGGAATGGTCCGAGCTCTTGCATTGCTCCATAGGCAAGAGAAGAACAACCAGGGCCTGCAAAGAGGTCATCAAATTCCCCACAAATTAATAAGACCAATGGGAAAAGAATTAGGGTTTATTTGACCCAAAAAAAATAAAAATTAGCCCGGGCCATTTTTCATTTAATATTTAATTTTTTTCAAAAAATTTATTTTTTTAATTGCTTGGTAACATTTAAATAAAATACTCCAAAAAATTAAGTATATAAAATGATTGAGGGAAAAAAATTTTCAAATTGATCAACTTGTTTAAAAGCAGTCCATATAAAATGAAGGGTCGTAATTTTTTCAATCTCAGAATTGAAATTTTTGAGTGAGAATACCGATCGAAACAGCCCCTCGAAAATTAAACTGCAGCCACTCGTTTTTGTGAAGAAAGACCGACACAACGGTGGCATTGTGGAAATGTTAAATGGATTGAGACCCGAGAGTAGTTGAGAGTCTTCATTGAGAGCGTTGAAAGTCAATTCAATTCAAAATTAATTGGTGTGTAAAAAATAAATAAATTTATTAGGATTTAATACCAATTTTAGTCTTAGTTCGGTAAGATTAGCTAAAAGTTAACTTTTAATTACTCAATTTTTTAATTTTTTTTTTTAAATGATTCAAATTACTCTTTTATATTTTAAATTTTTTTTATTTTAAATTATCAGAGCAAATATATTAAATTAACAAAAAGTTAAAAAATTATCTACTAAAAAATTAATTTTTTTTTCCTTCTCAAATACAAAAAAGTTTTTGTAAATTGCAACAATGAAAAAATTGCAACAATGAAAAAATAATAATAATAAAATTTAAAAAAAAAAAAAAAAAACTCAAACTGAATCATGCTAGCTACTGGCAGCGAAATCGTCAGGCAAAAGAATAAGAAATGATATATAAAAGAATCAATTAAAGTGAGTACCTCCATTGAGCCAAAGAAGCAGAGGCAGAGAGTGCTGGTTACTAGACTGCTGTGCAGCTTCAACAAAGTAATAATAGAAGGCCCGACCAGCTGTTTCATTGACTGTGACATAGCCACCGTACTGCGAGAACCCAACAGTTGGTTGCCCAGGCAACCTCTGGATTCTGTCTCTCTCCTTCAGTCCCTCCTGCGGAAGAATCTGAATTGCCTCTTCGAAATCAAAATGGGTATTGTCTATGGAAGAGTACCCTCTCTTCAACTTTGCCTCGTAAAGTTGTCCCAGAGCTTCACTCTGTCTCTTCCCAAGACCTTGACCTACAAGGCAAAAGATGAAGAGAAGGAAGAAAATAAACAGAGGGGCCTTAGTCTCCTTCATTGTTTTTTCACAGAGAGAGAGAGCGAGTGAGTGAGAGAGTGACCTACAAGGCAAAATATGAAGTTTAAGGTGTGTGTGCGTATATATATATATATATATATATTTGTGTGTGATTATTTATTTTAAGAACTAAACTAATTTCCAACTACTGGTACTTGCAGATTCACAAGAAGCCGGCACATGTAACAAGAAGCCGGCTTTTTCGTAGCAGGAAAGCTGTTTGTTTTTTTCCGATTTTTTTTTTTTTTACATTATTTGTTTTTCATTGAAGTTTATATATATATATTTTTATTTTTGATGACTTCTAGTCATGCTATTTGCGTTCAAGGTTGGACTTACCTTGACGCAAAGGGGCAGCTGTCCTCTTTGATTATGAAACTTAAAATTATCAAAATATTCTTGGTATTTTAATTTTATTAAAAAAATAAATTAATTCTAAATTAAGATATTTTAGCTTTATTAAAAAATTAAAATAAATTTAAATTTTTTTAACATAAATGGAGTTTATTAAAATCAAACTCAAGTATTTATTTTATAAAATTATATTCTCACACTACATTATTGGATACTTTTATACAAAATATCAAAAAATATAACATATAATATAATAAATTTTATAAACAGTGAAAACTTAATAATAATTTTTTTTTAGTAACGACAGATATCTTTGATAAATTTCAGGTGTTATATCAACTATTAAATAGTGAAAAGAATATTAATTGACTTAATATTCAAGAGTAATTTTATCTTTTTTTTTTTAAAATATCATTTTTTATTTTCTACTCTTAATCTTGACATAACTCGTTCTCCTCACTTGTTGTCCTATCATTAGATATTTAGCGCCTAGTCTCTTCCCTTAGGAAAGTTCTAGATGTGCCCCCGTTTATGTTCATAAATTTTTTCCTTGAAAATTTAAAAAAAAAAAACTCACATGCAAGTAAAAAAGCATCTTTTTTTTAGATTATTTTTTATCCGTACATAAATATTTTAATTTTTAAAGTTTTCTTTGTAATATATATATATATATATATTAAAATATAACTAACATTGCTATAAGTCATCAAATAAAAAAAGAAAAATCAAATTTTAATAAAGAATAATATAAACCAAGAAAATTACGAGACAAAAGCGGACTACGTTTTGATTTATTAAATTAGCAAGGCTTAAGAAAATTCCTAACATCATCAAGTTGAATGGCCGGGAGAGTATGTATATATAATACACCCTTTTAATTAAAGAAACGTAATAAGCTATATATATATATATATATATATATATATATATATATTTTAACGAATTGACGTGTCAATCTTGTAATTAACATAATAATTTGTATCACTTATCAAATTAATGATTTTACACCGGTTTGTAAAAATAAATAAATAAATAAATAATTGTACATTTTATTAACTTTGTATGCATTAGCATTAATTATTCTTTAGTTAATTAGACTCGTAATCACAGTAGTCACCAATCATTTTCCGCCACATCATCGTATGGATGTTGGATTGCCATTTAAGATTAAATTACTGACTTTTCGCCTTGAAAGGATAAGGTCTCGCGTGAATAGTTTTGGTCTTCGATACCATTGGCCCGTCGCATTGACGACCAATGGGAATTTGTTGTTACGTGTGGTTCTAGAAAAGCCCATGGTGAAATGGGAATCCTAGCACACAACAAATATATAAGGAAATAAAGAATACACTTTGAAAATAAAGTTAAATATATTCTTCCAATGATTACATGAGGTGCGTTTGAAAGCGATTTTTTTTACAAACTTTTGATTTTTTTTTTTTTTTTTTGACAAAAGTTGGTTAGCGCAATTTTTTATATGTTTGAAAAATAAATAAATTTTTGGAATTAATTTTAGTAACTTTTTGATATTTAATAAAAATTTTGATAATTTTTCAAAACTGTTACGTGATATTTGATTTGTTTTTCTGTTTTCTATTTTATGTATTTTATATTTTAAAAATCTCAAATAAAGAAATAAAAATGCTCAATTTTCTTTATTTTGAGATTTTTTTTATTTTGGATTAAAAATGCTAAAATGACTTTTTGTCATTTTTTATTTCATGTATAAATTTATTTTTTTTTCTAAAACAAATTTTGAAAATACAAGTGACCAATTGCATTTTAACTGAATTACAAAATATTTTAACTGTTTTTTTTTTTTTTTCAAAAGCACAAAATAGTAAATACGTTTAAACAGAAAATAAAAATAAAAAAAAAAAATAAATCAATGGCACCTTAGTAACTTTTGATTGTTTGGTAAAAAGTTAACAACTTTCAATTGTCTAGTAAAAGTTAGAGAATTTTTTAAAAACTTTTAATTGTTTGATAAAAATTAAAAGAAAATTTTGACAATTTTAATAATTTCTAAAGTGTTGCATAACACCAACCAAGCAAAGTTGCTTCCACCCCCCTTCCCCCGGGGGGGGTTCCAAACGCACCGTTGAATAAGTCCACGCGTTTTGATATATCTCTTTACATGCATTAATTAGGAAATTGAATTGAAAAAAAAATTTATTATGTCCACTAATGGTATGACTACCAAATTAGTGTTAATTAGGAAATTGAATTGAAAAAAAAATTACCATGTCCACTAATGGCATGACTTCCAACTTAGTTTGCATTTTTTATGCACCTAGGGCGGGTTTTTGGGTCGGGCTGAGCTTTAACTGGCAAAAGCTAAGCCCTGCCCAGGGGTCTGCTGACTTGGGTTGGCCTTAGGCTTGGTGGGCCCAAGTTCAAGCATTTGGGTAGAATTTTCATACCTAAGCCCAAAATATGTAATTTATTTTTTTTTATCAGCTATGGTTTAAGAATATATTGAATCTGAATAAAGAAATGAAAAGATATATGCAATTTAGAGGAAGAAAAATGTTCTTCATTCCTCTAAAATTTTTTTTTTTAACCAAAACATTTCATAATAATATCAAGGGGTAATTAAGTTTTTATTTCCTTGGAGTTTTGATCCAAAAATAAATAATTCCCTTTAGTTCTAAAGTCATCAGATAACTTATCGTGATTTAAATTAAAAGAAAAAATAATAAAAATTATTTAATGTAATTAATTTTTAATTTTTTAGTTCAATAAATTCTGTTTTTAATTCATTTCGATTATTTTTTTGAACTCTAAATTATATTTCGGTTCAATCGGAAATTAAGTTAAATATCTATGTATATAAGTAAGTATATCAATACTAATAACAATACTAATTTGTGTAAAATAAAATTAAAAATTAGATATATACACATATTTATATATATACGATTTCGATTAATCCATTTCTACTAACTAAATTATTTTTATTAATTTAATTTACACTTCGACCTTTTATTCAGGCAAATTAGTTTTTAAAACTAATTTGAATAAATCAAACCAAAACCAAATTACAAATGAAGACGAATAAGGTTATATTTAGAGGGTGTTTGATTGGCTAAAAATTATAATAAAGTATAAAGATTTTATGAAAAGTATGTAGTAAAATTTGATTGGAATAAAGTGTAAAAAATTGGTAAAATTGATGGGTTTTACCCAACCAATTTTGATGTCCAAAAGCGGCCCAAAAAAAACCATGGGCTGTGTATAAATATTTGAAAGTGACATTTTTCCAAGACATCTTCGGATACACGTCTTCGACCCGTTCTCCCTTTAGTGTGCCATCCGAGTTCCCTTTCCTTTATCCTTCCTCCATAGCGTGGAGAACAAGAATGCAGAAAGAGAATTCAAGTGGCCCAAATTGTATCAAAGCGTGTGCAATGAAAACTCGGAACATGAAACTCAATTAAATAACAACATTTGAATGCTATGTACCCCAGCATTTTGCTTTGGATGGCTATTAAAAAAAGATACGACACGAATACAAGACTACTAAGAAAAAATAAACATCGCACAAGTATGGTAATTTGAATTTTACATAATTTGATTTGATTTTTAAAGAATTAATATTATTTAATATTTATAATATAAATCGACGTAATTAATTATTAACTAAAAAATAACTCGAATGTTATTATTTTTTTTTTAGGTCAAAAACGGTGAGAGATGACTAGAATAACAACTTTCTTTGAGTTTGATTATAAGATTTCATTCATTGTGAAATATTTAATTTAAGTCATAATTATGGATCAAAGATATTAATCCCTTCATCACAATAAAGTTAAGTCTTTCACCACAATTTTATCAAAGTACGAGCCAAACAAATCTATTTTTAACATTGCGAGGATGTTTAGTTTTGTCAACATTTGTCAGTTTTCACCAACTTATTTTTATCAACTTTTTAATTTTTGTAATTTTTTTTACCAACTTTGTAAGTTAATTTGACTCATGACTATTATCAAATCAGTTATACGTTTGAATAAATAATGAATTCACATTACTTTAATTGGTTAAGTTGGAGATAATTTAATTTAATACTTTTTTTAGAAGTTAAAGTGTTAAATACGCTCTATCTTATCCTATATTAGAATATTTTAACAATACACAATAATGATAAACAATTTTGAATAGAAGAGTGGAAAATTTAATCCCTTTACTCTTGGATATATGGTGACCCGACCACTACACTCACAAGTTAAGTTTTCGCACAATAAACACGCTTCCTGTACAATTTCTTAAATTATAGCCTTAAAAAAGTCAAACATATAGAAAGCCCAAAACTCCGTATATAATCCAAAAACCAAGCCAACAAACAAGCCTTTCTCTTGCATTATGACCGAAATGGTTCTCTTGGTTGAAAAGCTTTGCCATTCTCTCAAGGTCTCCTCCAAATTGGACAGTCACCGCCACCGCCGCCGCTGTGGCAGGGGCCGCCGCCACAACCACTACCAATCCGAAGCCTTATCGGCTTCTCTACAAGCTTTCCGATCGGAAGTTTCCGACTGCTCAAACCATCTGCTATCGTCAATTTCAAAGCCGGACTCCGAGGAGTTCTTGTCCTTGACACGGATCCAGCAGCTTCTGGATTTGCTCTTCAATGTCAACAAAGCTTTCGCAAAGCTAGTAATGGACATAAACTATCCCATGAACAAGTGGGAAGTTCCTTCCATTGAAGACTACCTCAGGTCCAGCTTGAAAGCGTTGGACCTTCTCAACTCCATTAACTCCTCGTTCTCTCTCCTCAGCCGAGCTCGGCTCTCTATCTCTCACGCGCTGACCCTCATCAACACCTCATCATCACCTCCATCGACAACGATAGAGCGTCTGAACGAACCTCAGCGCTTAAAGAAACGGAACAAGCATTTAACCACTGCTGGAGACATGGAAGAAGAGATCAGAATAAGTGATCGCCATGGAAGGACCTGCAATGAAAAGGAATGGGTGGTCTGTCAAGCCTTAATGGCCATGGATTCTAGCTTCTGCGAAGCTGCTGTAATGGTTAGGAAGTGGGTTCCGATAAAGGAGGCGGAAGAGGTGAACGACGAAGCGGCCAAACTTGTTGTGAGTATAGCCGTTGGAGAAAGTTGTAATGATTGTGAGAGAAGGAAGGAGTTGGAGAGGAAATTGGAGGGTATGAGAAGGAGGTGGATGTGATGAAGAAGAAAGCATGGTTTGTTCTCGGAGATTTTGGGTGGGAGAGCTGAATTGCTTGATGCACTTAGGTGGAGGGGAGGTTTAACAACGATTTCATCTGCCTTTTCTCTTGTATACAGACTGTTTGAATGTCTAATTCCGTTATATATGTGTGCGTATAGTTGTGAATATTATGTATTTGGTTATTATTTCATGTTAGAAGAATTATGGTGTCAAAGAACCAGGTAGCTCTGTAAAATTCTATTATTTTAGTATTTAATTGTTACTATTAATTTTTTAATATACATTTTAATTTAATTTCGATATAAAAGAATTGAATTTAAATTATAATTTAGAATTATTATGCTATTAAACTCAACTAAATTTTGATTTAAGATTGATTCAGTTAAATGTTGATTCAAGTTCGATTTAAAGGATCAAACGAACTAATTCAAATTATTATGTTTTTTTTAAATTCATAAATTTAACATAAGTAATTATTTGTCTGGATAAGACGCATTACTAATAATTTAAATTTTAATTAAATGAATTTAGACTAATTTAGAAGTAGTTTGTCATCACACCTACACACACACAAAGTTGTAAAAATTTAAATAACTGTTAAAAGGCGTTTAGTTTTTAGTTAAGTGTTTGAAAATTTATAAAGTTAAAGAAAATTTGATAAAAGTTAAAAAAAGTAAGAAAGTTAGTAAATGATGAGAATGTTTTGGTGAAGAATAATGAAAAATTGGTAAAAATTAGTTAGCAAACACCTCTCTAAGTCAATTGCTAAACTGCATCCAAACCCCCAAGTTTTTCTGGCCCAATCCATACAAACGAGGAAAGCTATGCCAGGAAATGAAGAAAGAAAACCTATCCGTAAGAAACCAAACGAATTAAAAATAATATGGAAATTCCATAAACCATACAACCATTCCAAATCTGGGTTGTTGCAAAGCGCAAGAAACATCAAGATTACTTATGAAATAAAAGGATAGATTTAAAACTTTGAAATGAGAAGGAACCCAAAAAAAAAAAAAAAACTAATTTTTCATCTCCATTATCCTGTATCCTCCAAGAAAAAACATCTATATTGGAATTTTGAAGAGTCTAGGCTTAACAGAACAGGTCACCATGACATACAATCATTCCTTTCCATCTCAAATTCTGGATCTTTGGTGGTTCTGAAGTTAGCTTAAACGCCATACATTTGTCGCCCAAATTATATTTAATCTGGGCAAGAACTGCTGAATCTCGGATAAGCTAATTCCAATTTGTTGCTATTCAGCTATTCCTCCTATTTTTGCCTAAAGAAAAGGATCATAGCAGGCTCATTTGACTCCCGGAATTGCTGGAACGATTTTCTTTCTCCGGTGGTGCCTTCCTCTTCCGGCAAACCTCGGATGAAAGCCTGACCAACAAAGATATTGACATGAGATTGCTTCAAACATAAGCTGAAAGAAGAGAATAATACGTGACCGACCAAAACAACCAACATTCTAATTTTCAGGGAAAATAATAATAATAATATAATAATATAATTAAAAAGAACAATTATATATATCAGTCATAAAGGTGAAGTAACATCTCCAAAGCATGTACTTGAATGCATAACCTTGAAAAATTAGATTTCAATAGCCTTCTAAGTCACCTGGGCTTCATTTGTTTTAATATAAATGTTTTCCGCAAAATACTTTTACTTATGTTTTTGAACATATTTTCCTAAAGCACAAGTAATGTGTTTTTCAAAAATATTTTGCATTGAAAACAAATAGAGCCCTAACGTAAATTTCTTAGTCAACTTGGGATCTTAAGCTAGCTCAAAAAACCAGATTCGGTGAGAGAAAAATGGTTCCATAAGTAAACACAACAGGGTGCAAACCTATAATATTTAGCGTTATGGCTATTCTCAGCTCTCTGGGGGCTATAAGAAAGTGGACAAAGACAAAAATCAACATACTATGAAGTGTAATATAAGGATCTATTCAGGGTCCACTTTCTAGTACAATAACAGAATACTTTTGTTTTAACTCTGCCAAAAGATACGCAATTGAAGAAAACAAAGGACAGAGATATAATTCACCTTTTCAACCATTATCTAGCAAAGAAATTAAGTAGCTACAAGGGACTTGCAGTATAGAAAAAAGAGTACATGCAAGGTAAAAAAGTACCCCAATTGAAGATCACTGCATAATTATGGACCATATCTGGACTAACAGCACCATGTTTCAGAATGGAATTATTTCTTTCCATGGGATAGAATTCATGAAAAGGTGGCCCTGATTGTTCACTCAGGGGAAGGAAACCTCGAAGCTCCTGAACCTGCATTTCATAGCAATTAAGCAGAAAAATAGCAACAGATGTTAGATCCTAGTCAAAAGACAGATATGATAAGGAGTAAATTAATGTATCAACAGAAATTATATTTGCCTGTCTGCGTAATGTCTCATTCTCTAGCATCACCCGCTGTTCCTGAAATAAAACCAAAGAAATTAATGGAATTATCAGAGAGAAGACATTTGGAACTAGGTTGAAATTGTAATTGTGAAGTTGGAAATTGTAATTGTGAAGGGCGATGGGTGGCATTCATTATGTACCATGTATAGGTATAATTTCTAACACCACACAAGGGCTAAGGCCCGCGATCCATTAGGGGCATACTTCTATAAATGTCCATAGTAAAATTATAGAAATTGTTTAATGACTTGGTGTGTCAAAAAACAGAACTATCCAATAAAAATCAAATTTAAAATAAAACCTAATCTTGCATGCCTTTTAAATGCTTCTGTTCAGTAAATACCACACAATAATACTTTCCATTATACCATTGAATGTAATTCTTGTCCCATAAGCACTTGGAATCTAGTGTAATACAACTTAGAGTTGTTGAAAAGACACGTTTCACATAAAGATGAGTGTGCAAATTTTATGGTGGAAACTTGAATACCTGAATCCTTGACTGTTCTAGTTGATCCATTCAGCATTTGCTCCTGAATTGGCAGAAAGTTACCATCAAATCTTACAACTTACAGTGAGACACCCTACTGACTACCACTGCTAAAACTAATAATAATAATGATGATGATGATAATAAATAGGAAAGTAAAAGAGGAAAACCAAGACCTTCCTCTCCTTCACAGAGGATAATCCCCCATTTAGTTGCTCTTCTAGGTGCTGACAGTTCTTTAAAAGCTCAAGCCAGTAAGGTCCTTACCACCAGGTGCCTCGCAAGATCAAAGATATACATATTGAAGCAGTTTGCGGTGTACCGGATATCTCATTGTAATTGTTGCAGGGTAAAACAATGCATACATTGTTTCAACTTGAGCTTTGCAATTTCCTCTTTTAGTTGTCCACCTCCTGAGACTACTTGTTTCTGTTCGAATTAAGAGGCAGGTCACAGGTTAGAAACTCAAGCCACACCAGCCATTTACATTCACCAAAATTTTATAGACACGATTTACCAATTAAGCATGAATTTAATCAAACTAGACTAATGAATGATACCTTACGGTTAGGTGCCAGCGAAATAGAGGCAAACTACATTAACAAGGGTATCTTTATGTGGGATGTCTGTGAATTCTTCAACGATAAAAGGACACGGCTATATGGATTATCAATATGTCCAGGCTAATGCAATGTGTAATGACACGCACATTGACAGATTTACTCTTGATTGCATGCATGACTCGTCTCCAATAATAAAATTAATGGGTGTCAAAAAAAGTAGAAAAAATCCAAATAAAAGCTGATAATTAAGGGAGTAGAACATATCCTTCCCTGCGCAATATTCATTAAATTAACCAAAAACAAAGTGCTAAAAAATACAAATAAAAGCCTTGATAATTAAGGGAGTAGAACACATCCTTCCCTGCACAATATTCTTAATTAATTAACCAAAAACTAAGTGCTACCTAGAACTCCGCATGTATGTAAAATTGTATGTATGAACCATGCCTTAGAACCAACCTATGAAATAGACTAAAAGAAAGACAAAAAAAAAAAATTCCTGTAGGGAGCCTGACCAGAAAGTGAATGCACTTCGATCCTACGCATTAAGAAAATCAAGAGAAACATTTGGTCCCCTAACCCACAGTTTGGAAACCCGATTTCAAGTGGGAAAGGACAAAAATTATTTGGAAAATATTTTCTTACGTTTGAAATTGAGGAAAAAAACAGAAGCAAAGAAAAATGATGGAAAAACAATGAAAAATTACAAGATTGATACATAAATAATGTTTATTTGATTGATACTCATATAAAGCAGAAGATATTTTAGCCATTGCATCAAGCTCAAACTTCCTTCTTGCATAGCCATATACAGATAATGAAGAACCATACGATTGAATTACCTGGGATGCTTGTGCCCATAAGAAATCGTGGAGGAGTAAAAGGAGGAATCTGCCCCAAGGAGGGACTCGCATCTAATTAGATGAGAATTCTTACTTGATTTGAAAAAAAAAAAAAAAAAAGGGAAAATTGGAGGGAAGTGAAAAATAAATAAATAATCTAGCGACTCCTCATCCCTCCCAAAGAAATTTCAAAATCTCCATAAACTGAAACATGGCTGAGCACTCATGTCCCCTCCATTTCTAAAAAGCCCTAACCCACAGCTCTTCCCCCTCCACAACCAGGGGCTGATGCACCTTTGGGCTGCCATAGCTTGTAGCCCAAGTAGCTTGACCCAAAAATTTTTTTTCCATCTTAAATTTTTGTAGCCCAGGCCATTTTGTCTTTAAACCTTCAGCCTAAATTTGTAAACTCAGTCCACTTTATCTTTAAACTCTTTATTAGCCTAGGGCAAACCCCAAATCCTGAATCTGCCCCTGTCCACAACCCCAAAACCCATCTCTTCCCTCCCACACACACAGATCCAAACCTCAGATTCTCCAATTCTTAGACACCAGCCATGAAAGGTGAAGAGGAACAATTGATAGACGAGGTTTATTTGTTGCTCTCAGCAAATAAGGCCTACTCTAGGCATCAGAACCGAAGCTGGAGAATAACTCTGGCTGTGATAAGAGGCAGGAAGAACATAGTTACAAGGTGTTGCTAACGGCAACTAACAAAGTTGAGGTCCGACTATGTTTGTTGCTAGAAAATTGAATTCATAGTACAGGTCACCGGAAGGGGAGCTCAAAACTGTGGCAGATGACTCTTGAACCTATTTTTGAGTGAATTTGACAACCACGACCCATAACCATCTAGATTTACACAATTAGATTTACAGCATTGCATTGCAACCATTACCCTTTGCTTTGCCTCTCACAAAAAATGAGAATCATGAACTACCTGGACTGGGTAATGTTCTTCTCTAATAATTAAGAATCTAGAACCTACTTTATGTAAACGCACAAACAAATATGTGTGTGTAATGTATATTTCCATGGAGCATTCACTGCTGAGATAGGCTGAATTTCCGGACATAATCTACATGCCATCAAAATGTTTGAGTACCAATAGAAAGAGAAAGTAGACAATGCACCACATTTAATGCATAGATGACTATTGAAGAATTAATAGCCAATTCTATGAAATTCAAAGGTATGCTTAAGACAATATAGAACGTATTATGTTCATTGTTGTGTGCATACAATAGAAAGAAAGGTGCAAGAGGTCTTGTGCGCAATGGGAGAAGGGGGTAGGGAAATTTTGTTACAAGTAGAGGCAGAAATTAGAAAATCCTTGTCCAATCAAGTGGCCGAAATTAGAAACTTCTTGTCCAATCTGGTAATTATGCAAGTAACAACGTAGATAAACAATGTATGGTAGTAATCATAAAGATGTTAAATATAACACCTCCATTTTGACTTCTGCTAAAGCAGTCTCTGAAGAATCCAGACTCTCGCCATATCTTGAAAGTGTTTGCTTCATGCTGCAGTGAAAGTAGAGTGGATAAGTAGGTTACCCTCAGATGAAAAGCAAATTTAAGTTATATCACTACCAAAGGATGAGAATTCTCTCTTTTTAGTATCTTTTCACATACAAAACAATTTCACTAAACTAAAAAGTGTTGACAGGGTACATCGCATTTACAAGAATCATTGAAGAGAACAAGAATATCTCTTATATTCCTATACGCCTAACTTCTCGAAATGACACTCAACCGAAACAGAAGTTTAAGCTTAGTTTGTGTAATAGGCATGGAGATAGTCCCAAAACCCCACCCATTTGTGATTTTTGCTTAACAATTTAATTGCAGGATACATGAGTGGCCCTATTCCAATCACTGAGAAGTTGTTCCATTTGTTTACTTGTGGGGTTTTTGAAAAAAAGCTGAAACATTCAGGGCTATATCATTCAGATGTGAACTGCTTGTTTGTGGCTTTCTATATGTTGCATCAGAGGTGCCTTACCTTTCATTTTCTATTTAGTATTTCAAGAGTGTAATTTTAGGATTCTAAGATGAATTGGAATAGAATGGTTTTTTAATGAGTGGAAAGGAAAAAGAGGAAAAAGCCTAAATGAAGGAATAGTGAAAGTAAAATAAAACCACAACCTTTGCTTTCTCTTTTACACTTTCAACATGGCTAAATAAATTGCTAACAAAGAAAAGGACCTCTTATCAACAACAAAAGCAACCTAGTATTTCCATCTGTTAGCTAGTTCCTAAAAGCTTCGTTGACTAATTTGACCATTTGATTTCAATGAGATCATACCATGCTTAATTTAGTTTGACATATTTCTTTCAACTAGTAGTAGTCAAAATTCAATCAACCAAAACCTTTTTTTATTTTTACTTTTTAAAAGTCAAAATTAGATACCTATAAAATAATAATTTATTGAAACACCAAAATAATGGTAAGGTAAGACTGACAAGTGAGTTTGCTTTACCTACATTCCATATATTTATATAAAGAGGAAATTAAGATGATAAGCTGCAAGAGGTTGTCCTTACATAGTCAAGTCTTACATTTTGTTGTTTTTTTTCTATTTTTTATTTTTGGATGATGTCTTACCTTTTTTTGTGTGTGATTTGGTTTTTGTTTTATTATTTTTAATTTTTTTGGACAAATCTATGGTAAGTCATTTTACTATAGTTGGGGGTATTTGGATCATTTCTTAAACGAATTAACTGAAGTATATGTTTTTCATTGGCAGGTTATTTTATTTATTTATTATTATTATTGCTATTACATTTTTTTTTTTGTGTGTGCGCATTTGAACTTTAAATGTAACCTTTGTATTAAATGTGGGTTTGGATTAATATAGTCTAATAACAATAATTTCAAAAAAAATAACTTTAAAATTTAAAACGAGGCCAAATCTTTACAACAGTTATGAGAATAATTGATTTAATTTGGAAATCTAGTTTTTCATTCCCACAATTAACAAAAAACTAGAACAGTTTCAGCACAAAAGCATGGCAAGAATCATGAAGGCATAACATTACATGGTCACCTCTATGCTATTATACAAGTAGGAAGGGTGATGATGAAGCCTAATTTTAATGAAGCCCCAACTTTTGGTGAAGCTTTTTCTTCTTCTTTTTACGCCCTTAACTACACACTACTTGAAAGTTTGTGTAAAATAACTTCCAAAAACCACCTACCTAGTTAAGTAATTTCATCATTTAATTCAATAATTATCACTTAAATTTTCTTTTATATCCCTCTATTATTTAAATTTTGCAAATTAGGTGATACACACATTGCATGTGCAATCATGTCTAAGGTATGTCGTGCAATCATAACCACAAAAACTCCAAAGTAGGTGCCACATCTATTTCTGACATGTATTTGTGAGCAAAAATTCATGCTAGATATTGCATGTGGCGTGTCCAATTTCTATCATAATTTTTTCTATCAAATACAACTAGGACACACATAGGATTATAAGTAGCCAAAAATTCTAAAATCATTTCTTTTTTACTTCTCTATGTCGAAGGATGTTTAGAGATTTTACATTGAAATGTTGAATTAGTAGTATATTTTTAAGGTAATTTTGGTTGTTACATTTGTGATTGTCTAGGCTGCAGTTACACGGTCCAGGTCCACCCTATCTACCACCGCAGCACTGACCATACCACCACGGCACCCTTGGTCAACTATGGGAGTTTCGCGCAGCATTCTAGTCACGGCAAGTACTTTCCGCGGAAATAGATGTTTTCCCAGATTAGGAACAAGGTCCAAGGGTGTCTTTAACAAACTTAGCAGTACATGGGATCATCGGGGTTCAGCAAAATAGAGACTAAATCAAGGGACCATTGGGAATTTGCCCAACCAATCTAGAGAGGAATTCCTAGCGGAGAATCCTCATCCTATTATGGCGCGCCGAGTCAAGGCCAAACACCCTCCTGACGAATTCAAGACCTTAACTCTTGCCCAAAAGAGTTTCCCTTCTCACCTATATAAACCCTACTCCTCTGAAGGGTCCATCCATCATTCATCACTCACCACCATTCGTACTCTCAGTGCACATTCACTCTCTCACTCTCTCTTGGCATAAATTGCTTTGGTTCTCACCCCTCCGCCGGACTCTAGTGACTCTGCCATAATTAATATTAGCATAATTCGCAGAAGGTTAGACCCCTCTAGGTCTACCAACACCCCCCACAATATTCATATATATAGCGAATTTAAAAAAAAAAAATTGCTTTATTATTGTCATATCCCCGTGTCTATACCCCAAGTATCCATGTCAAATCTTTGTAGGTCATTGCTAATAAATCCTTCCAATGTCTACTTCTTTTCCCCTTTCTAGAATAGCCTTTATATATAGTATTCATAAGTAGGACAAAACCAACCGGACAAACCCCCAAGCAAGACTGCAAATTAATTCCAATTCCACTAGCAGCTGGCAAACTTCAAAACAACCAGATCAAAACTCATCACTGCACTCTATTAGACAAAGAGTACCAAGTAACAGAAATAATCAACAAACACATCAAGAAAAAGAAAATTATACAAACTCTGCATTCATTCAAAAGAAAAAAAAAAAGAAGAAAAAGAAAAAAAAATATGGTAAAGTTACATAGAAAATAATTGAAGGAACAATCCAGACAACCAAAAGCCCTAAAGAGACCCAAGATCAAAACCACATGCAAACATAAACTTTCGCTCTTCATCTCTATTTATTGGGCATTAACAACAATATAATTAGATTAAAGAGAATCAAACTAAGATAAAACCACAAACCCCCCCCCCCCCAAAAAAAAAAAGAGTAATATCTGTCAAACAGGTAGAATCAACCAGCACATGCAAAGCATGAACAATCTCAATCAGCATTCAAATCACTTCAATAAACTTAGCTCAACTTCAAAACAATGCAATTAAAATCCCCCCAAAAACAGAGTATAAACCCGTCGATAAGAACAAGAACACATGCAAGTGTACCAACAGAATCTCCCAAAACAAAATTAAAAAAAAAAATATACACGAAACTCAGACATACCCAGCACTCGAAAACTCGAAAAGCCTCCCAGTATTTGAAAAAATAATAACCGCAACCTCGGCATCGCAGAGAATCGCAAGCTCCTGAGCCTTCTTCAGCAAGCCAGCACGCCTTTTCGAGAATGTAACTTGCCTGCTATTCGCATTCTCGATCTTCTTGATCTCAATCTTGCCTCTCCCCATCTTCTAACCCCCTTCAACCCAAAAACCCAAATTGATCAAAAACCCAGAAAAAATTTCCCGAAATCCATCAAACCCATAAATTTTTTTTCCTTAAAATCTACCCTTCCTTCCCTCTATATATATATCGATATATATATATATATATATATCTAGCCCTCTTTACTTCGGGGGTTCTAAACTTGGGAAAAGAGTAGCTAATTTTGGAGAAGATAAAGAGGCGTGAGAGCGTTTTACCCCAAATGGCGAGAGCCTGGAAACGGCAAGCTTGCATGGCTATTCTACATAGTCTATGCAATGCATGACACTTTTAATTTTCTCTTCTGCCACATTTAGACTCGCTATGCTCTGAATGGTCGGCGTGGGACCCACTTTTTTTCTCTCTCCGCCTATATATGTGTGTATATATATTTTCCTAGATTTGGCAAATTTACTTACCAAATTTAGAGTTCTTCAGTGGTTGTTTTGTACTTTCGCTTTTGCGTTGCTGTTTTTAGAGGGGAGTGAGAAGAAGTCTTTTCTGTTTTGGAAACTTATCATGAACTCTTTTTTCTATAATTGCTAATTTGACTGCTTTGAGCATTTACTTATTTTTACTTGGACTATTATTTATGGGAAAATAAATATTAATGGTGGAATACTAGCATCCTTCATTTTTCGTTATAATTTTGTCATACTACAAATATATTGAAACCCTTATAAGGTAAAAAAAATTCAAATTATAATTAAAATAGGTTAATAATTGTATCGTATTTTACTTATTTTTTTAGTATAATTATTTTAAGAAGACATTTGTTAACAGATTTAACAAGATTTTTAAAAATTATTAAGAATAGAAGTGCATTAACTTCGCATATGTAAAATAATGATGAGCCCTTTGGGTCAATTTTTGGCTGATTTTTCACCTAGATTTTTGTGCATCTAACTTAAAAATAGGTAAGCATATTTCTGTAATTTGAATTTTGTATACCAACTACTGTTAGATTTTCTCTTAATAAATAGTTTTTGACTAAATTGATCATATAAAATTACTATAATACTTTTAAAAGAAAACCAAACAAATTATATTTTGTAAATAAAATAGAAATTTGTAAATTATTTATTTTATAATTTCAAATGAAAGTACTTGATTCTTTTAATATTTGTACCAATAAAAAAATATTTAATTTGAGATTACTCCATAGTTTATTTTTTTTCTTAAAAAAAAATATAAATTTGTGATGTTTTCTAAATTGACCACTCCAAAATATATATGATTTCGTGATGTTTTTTAAATTGACTACTTCAAATAATAAATATATATATATATATATATATATGTACTAGTGATGTTTTTCAAAATTAAAATTTATCATTTTTTAAATTTTCAGGGAGCCAAACCATAAGATGCAAAATAATGGGTTAAAAACTTCTTATAATCGATTAAAAAAAACAGTACTAATATATATTTGAGGAGTCAAAAATATTTTAGGATATGGATTAACCTCTTAAAATTAAAATATTTTTCTTAATTGTTATATATAATAAAAAATAAATAAAATAATTCATAAATTTTTTTTTTATATATATAGTATAATTTGTTTGGAGATTTTAAAGGACATTCTTCAATTTATATGATTAACTCGGTCAATAGTTCCTTATCAAGAAAAAATCAAATAACAAATCAAAATATGAGATGTTGCCATTCAAAATCCAAATTACATGAGTCTCCCTACTTATTTTTGAAACTTAAGAACTTAGATGTACAAACTCAAAATCATATAAAATTTAGGTAAAATTTATGCTTAATAATGGAATTTAACGATACTAATCTTTCTATGATTATCTTGAAAATTAGGGACCATTTTACAACTTAATGATCCCAATTTTTAATAGTTTTAAAAATTACTTTTTAAGTGTTTGGTAAAATACTAATTTTTGCTATTTTTTTACTTAACTACACTAAATTGCTCAACTCATAAGTTATCAAAAATTGCTAAAAATTATTAAAAATTTTGACAAATATCTAAAAATTGTTAAGAATTTATACTTATTTTACTAAATACATAAAAAATTATAACTAATAACTTGGCAAAAAATATAAAAATTACTAAAATTTACGCTTCCAAACTGTGCTCGATTAGGAGTTGAAGTGCATTGGCTTGGCATGTAAAATAATGATGAACCCTTATCTATAAGTTGAGTATCCAAAAAAAATTTTAACAAAGCCATTAGTTAGAAAGTAAGGGATGGTTAAGGAATAATATGGGTGTGAACTTGATAATTTTATAACTTATTTTCAAAGATAATTAAGTATGTGTTTATAATGTCAAATTTGGTTAAAAATTTTCAACTTACTTCAACTGATTTTCAATTTTTTTCGACTTTCTTCAATATTTATTTAATTTTTCAGTTTTTTTTTTTATTTTGTCACACTTTTGGAACAACACACCAAATACCTAACTATTTAAATTTGCTTAATTTTTGTTTTTTTTATTTTTTTCTACCAAAATTTATCACTCCAAATCAGACACCATATATATATATATATATATATATAATAAAAAATAAAATTTGTTGAGCCCTTTAAAACCCTCCTCGTATTCATGGGTTCAGGCTCAGGCAATCTCTTATGGTAACTCATCTTACGGTCAGTCCTCCAACCCTTTGACTGCCAACTGGCCTGGTAAAATAAAAAGTAATTCAATATAATAAAAACCAATTTTCTCTCTCTTTTTAAATTAATATATTAATTTAATATAAGGTCAAAATTTAAAAGACAAAGGTATATATTACAAATATAAAATAAATATATTGGGCTTTTTATGAGGTTGAAATCGAAATGATAATGGCAATCTTATTAAAAATTTGTCCATCATAAGATTTTCTAATTACGTACAACTATTTTTGTTTGATCTTTTTGAGTTTAAGACTAAACCACCATCTAGGGTAAAATAAATAAATAAACAAATAAAATTTATGATAACTATTTGATTAGTACTATGGTATTTGGTGAGAATAAAAGTCCTACTTTAAGTAACTTATTAATTACTAGTAACTACTCTTAGTAAATAAGAGACAAATTAATTAAATCTTTCTAATATAAAGATAAACATGAACTCGTCCTTGAAATCATTCCTAATATATTAATGGGAATAAATATACTTGCTATAAAAAGGATCACTCGCCTCAAGACTTAAAAAAGGTTGTTTCATTCCAAGATTACTACAGCTATATTTTGAGTAAGAGGGTGTTTGGAAGTTAAAAAAAAAACTTAAGTTTTGGTTTTTTTTGGTGTTTTTTTTTTTTTTTTTTTTGCACTTTTTTGTGTGTTTGGTTGAACCAAGTGGAATTTTAGTATTTTTTTAGTAACTTTTGGGTGTTTGGTAAATTTTTTACTGTAGCAAAGCAAAAAAGTTGTAACTTTTGGGTGTTTGGTATGTTTTTTACTGTAGCAAATCAAAAAAGATGTAATGATAGAGTGGTATTTTTTACTGTAGCAAATAAAAAAAATGACAAAATTTGTGATTTTGCCAAACACAACAAAAATCAACTTTTGGTATTTTTTTGCTAATTTTTGAGTTGCCAAACACCCCTTAAGAACGTCAATGGGACGGAAATACGAGAGTACTCAATTCAACCAAACTTGATAAAAATTGGTTAGGAAATATCCTAATGGGATTAGGACGGGTTTGGAATTAAAATTTAATACCCGTAGGGTTTGGGATGGATTTGAGATTTACCTGTAGGGTACCCAACACTCATTTATACTTATAGAATATCCGATGCCGATATACATATGGTATTTGTTAAGTATCCGTTTAATATAATATAATATATACTTACAATTTTATTTGTAAAATAAAAATTTTATTGTACGTTATTTTCACATGTCATACATTGTTCCATATTAGGTTTGGAAGCAGTGGCGGATTCAGGATTTTGTTACAGTGGGGTCAAGCCGATAAATAAAAGCAGTGTGCTTGACTTATGGGCAATATGTTTTGAGAAATATATTTTATGGGGGCAAAATGACAAAAATACCTCAAAAATTATACTATTTTCTAAAGAAATTTTGCTTCCAATGGGGACAAAATTTGTAAATTGCTTGAGGTTTAGGGGCAATTTATTTTGAAAGATATATTTTATAAGGATAAAAATACAAAAATATCTCAAAAATTATACTGTTTTTTAAAAATTTTTGCTTCCAGTTGAGGTAAAACTTGTAAATTGTTTAAAATATAGGGTAATTTGTTTTAAAAGATACATTTTATAAGGGCAAAAGTATAAAAATATCTAAAAAATTATATTATTTTCTATAGAAATTTTGTTTCCAGTGGGATCAATTGACCCCCTTGCCCCTATGTGCATCCGCCTGTGTTTGGAAGTCCTTTATAAACTATGATTCCTATTGTACTATTCCAAGAATATAGCTCTGTATATTTTGTACATTTATTTCTACTATTTATAGTATTTTTCTTTACCTTTCAAAAAAATTCGAAAATCCTTTAACCAATGAATTTATTCAATTTAATAAATTTAACATTTTTGTCAATTATTAATTTTTTTATCTCAAATTAGATATTTAACGAATACTTAATGGATAATTTGATCAGTTGAATATAAATAGATTTCACAGGTTTGGGACGAGTTTCGTGAGTTTGTGATAAGTTTGGGATTCCAACTAAAAAAATAAACAGATTTGGGACAGTAATAGTGAGTAAAAAATAAATAAATTTGATAATAAAATTAGTTAATTAGACAGGTACTGACTCGTTTACATTCCTAAATTTGAGTGTCTACATCTCCCTCTTTACTAAGATAGACTTACCCCATTTTTTAAGATTTTTTTTTCCTGCCGCAAGAAAAAAAAAATTCGCGAGAATAGAAAAAATTTTAAGAAACTATTGTCTTAAAAAAGTAAATTGAAAATCTTGTTGTTAATGAAAATGTATTGTTTTAAAAACGCATTTTTATTTAGTCTCAGCATTATGAAAATGTGTTTTCAGAATATGCTTTCTTGCATATGAATTATTTTGTAGTTATTGTTTTGCGTAGAGGGACTTAGGATGAAAATGCAATTTCATTAGTGTGTTTTCATGCAATTAAGGAAAAATTGAATACACCTTTTGAAAATATACTTTTAGACTTAATGAAAACGTATTTTCAAAACCTATTTTCATTAATAACACATCTCTAAATATTTTTTCTTAAACAGTATTTTTTTCCAGTTTTTTTCCATTCTAGCAGCAGAAAAAAAAAAAAAATCGGCTCTTAAACGTGTCCTTTTTTCCATCTATTCATGTCCAGCCAAGACACCATCACATTCGCCCTACGGCACAACAAATTAAATATATATATATATATATATATTATTATATACAATTCTAACTTCCTAAGTACCAATGGGGTTGGGTTTAAAATCTCAAAATTTTGAATTTTTCTTTCTATGGTCTTGTTTGGAGTTAATAAAAAAAATACAAACTTTACAAACACGAATTACGAGACTATAACATTTAAATTCTCTACTCAGTACATGAAATACGAGACATTAATTTTTACAATTTTATATATTTTTATATAACTCCAAACACACCTTATAAAGGATGGGATGTTTTTGGTAATTAAAATTTTCAAATGCTACATTGTGTCCATTTGTGAGAAACCGTGAATGATTCTGACAAAGTAACAGCGACAAGAACGAAGGAAGGCCACAAAGGGGTTCTGTATGAATGACAATTTAATCAGATAATCTCTAATCACGCAGTTTAATTTCATTATTCCAACTTAATAGAACAGTCCTATAATCTAAGTAATAAAATTCGACGTGGCTACAAAATAAATAATAAACATTTAATACAGGTACGAAAAGAGTTATAGGGTCAGGTCATCTCAATTAGAATTAAAATTTGAATTCGTCTCGATTACATTTCAAAAAAAATTTTTATATTATAATAGTGTACAAATAATGAATATCAATAGAAAAATAATATGTAAATATTATTAGTACACTTTTATATTATGTATGACATTCAGGTAATTTGTATTATTTTGATTTTTTTTTATACAATTATGATTTTTATTTTGTGTTTATGTACTATTATTCTGTCAAGTCGCATTAAAATCGCCTTCAATTTGGGGTGCATTTGGCATATCAAAAAAAACTCAAAAAACTTCAAAGTTTTTTAAATACTTCAAAGTTTTTAAATCTGTCAAATCAAAATTTATCACTTATCATTTTTACATCACATTAACCCCAACTTTTAAGTTTTTTTGAATTTTTTAATCTTCCAAACACCCCCTTATTCATAAAACCCTCAAATTATAGAGGTCGTTTTGAGGTAAATTATCTCCCGACCCTCATGCCCTATAGTAGTGCACCTGGGCCAATGGTTTCGATACCCTGCCAATTAAACACCACCCCAAGGCCCACTCCGTACTGGCCCAAGCCCAACACCTAGTGGGGCTGCTAAGCCCACGGTGTTTCAACTGCCATTTACATGGAATACACTTACTTGCCCACATATCGACGAAGATTAAGACACATGCTTACATGGTTGGAAGGGATTAATTACACAAGTGTGTGCCCACTAAAATCGGCCCACTAAGTTATTTTTAATACCAGAAATACCTTTCATTGTTTTAAAGTTCAAAAAAGTTATAGAGAGGTAACTTTTTTTTTTTTAAGTAATTATATTCTAGTGAAACTTGACGTAATGGCTTCACACAGAAAGCACCTCATTCTAATGAAAATTTGTGGCTATAAAACATACATTTATTATAGAAAAATGTTATTTTACTAAAATTTTGTACTAGAAATAACATGATAATGATATTGTTGTAATAAAACACTTATGAATTTTTTACTTCAAAAAATTTCTTATTAAAAGTTCTAATATATTAGAAAGTATTTTTAAATCAAAATTTTTGTATCAGAATGATATAACAATGACATAGTTGTAATAAAACACTCTTTTAAAATTATTTGTCTAAGAGTAGTTGGCTTACAAAGAAGATTATTTTGATAAAATTTTTAATTAAAATTTTAATTGTATAACATTACCCTTTCCTATGTTAATCAATACGATATCCATAATATTTTTCTCCCGAGCAACACTAAAAAAATTCATGAAAACATCACTTGTCCCAATACTCATGACGCGCGCCGCTCCATTTACATACATATCTATGAAGCACAATTCCCTCCATGCTGATATAACATAACCAGCAAACTCCACGCACCCAAATTAGTTCCCAGACACTAAAATCCCTCGTTCCCATTTACAAATTTATAAATAATGAGATGTGATGTGACAATTTCAAAACAATTAGCGTTAACGTCGAAACATTCATTTCATCAATCACTTGAATTGTGCAAAAACTAATTATGCATTACGTTAAGATTACCATTAATTGTTCTGGCATTAACATTTCCCTATCAATTACAGCACCGCATACCAGGCGACAAATGTTCATGCAAGTTTCATATCATATTCGAAGGCTAAATTCCTTGATATGGTATAAAATTTATTACAAGTTTTTTTGGTTCTGAAACAATTGGCACAATCCGATGACACAGATGGCCGGGGCACTAGGATCAAGTGTTAACACTTTGGCCACACTTTTCCAGTCAAGATTCATTAATTTTTCATCATCTCTCATTTTATCGTTTCATAAGCAAAAACTATCCACACAACGTATAATAATAATTGGAACTTCTTTTCCACCACAAGGAGTTTCCAAGGATGCCTAAAGACTAACTGGATTGTACAAGCTCCAATATGAAGCATTACATTTGAAACAGCTGAACATCATGGCTTAAATGCAGAAGAACTCACCGCCGAGCTCACCCAGTGGGTTATAGCCCATCTGCGGCCAACGGGCAGGTGGGTATATGACTTATATCCCGTGTTCATCCGGCTTCCTACAGACATAGATAAAATGAGAATCTGGGATCTTCCAAAACATATTCTGCGGGAAGGAAAGCCCTTTTCAGTGGTAGGAACAGGCTCCAAGTAAGATTTTGTGGATGTAGATCCAGCTGGCCTTTGAAATCCTGGCCTAGCTGCAAAACAAAAAGGATGGCAATCCTACAATGTGAATCTCTTTTCATGTAATAAGTAATAATAAATAAAAGATTTTCAAAAAACTAATATCAATGTAAGATAAAGCCAAATAATCCATATGTATGGCATCCATTATCTATTAAAAAAAAATTAAGATTGAAATTAGCAGCAGAACAATGGCTGAATAGCTTCAAATTTTAGGTTTTTTTCCCTCCCCCCCCCCCTTATTTTATATGGGGAAATACGAATGGTGCATTAAAGATTTAAATATATCCAAACTGACCCCCAAGTTTTGAATTCCAGCCTCTTGAGGCCCATCCTACAACATTTTAGCATAAGTTTGAACATGATGGATGGTAGTGCTATGCATGAAATGTGGGAAAAACTAAAATCAAGAAAAAAAAACGGCTGTGTTTGCTGGAAGAACTTGCAAAACCATCACAAGGATAATAATATCTCACGAGGCTCCATATGCTTTCTTGCATATGGATTATTTTGTAGTTATTGGTATGCGTAGAGGGACTTAGGATGAAAATGCAATTTCATTAGTGTGTTTTCATGCAATTAAGGAAAAATTGAATACACATTTTGAAAATATATTTTTAGACTTAATGAAATCGTATTTTCAAAATCTATTTTCATTAATAATACATCTCTAAATATTTTTCTTAAACAGTATTTTTTCAGTTTTTTTCCTTTCTAGCAGCAGAAAAAAAAATCGGCCCTTAAACGTGTCCTTTTTTTTCCATCTATTCATGTCCAGCCAAGACACCATCACATTCGCCATACGGCACAACAAATTAAACATATATATATATATATACAATTCTAACTTTCCTAGGTACTAATGGGGTTGGGTTTAAAATTTCAAATTTGAATTTTCTTTCTATAGTCTTGTTTGGAGTTAATAAAAAAAATATAAAATTTTATAAAACTTTAAATACGAATTACGAGACTATAACATTTAAATTCTCTACTCAGTACATGAAATACGAGACATTAATTTTTATAATTTTATATACTTTTATCCAATTCCAAACACACCCTATAAACATGATGAGATGTTTTGGTAATTAAAATTTTCAAATGCTACATTGTGTCCATTGGTGAGAAACCGTGAATGATTCTGACAAAGTAACAGCGACAAAGAACGAAGGAAGGCCAAAGGGGTTCTGTATGAATGACAATTTAATCAGATAATCTCTAATCACGCAGTTTAATTTTCATTATTCCAACTTAATAGAGCAGTCCTATAATCTAAGTAATAAAATTTGATGTGGGTACAAAATAAATAATAAAAATTTAATACAGGCACGAAAAGAGTTAGGGTCAGGTCATCTCAAGAATTAAAATTTGAATTCGGCTAACATTTCAAAAAAAAATTTTTATTTATAGTGTACAAATAATGAATATCAATAGAAAAATTATGTAAATATTATTAGTACACTTTTATATATGTATGACATTCAGGTAATTTGTATTATTTTGATTTTTTTTATACAATTATGATTTTTATTTTGTGTTTATGTACTATTATTCCGTCAAGTCGCATCAAATCGCCTTCAATTTTGGGTGTGTTTGATATATCAAAAAAATTCAAAAATTTTCAAAAATTCAAGTTTTTAAATCTCTTCAATCAAAATTTATCACTTATCATTTTTACATCATATTAACCCCAACTTTTAAGTGTTTTTGAGTTTTTTTATCCTCCAAACACCCCCTTATTCATAAAACCCTCAAATTATGGAGGTCCTTTTGAGGTAAATTTATGGGGGTTTTTGGAAGCCGGTCACTATTTATACTTATAATGATTTAAGTTATACCCAAAAAACTTACTTGTGAATAAGTCACACTTGCAACAAAAAGACAAAAAGGACATCACGCGTTTTTCACTACATTTCAAAACTGCCAGTTTTATCTGAAAATAGTGCACACTTTACTCATAACTTCCGTGACTTTCCATCTTCTTTATAAAGCAAGTAAACTGATTTTTGGAAACAAAATCAAACTGTTTGAGAAAAACCTAATTCCGTGACTTTCCATCTTCTTTACAAAACAAGCAAAACTGATTTTATGAAACAAAATCAAAACTATTTAGGAAAACAATACCACATATAAATAATACCGCATAAAAATAGTACCACATAATAAAACATTATCGCATAAAAACAGTACCGCATAAAAATAGTACCGCAAAATAAACAGTACCGCATAATAAACAGTACCGTATAATAAAACAGTACCTCATTAAAACAGCACCATTCTTTGCATGATATAGTCATGCGGTACTGTTTTGAACGAGCATGCATCCTAAAAAAACAGTACCGCAGACATGTGGTACTGTCACACATGGGTACTGTCGGTTATTCGTTTGATATGTGAACTATTTTGTTTTTAAATGTGATGTTTGCATGATAGAGTCATGCGGTACTGTTTTGAACGAGCATGCATCTTAAAAAATAGTACCGCAGACATGTGGTACTGTCACACATGCGGTACTGTCGGTTATTCGTTTGATATGTGAACTATTTTTGTGTTTAAATGTGATGTTTGCATGATAGAATCATGCGGTACTGTTTTTGAACGAGCATGCATCCTAAAAAAAACAGTACCGCAGACATGTGGTACTGTCACACATGCGGTACTGTCGGTCATTTGTTTGATATGTTAACTATTTTGTGTTTAAATGTGATGTTTGCATGATAGAGTCATGCGGTACTGTTTTTGAATGAGCATGCATCCTAAAAAAAACAGTACCGCAGACATGTGGTACTGTCACACATGCGGTACTGTCGGTCATTCGTTTGATATGTGAACTATTTTTGTGTTTACATGTGATGTTTGCATGATAGAGTCATGCGGTACTGTTTTTGAATGAGCATGCATCCTAAAAAAAACAGTACCGCAGATATGTGGTACTGTCACACATGCCGTACTGTCGGTTATTCGTTTGATATGTGAACTATTTTTGTGTTTAAATGTGATGTTTGCATGATAGAGTTATGCGGTACTGTTTTTGAACGAGCATACATCCTAAAAAAACAATACCGCAGTCATGTGTTTAAATACGTAATCCAGATCCGTATATATTTATTCGACCGACGTTAATCTCACAGCACAAACTCGCGTAATCCGTGTGTATTCCTTCGTATATAATCCTTTAAAGATTTTTATCTTACTATATCTTCACGCAATTTATAAGGAATGAAACAAAAACGGAAAACGTGATTTTCGGTTCCATAATTTTTGGCAACTTCATCTCAGTTAATTATAAAAAAAAGGGCATTTAAGTCATATTATAATTATATTTAAAACAAACTCGTGGGACTCACTCAAAAGTATAACTTAAATACAAAACTTTTCACATTAATGTGACTTAAAAGCAATATTTTTTTTGAGTGTGACTAATAACTTTAAAAGATTACCAAGTATAACTTGGATACAATTTTCCGTAAATTTATCTCCCGACCCTCATGCCCTAGTAGTGCACCTCGGCCAATGGTTTCGATACCCGGCCAATGAACACCACCCCAAGGCCCACTCCGTACTGCCCCAAGCCCAACATCTAGTGGGCTGGCTAAGCCCACGGTGTTTCTACTCCTACTTAGGTGGAATACACTTTCTTGCCCACGCATCAACGAAGATAAAACGACTAAAACACATGCTCACTTAGTTGGAAGGGATTAATTACACAAGTGTGTGCCCACTAAAATAGGCCCACTAAGTTATTTTTAATACCTGAAATACCTTTCATTGTTTGAAAGTTCAAAAAAGTTATAGGGAGGTAACTTTTTTTTTTTTTAAGTAATTATATTCTAGTGAAAACTTGACGTAATGGCTTCACACAGAAAGCACCTCATTCTAATGAAAATTTGTTAATAAAATTTGTGGCTATAAAACATTATATTTTATTATAGAAAAATGTTATTTTACTAAAATTTTGTACTAGAATAACATGATAATGATATTGTTGTAATAAACACTTTATGAATTTTTTACTTCAAAAAATTTCTTATTAAAAGTTCCAATATATTAGAAAGTATTTTTAATCAAAATTTTTGCATCAGAATGATATAACAATGACATAGTTGTAATAAAACACTCTTTTAAAATTATTTGTCTAAGAGTAGTTGGCTTACAAAGAAGATTATTTTAATAAAAATTTTTAGTTAAAAATTTTATTTGTACATTACCTTTCCTATGTTAATCAATACGACATCCATAATATTTTTCTCCCGAGCAACACTACAAAAAATTCATGAAAACATCACTTGTCCCAATACTCAAGACGCGCCGCTCCATTTACATACATATCTACGAAGCACATTTCCCTCCATGCTGATAGAACAAAACCAGCAAACTCACCCACGCACCCCAAATTAGTTCCCAGACACTAAAATCCCTCGTTCCCAATTACAAATATATTATAAATAATGAGATGTGATGTGACAATTTCAAAACAATTAGCGTTAACGTCAAAACATTCATTTCATCAATCACTTGAATTGTGCAAAAACAAATTATGCATTACGTTAACATTACCATTAATTGTTCTGGCATTAACATTTCCCTATCAATTACAGCACCGCATACCAGGCGACAAATGGTCATGCAAGTTTCATATCATATTCGAAGGCTAAATTCCTTGATATGGTATAAAATTTATTACAAGTTTTTTTGGTTCTGAAACAATTGGCACAATCCGATGACACAGATGGCCGGGGCACTAGGATCAAGTGTTAAGACACTTTGGCCACACTTTTCCAGTCAAGATTCATTAATTTTTCATCATCTCTCATTTTATCGTTTTCATAAGCAAAAGCTATCCACACCAAGTATAATAATTGGAACTTCTTTTCGAACCGCAAGGAGTTTCCAGGGATGCCTAAAGACTAACTTGATTGCACAAGCTCCAATATGAAGCATTACATTTGAACAGTTGAACATCATGGCTTAAATGCAGAAGAACTCACCGCCGAGCTCACCCAGTGGGTTATAGCCCATCTGCAGCCAACGGGCAGGTGGGTATATGACTTATATCCGTTGTTTCATCCGGCTTCCTACAGACATAGATAAAATGAGAATCTGGATCTTCCAAAACATATTCTGCGGGAAGGAAGCCCTTTTCAGTGGTAGGAACAGGCTCCAAGTAAGATTTTGTGGATGTAGATCCAGCTGGCCTTTGAAATCCTGGCCTAGCTGCAAAACAAAAAGGATTGGCAATCCTACAATGTGAATCTCTTTTCATGTAATAAGTAATAATAAATAAAAGATTTTCAAAAAACGAAATATCAATGTAAGATAAAGCCAAATAAATCCATATGTATGGCATCCATTATCTATTAAAAAAAAAAAAATAAGATTGAAAATAGCAGCAGAACAATGGCTGAATAGCTTCAAATTTTAGGTTTTTTTCCCTCCCCCCCCCTTATTTATATGGGGAAATACGAATGGTGCATTCAAGATTTAAATATATCCAAACTGACCCCCAAGTTTTGAATTCCAGCCTCTTGACGCCCATCCTACAACATTTTAGCATAAGTTTGAACATGATGGATGGTAGTGCTATGCATGAAATGTGGGAAAAAACTAAAATCAAGAAAAAAAAACGGCAGTGTTTGCTGGAAGAACTTGCAAAACCATCACAAGGATAATAATATCTCACGAGGCTCCAAAATTACAACACAACATACCAACATTCCTCAGTCAAGCTCATACACATTGGTGAGCTTTATCTTACGACACGTGCATATAGCTTGGGTTGCCGAGTCCACTTGCTCAATGCCATGCAATAAAAACAAATATTTGATGTTGCTTCAAATGTAAAGCAAACCCATACCCATTTTAGAGAATAGACAGATGGCATTCAGGTATATCAAATTTTAACTTGTACTCAGACGGAACCTTCTCATGGAAACCAGAATTGCAATCATACTTCTCATGGAACCTTCTCAGACGGAACCTTCTCATGGAAGAATCTATCCAAGGACATATAGACAGTAGATATCCAAGTACTCCTATCTCTATCTCTAACATCTGTAAATATGCATATGTGATATATTCAAGCATTCAATTGAGAGTAGAGTTAATACATAATATTCCTTAACGCATAAACCTTGACCCTTGCTCTCTCAAACATTTCATCCACTCCAAATGTTCTTTTATTATTTATTTATGCTTAAATAACTCTCAGTGCAAACCACAAGTCCTCTTGGAAGTTAAACAAGGTGCAATTTTATAGACTGTTTCTGCTATTTCAAAAATATGCTTTTCAACCTTCCAGTGTTCTATCTTTAGTTACCACTTAAGAGGCTGTTTGGTTTACCAAAAAAATATCAACTATTACCAACTTGCTCCACCAAACACTTACCAACTTTCTCCAAGTTTTTTGCAATTTTCGAGGAACACACCAAATACCTAACAATCCAAAGTTTGCTTACTTTTTGTTATTTTTGCCAAAAGTTGGCACTCCAACCAGCCTCTAAATTTATAACGGGACCATCTCTTGGACAGCCCAGTCAACAAGTAACTGTGCTACATGTGACAGATAACACACAAATCTTTTCGGGAAAAAAAATAGATAACACACAAACATCTTTCAAAAAAAGATCACACAAACATATATTAGAACGAGGAAGTGTATGTTGACATTGGGTTGCGCACAAAAGTTTGTTTTGTTTCTTGATGTTAACTATTAGTTTTATGTCTACTTGATGGGTATGTTTTTTTTTTGAGTTTTTAATATAAATATAGAGCTATTTCTCCCTATTATGAGGGTTTTTCCTCATTAGCCATTATTCACTTTTTCTTCCTCTCCTTTCATTCTTTTCTTCTAATATGATAAACATCTAGCATAGTATCATAATCGGATCTTGATTCGTTATGATTCTTCATTGTTGGTTGCAAGATCTTAAATCTTACATTATTCATCATCATTGGTAGCAAAAACAAAAAATAAAATATAAATCAAACAATTTGAAATTTTCCTACATCTTGAAAAACTTTTTCATACCGTAGCTAAAAAATTTTGATAGAAACAATTTTGTTTGTGATGGTTATGAAATTGTCAAGCATAAAAATTATTGTTGTCCTCTTATTAATAAAAGAAGCACTTCTCTTTTCAAATTATTCATTCTAATGCATGGCACATTGTAGTGTTGTTTCTCTTTCAGGTTATTATTGTTCATTTGTCACATTCTATGATTGACCCCTGCATTATTGGGATTTACTTGCTTCAAACCAATAGTCAGACTTTCTCTCGTTTTAAAACTTTTCATAAACCATCAAGTGATTGGTTTAGTGGGTAAGTAAACAATAGGACACTATTTCAAACTTTCTGCTTCTTGTCGGCAAAATAGCCCCACATTCAACGAAAACTTATTTTCCTCTTTCAGGTTATTATTGTTCATTTGTCACATTCAATGATTGACTCTTGCGTTACTGGGATATACTTGCTTTGAACCAATAGTCAGATTTTTCTTGTTTTAAAACTTTTCATAAACCATCAAGTGATTGGTTCAGTGGGCAAGTAAACAATAGGAAACTATTTCAAACTTTCCTCCATTTCTTGTAGGCAGAATAGCCCCATTAAACTAAAACTCATTTTCCAAGGAAAAACCTAGTGTACTCCAAATAAAGATAAAGATAACTCCCACAGTTCCTTTGCCCATGAACACTGAACAAAAAGATGACCAATAGATTCTATATCCCTCTTGCATAAATAACATCCATTTACTACCCTCTTTCCCCTTAAGAATCAAATTGTCAATTATAAAATTCTTACTTGAATCACGCACCAAACCCAAAAAAAAAAAAAAGCCACATTTGGAGTTGCTCTATTCTTCCATACTTCGATCAAAGGGAAATCATTATCCTCCTTGCCTACAAATAAATCATAAAATGATTTCACCTGAAATATCCCATTTTTAGACATATTCCAACAACATTCATCTTCCCTTTTACCCACCTTCATACAATAGAGCACAGAGAGAAGTCTCTCAAAAACTATCCAGCTCCCAGTCAGAAAGATTCCATTGAATAATAATGTTCAAAGCGACATCCCCCTTCCAAAGAAATGTAATCCTTAATTGAAGCCTCCTTATTCACTACCACTTCAAAAATATCTTCGAATAAATTTAATAATCTCCTAGTCCTAGACTCCCATTATCCATCTAGAAAAATGACTCTAAAATTTCACACGCTCCCCACTTCCCACCTCTAATGCAATAAACTTTGAAAAATCATCCCATCTATTCTGAATTTCCTTCCAAATACTTAACCCACACGTGCTTCCTCCATCTAAAGTAGTCCATGCCCCCAATTGAGTTATTTGTTTAGATAAAATCACCCTCCTCCAGAACTTGTCTCTTTCACAAGTAAATCTTCACAACCATTTCTCTAACAAAGCATCATTGAAAATTTTAAATTTTCAATACTAATACACCCCACCTTTATAGATAAGGCACTATATCCCATTCAACCAAATGAGATTTGGATTCCTCCCCCACCCACTCCATAAAAAGTCAAATTGAAGCTTCTCTAATTTCTTAACAACTGACACAAGAACAGTGGATATAGACATAAAATAAGTGGGAAAGCTTGAGAAAGTATTCTTTATAAGAGTCACTCGAACTCCTTTAGAAAAGTATCCATATAGCCTCCTTTGAAACTTCTCAATAATTCCATCCTATACCTTCTTTGCCATAGAGACACCTAGAGTAGATCCCAAATACGTAGAAGGAAGAATTCTACTCTTGCATCGCATAATTGAAGATAAACTTTCCCAAGTTATTTACCTCCCTTACCGCAAGTAACTCATATTTTTCAAGGTTTACCTTTAGGCCCGAAACAGCTTCAAAGCATTAAAAAAAAAAAAACACATCTCAAATTGTAACAGATTTGCCCCCACAAAAAAAAAAAAAAAATGATATAATCATCATTGAAAAGTATGAGTAACCTCCATCTTATCTTAAATTGATTGACCCCTCTGTAAAACCTTCAATATAGCCTGCTTGTATAGCTCAAACCATTAATATAATAAAGGCCTCCATCACCAATTCACCATTATGTTATGAAAAGAAAAAGGTAAATAGGATCACCATTAAAAAACGAGAAAGATCCATTAATGATAACTAAAAATCTAATGGTGGATATACACGATGGGATCCATCTTGGTCCAAAACCCATTTGATTCATCATAGAGATTAAAAAATTCCAATTGATATGATTATAAGCTTTTCCAATATCCAATTTGCAAATTAGCCCTGAAATACCATTTCTAATCATAGCATCCACTGCATTTTAAGGATAAGACATTAATTTTTAAGTCTCAATGCTAAAAACTTATAGAAGCTCCCCACCAAACTCATAGGTCTAAAATCTCGGATATCTTCAGCTCCATTCCTTTTAGATCAATGCCTTAATACTTCTAACAAATTCCCCTTCAACATGAAACTCAGCAAATATTTTCATGACACCATCTTTCACAACATCCCAACACTTTGATGAAAAGAAAACCATTGTCATCCCATCTAGTCCTGGAGATTCATATCCATTTAAAGATGTAAGAGCTTCTCAAACTTCATCCTTGGAGAATGCATTTTCCAAAGCTTCAAATACCACATCAGATATGGTGGAAGCTCCAACTCATCTAAATGAGGTAGCCACTGCTCCCCTTTCATAAAACAACCAAAAAATAAAAATCAACGATAACTTCGTGAATCTGGACCTCATCCTGCAGCACAGAATTGCCTATAACAACTTTAGCTATATACAATTATGGCATCTATGCACATTAGCCATCCTATGGAAAAATCTAGAATTTATGCTAATGATTTATAAGAGAGAGTGTCTAAGAGGTAATTGATATAAAAGACTACATAGAAATCAAACTAGTTATGATTTATGTACAAGACCAATTCTGGCAACCATTTTGCACCTTAGAAAAGAAAGCATTGTTAAGCTGAGGGCACTTCATAAAGAAGGAAATAACTAATAAGTGTAGATCATATTCTGTGAAGATTTTTAAAAATGTAAAACTAAACATTCCTCCAGTAAATTGATTTAATCATTACAAAAAGTAAGTAATTTAGGAGAAACAAAGAGGACATTGAGTATAAAGGCACTGAATTTGAATCACCATTTTAAAAAACCATAAATTTAACTCTTATTATACACACTTAGGCACAAGATTGATAGGGATCCAAAATCATAAGACTTGCCCATATCGCCAAAGCAATACAAGCAAAGAAATTCAAGTACTTAGAAGATCAAATGAACAACTTCAAGAGAGCAAAGGTAACTTCATTTCTATTTACCCAAAAAAAATGACCAAATTACCTATTAGCTCACTGGCTCAGTTATTTGGAAGGATATATTGTTTATAATATAAAATACAGTTTCAGCATTCAAAAAACCAACACCAGGTAAATGATGCAGCTAAGTACACACTGTATAGTTTAAAGGGTAGTAGACAATAGCAATAATCCTAGCTTGGAATTTACAAAATCAACATAGTCTATACTCTATAGATAAATATGTATAAAAATATAGCAGTAGCCCATAATTTAACTAGATGATTGATCCAAAATTGGCAGTGGCACATTGTACAGCTGAAAAGTAAATGTCTATAATATGTATATTTTTTTGATAAAGTAATCCAATTTAAAAAAAAAATCAAGAAAATGCAAGAATGATCCGAAGCTCAAATTACAACTCCAAGCTATCTACAAAACTCCAACAGCAAATGCAAACACAGGCAAAGTACATGCTAGGCAACCAAAAGTTCTACAAAGATGCAACCCAAACACATGCACTGGGGGAGGGTGGTTGGGATGAATAGAAGAAAGCAACTATCAGGATCCAACAATACAAACAAGATCTTTAACTCAAAACAAGAAAATAATTGCAGTGAGTATAGATCACATCCTAACTGAGAAGATTAGAAAGGAAGAAAAAAAAAAACTTCAAAACAGAAAAAGAGACAAAAGAAAAGAGAACTCACGTATGATGTACAATTCAATTTTCCAATTGTATACTGATCGGCTCAAATGAGGAATCCTCACTGTGGGATCACCATAAGTTATCTGTCAGTCACAATTTTTGGAACAAATTATCTATCCATGTCTTGAGCATAAAGGGGCAAATTTATGAGATAAAAGCTTCATGTTCGGATATATGATTACCAACATATAGATTCCTCCAGGTTTAAGAAGCCTACAAGCACAAAGTAATCATTTTTAATAATAATAATTTCATTAAAAAATTAAAATTATGAACCATTTAACTTCAAAAACAAGTTGCAATCAGCAAATAGCTGTATAAGTTCATAAAGCCCACAACCTGCTCACTTCCCCAGCATTTGAGCAGCACTAATTGGAGCATCGGTACCACACTTAAAAAATCATAAGCATGCATAAATTATTAGAACATGCTCACAATAGTCAAGAGATCATGAGAACAGCTGGAAAACAAAACTCACCATCAATGAATCAAGAGTTCCTAAAATGCATACCACCCGCGCATACAAAAAATGGGACAACAAGAAAGTATCATTAACCCATGAAGTACAAATTTTTAAAAGGATTTGACAAAGCATGTGATGAAGAGACAGACAGCATACCTTTATCAATGATGCCATCAAATGATTCATCTTGGAAGAAGCTCATATCCCTAACATCCATTTGCATGTCTGTTAACTGTCTTAAGGAAACCTTGCCAAAAATAAATGTGTTTAAAGAACTATGATGCGAGCAGGGAGGAATCTATTCCCTATATAGGATACATCTCAGCTGTGGAATGTGCTCATATTTCCTTCTCATCATGTCAATAGCCACCGATGAAATGTCAATGTTCATTATGTCTTCATATCCATCCGTAACCATGTCCTCTGACATAGCTGCAAATTATAATTTTTTGTAAGTTCTCGGAAAGTACAAAGCTTATGACAAAAGCACAGCAATATCAACCTAATTGCTAGAGGTGATTTTAGTAGGTTATGCATCCAAAGATAAGAGATCATATTTCGTTGCGGGAAAATGCATTATGACTATTGTCAAAAAGATAAGATACCATATTGAAGAAGATACCATATTGAAGAAACGATGAGTTTTGTTTATTTACAAAATTAGATAATTATTTTATTTACAAAATTATTTGCCTTAGCTCTCCATCTATAAGCAACCAAAACACACATCCAAAATAGAGAGTCAACCCAAATCACTCTCCAAAAACTATAAATACTCATGGATAAAACTTCAATTTGCACATTTCATTTTTTTTGGGGGGGGGGGGGGTTGAGGGGTGGGAGGGACAACTCTAATTTGCTTTAATCCATTTACAAAACTAGATGCACTTTGAAAAGAAGATGAAATGTTTAGGACAATTAAGCATTTCAAAAATACATATCCCTTTCCTTCAATATATGGATCCTATTTTACCTGCTTCAAATGTAAGCAGAGAGCACACATCACACCAAATGAGTCAAATGACAAAAAGATCCTCTCAAGCATGTTCATTTGTTATAAGAAGCACGAGAGAGTAACCTGAACTACTACAAGAAAGCACAAACGCAACATGTATGCATTATCCGAAATTGACACAATTTGATCCAATTTTGAAATAAATTAATTGCTTAACATGTTCACAAAATTTTGAAAAATTTGAAAATAAACATAATTATGAATCCAAATACAGCACATCAACACAAATTCCCCCCCCCCCCAAAAAAATTATCATATCTGATGGGCATAGATATGTAGAAAGAAATAGAAAAATAAATATACCAGTAGTTACTAATTATGAACGTATCCACTTGAGGACGCAACCTCACGTTAAAGCTTACTCCCATAACTATGAACGTATCCCTCTGAAACTTCTCAAGTCAATTTAACATACAACATATTTATCTGCAATGCCAACTCCACCCTTCTCATAGGAGAACATACAGAACACATCCCCTTCACTTCCCGATAGAAAATCCCTCTGAAATTCTCACGTCAAATTACCACTGACATTAACACTACAAACAAAGACATAAAATATACTGATAGACAGGATAAAATGCACTTATTAAGAGAAAATCACACCCTTTTTGATTAAAAAATAAAATTCTTACATACTGATAGCCGCTTTTGAAATCTTTCAATCACTCCATCCCAAATAATCTTTGCTTTAAAAGCATCACCTAAGGGTAGACCTAAATAGGCTGAAGGAAGAGACAACTCCTACGCCCCATAACAACAATTAATACTTCCAGAATTTGTATTCCTCCTTCATGAATCAACTCAGATTTCCTCAAATTCACTTTCAACCCAGACATAATTACAAAACATAACTGAAAACCCAACTGAAATGGATCCCCACACAAATTGCATGTAGATCTCCCACTATACCATATACCAGGCTATAGTTAGGCTCTGACTCAAGCTCAACGTGATGAATTGCATGTGGATGCCCACATCCACAAGCCTGTTTAGATATTAAATACCAGTAGTCACAGACTCCAATTTTCCCTTCACCCCCCCTTCCGAAAGTGTGCTTCATGAGCACAAAACAAACAAAGGTGTTAATTTGAAATTACCAGCATTGTCCCAACCGTTAATCTTTAATTCATAAAGTTGCCAGAACCAATTGTATATAAAAATAAAAAACCAACTAAACAGGCAGAAAAATTATAACTTAAATTTATCCTTTCCTTTCCTTTCATTCCCTCAGTTTTCTTACAAAACAAACAGATTATAAATTTCTATAACAGAAACAGGTGTTACACCAACTAAGAAGCAAAAACCCTAAATTTACAAGATCACGGGAACAACTGAATGGAATCGAAACGCAAAAGAAATGGGAACAAGTGAATTGAAATTACCGGCATTGCCACAACCGACCATGAGGACGCGCGACGAGGTGGGGATGTACTTGCGGACGAAGGGGCGGAGAGCGGAGTATCGCTGGTACCAGTCGAAGGAACCACCCTCCTGAATGTAACGGGTGTCCCAGTAGAGGGCGTCGCCGTAATTGTATGTGTTGCATGCCGATACGTCTCTGTACATGTTGAATCGATGGCGATGGCGGATGCGGCGCGGGAGGAGGATGAGGAACTAGCGGCGGAGGCAGTGGGACCTCTTTAGGTCTTCCTGATGGTGTTTGCGGGCAGTGGTCGGTGGTTGGAGTTGGTGTTTTCGGGGTTGCAGTTCGGGCGTTGCAGGGAGCTAACAAGTAGCAGGAGTTCAGCCAAAAGTTCTACCCGTTTGCTTTTGTGTTTTTCTGGACCAGGTTCGAGTTACGGGCCAATTACTCCAACTCATTCTCCACCCTATAACATACCGTTGACTCGTAATCTACTTTAATTCCGAATCTTGACAAGCACTCGAAGACTGGTAGTGGGTCACTCACACTGCGTTTGAAATTTTTCTTAGGGTGTTTGGATGGAAAAAAAAAAGTATAATAAAAATATAAAAATTAATGAAAAAATGAAATTTGATTGAAATAAAGTATAAAAAGTTAATAAAAGTTTATGGGTCTTAGTAAACCAAATCTTTGCGTGTAATTTTTATTAATTTTTATTTTATTTAAAATAAAATTAAAATGATTGAAAAAATTATTTGTAATAATTAATAATGAATAGATAAAGGTATCTAAGTAGATAATAAATAATTAATGAGTATTCAAATAAAATACAAGAAAATTAAAGAAGTAATGGATGGTAAAAGACATTTGTGAAAAGAAAAGAAAAGAAAAGAAAAGAAAATTTAATTGGTGAAACCACTTAAATATTATAACACTCTATATTTATTTTAGTTAATTGTTTGGACTTTAAGCCATTTAAATATTTAGATTTGAAGTTTGGTCCGAGTCTTTGAGTTTTTTATTTATTTTCTTAACTTTTTGTTAAAGCTAAAGTTGTGTTTAGGTTTGGAGTTAGGGCTAAAACCTAATCTCGTAGTGTATTCGATCAACAACCAACTGGTGAGATGCTCCACTGATTCGAATCATCTTTGCTCATGGTAAAATTTTCACAGAAATAATGATTGCTTCCCACAAACGGCGCCAATTAAAGTGTCAAAAAACGAAGGCTGTTCAAATGAATCATCCAATCAACAATCAATGAAGGGTGTGATTAGATTGTGATGATTGTCTCAATTGGATTGAAGGTAAGCTCTGTCACTTTTGTCCGAATACCTGAAAAATGTTGTTGAAGGGCATGGTATGACCGAATACCCGTCCGACAATCAAGTTAGACTCTTTGGGAGAGATAAAAATAAGAGTAAACAAAATAGTATAGTTTCAATATGGATTAAAGTGTCTCACCTTTTACCTCTGTATCATTTGATTTATACAGATACAGTATAGACCCATGTCCAACTACATCAAAAAGTGAAAAATGATGCTGAACGTATGGGCAGAGACGTAGAAATCAAAGCAAATCCCTCATCTTCACCACTGCAAAATTGCAAAAGATATGGAAGCACTCATGTTTGCCGCATGTTTCGAATGCAGATGCTCACCACGCGTCCGGATGATATCCTCTATTATATGTTATATAAAGCAGAGTATTAAAATACTGTTACACGGCACCTAATTGTGTAATAACATGTGTTTTTAAAATTATTTAATTTTAGGATTAACTGCACCTTTACCCCCTAAACTATTTGGTTTGGTTGCACTTACACCCTTGTAGCCCCACAAGTTTTAATAATTACCAAATAACTCTTGAGGACTACATTGGACCACACAACTATTTACAAGGAAACCCTAATAGTTTTAGTAATTATGTAACACACCATTAAAATCCACGCATACTTCCTAATATTCTAACTTTTAAGTTTATAATATTTTTAGTTTCTTGGTCTACTCCACGTTGGACTGATAAAATCTATTAATATTAAATACAAATCATATAAAATATTTAAAGGACTTCCTGTAGCATTAAAATCACATACATAAGTAGAAAAAAATTCAAGAAAAGCAAAATAGATAAGATAAATTCTAGTATCATTATTCATTAATTACTGCCCTTCATTAAGTAGGTAACTCACAGTCTCAGAATCGTCTGAGCTTTGATACCACTAGACTGATTGTAGGTGGGGAAGTTAAAAACACTCACAAAATAGAAAAACACTCAAACTTTAATTAATAATACTCAATATTACACAAAGTCATAATACGAGAGAGAGAGAGAGAGAGGAAGCACTATGATTTTCCGTGTCTTCCTATTACAACAAGTCTTCTTTATATAGGCTTCAGACTTGGACTCCAAATTCGGACTTCAAGCATTACACAATAAAAGATAAAGACAAAAATCTGAAAAGGAAAAAAGATAACCAATATAGTACAATTATGGCATTACTTTTGGTTAAAGTAGATTCCTTCACATGATTTTCATATCGATTTTGTTTTGTGCTGGATAAAGGTGCAGTCGTTTATAGCCCATTTCTGAAAAAGTTTATTCTTTTCCTTTTGGCAGTATTCCTGGTTGATCCACTACGCTTCCGTGATGTTGTAACTTTTGTTAGCCTTCCATCATATTTTCAATATTGTGCCACTCCTCTTTAGTCATGTTTTCTCAATAATCTTGTTTTGCTTGGGCTTCTTCAGCTGAGAGTACAGCTTATTTTTTATTCAAATTTTTTATACATATCGTCGAAATAAATTACTACCTCAGATAATGCATCAATTTCCATCTGACTAATTTTGGTTAAAAAGTCAAATGCATCTTTGTTGCTGTTCTTCAATAGCTGAAACATTAATGGGATAGAGGATATAAATAACCTCCTGCCATCAATTATCATATGTTTTTCTTGCATGTTTTGTAAAATTTTGGCACTGTAAACCAATTCTACCGAATACCACGGCAGAATTTATTCTTCTGGAGTGACTTCTTTTTTCCGCTGGATTAGAGGAAACATAGATATTAAAAAAGGGAATATTCTCTTAGTTTCCAAATCTAATATTACTCATAAAATCTTTCATTATATTGCTATCTAACAAAACTGTAAATTTCAAAAGTCAAGTTTTTTCTTTTAAAACTATCAAAAATTTTGCTGATCATGGTTTTAATCAATACTAGAAAATCTTGATAGACTGTTGCCTCCAGTGAATTGAAGATGATCTTTTTTACCAAACCTCAATCAATTGTCTCGAAACTCCAATTGTCATTTTGAAGGTCGAATTGAATTTTTCGGATATGAAAATAAGATCATATCTAGTTTTTTCAGAAAATTCTTAAAAAATTAGTTTAATCCTTTGACTATTGATATATTTATCAACAATTGAAAATACTGTTCCATGAAGGATTTGTTTAGCCTCTTTATAAAGCTTTATTCTTTTGAATTTTTCAAAATGAGCATTATCATTAGAAATATCTAAACCCTTTATGATTTGTTGACTTTTAGAAATTTTTTAGTTATAAAATAAAGAAGTTTTAAATTCAAAATTTGAAATTATGTTTTTTGACAATTTTTTTAAATTATTAATTTTGTCTTAAAACTTTTTTAGCTCTTATGCCATTCCTATCATTACTTTGCGGAATATATAGTTTTTTCCTAAAATATGGCTTTTTCATATTTTATTCAGGAGATCATGAATTTGTTCTCCAAACCAGGATTGAAGAAGTCTAGTATGGCTTCTTCTGTCAAAGCAAGTGGCTTTTTTAGCACTGCTTGAGCATAACTTCCTTGAGATAAGTTTTTCTAAAATGTTTTCCAAAAAAGGTATCTTTGACTTGTTTAGCAGTTACTTTTTACCCCTAGAGTTGGTTGCCCTGAACGTTTTTAGCCTTGTTTGGCTTTTCTGAATATTTCTGCAATATAAAGACTTTTGTTAGTCTTTAGTATCTATCTAAATGCCTGCTAAGATAATATGCAAGAATATTTTTAGTAGATCTAATATACTCAACTTCAAATGAATACTGAGAAATATAATTGAACCACCTAATTCTTCTAGAGTTATCTTTAATTCTTTTTTTCTTAAGAAAGTTTTTAATCGCTTGATTATTAATTTTTATCAGAAACTTAACAAGACCTAAATAGATTTGAAATCTCTTTATACCATTTTTTATAGTTAAGAGTTCATTTTCAAAAATAATATAATTAAGTTCATTTGATTTGAACTTACTAGAATTATATCCACATATTAATTTTTCAGAACTTTTTTGTTCTTTAAGAATTTGAGAATACCTGTTTGTTCATATTTTTCTTTTATTTTCAGAAATAAAAGAAATTCTTTTAATCTCCTTTAGATTAGGTTTAAACAAAGTTTTGATTTTCTTTTAATCTCCTTGTATCTTCATCATTTCACTCAATTTTTATATTAAAATTCTTTAATTTTTTGACTATTTTTTAATTTTTCAAGGAATGTTTTTTCCATTTAATAGATTTTTTACAAACTGTCTTTCATAATTTAATAAACCAATAAGACTTTGCTAGTCTTTTAGAGTCTCTAGTTTTTCTGGTAACTCTTTGATCTTTGTGATTATATGAAGTTATAACACAATTTTTGTTGAACTGAGTGCAATACCCAAATAATTAATTTATTCATTTTCTATCGCAATCTTTTTTTGGACTGAGAATTGTTCCATTATCAAAGAATTTTTTACAAACTATTTTCGAGTGATACTTATGTTCTTCTCTATTTTTAGAGAAAATTAACACATCATTAATGTAGACTAGACAAAAATCTTTAACGTTTATAAAGATATCGTCTTTCCATCTTTGAAATATTTGTGGCGCATTACATATTCCACATAATAAAACTGTCCATTGGTAATGGCCATATGGAGCTGAGAAAGCAGTCAATAATTTTGACTTTTCTGTAAGCTTGATTTGCCAAAAACCTGATTTACAATCAAACTTATTGAATATTTTAGCACCTCTAGTTTGAGTTACTAAAACATTCTTTCTAGATATAAAATACTCATCAAAGATCAGATTTCCATTTAATTTTTTGTAATTGATGGCCATCCTAGTTTTTCTTCTTTTTTCTTTCACTATGATTCGTTCCTAGAAAAGCTGGACTGGAATATTGACTTCTAATTGGCTCTATATCTTTTTTTTCCAAAAGTTTTTTTATTTGAACTTGAAAATCGTCTATCTTGTTTAGTATAGATCACAGGTTTTACCTTAATTATTTCTGTTCATCTTTTAGTGTAAAGACCCAAAATTTTTGGCTTTTTTATTTTAAATTTATAATATTTAAAATTATAATATTTTGGACCGCCATTTATATTTTATGTGATATTGTGTTAATTTATTTTTATGTTGTATGCATTAATGTGTGCCTAAGTATGTATATATTATATGTTAATAACTCATTAGTAGAAAGGGGAAGCATTGATATTTGTTTATTAATTTGTGGGGAGGCTAAGAGTTGTCAGGTTGTGTGGGAGTTAGAGGAATTAAGGAGGGTTTTATGAGTGCATGCATCTGAAGAGAAATGGGGGCTCTTGGGTTGTTTAAAAACCTTCACCATCTATGATATTCCACCAAGAAAATTCTGCATTTTTTCATTTTGGCCTTTCAAATTTAAGAGAGAGGGGGAGAGAGGGATTATGCTATCGGTTGTACATTGGTAAAGATCGTAGAGAGATTTTCGAAAAACGAATAATTGCCGTTTCAAAACGATTGCTGGATTGTGTTTAAGGCCAACTTGAGTTGGTGTTGTATGTAGTGATTGTCTATGTATGTGTAGGTGAGGTGGGATTTATTTGATATAATTTTTTTTATCATGTCATGTATATATATATGTGCAAGAGATGAAAAACCTATTCTATGAATTGATTCTTGATTATGTGAAATTCTGGAACTTTCACACTGAAATGGGTGTATTGTTTTCCCATAAAAATCATACTTAGAGATCAATTCAATTTTTGAAACTTTTATATGTTAAACTAGACATGTAGACGGGTTTCCTAGAAAACTTCATAACTTTTGGAATTTAAAGGAATTTATTAAAAATCGTCAAACTTGACTGAATGGTTGGGATTTCTATGTTAGGATCAGCACACTGTTTTTATATGAAATTCATACGTAGAGGTTGAATTAATTTTTGATATTTTTATATATGGGAGTACATATCCAAAATAGTATCCAGTAAAAATTTTATTTTTTTTTAGTTAAAATGGATTTTACAAAAATCGTGAAATTTGACTGTTTGTTTTAAATTGTTGTGCTAACAGGAGTTTGATTTTTGGTATAAAAATGATACCTAGAGATTTAATTAATTTCTAAAAAATTTATATATGAAACTAGATAGGTTAGAGATTCTACAGTAAATTTTTATAAAATTTTGAATAATAATTTATTTTATAAAAATATTGAAACTCGGCTATTTGGTTTACGTTGCTGTACTAACAACAGTATGATATTTGGTATAAAATGTATAAATAAAAGTTGATAGAATTTTTGAAATTTTTATATGATAAACTAGATATATGAATGAGCTTTCTGTAAAAATTTCAAAATTTTTTGATTTAAAATAGATCTTATAAAAATCGTGAAAGTGAGCTGTTCTGTATGGTTCTAGCAGAAATACCCATTTAGTATTCTTAAAATCTGTATTATATGGTTCTATGAATAAATTTAAATCTCGTTTTATGAAACTGGAGTTAATTATAAGTATTTTAGACTTTTGAATTTGTATAAAATATTTTATTTTCTATTTTTCATGAATTATCAAAATTTATGTCTTAAATCCTTCATTGTCATGACATGCTTGATATAAAATTTATTTACCAAGCTAGCTGCATATATATTCCTGAATATGGTTGCATGATATTTATTTGATGAATCTTGTATGAGAATATTTTTTAGAAGGGCAACATGAAACTTAGGCCCGAAACACATTCATACTTCATAAAACTTATAAAGTAAAAGGAAAAATACAAAAAAATCAAATTAGGGAGAACTTTTGTGTATGTTGTGCTGTTAATTAAAAGATTGCTTGAGATTTGATTTTTGAGTTATTTGGGTCGTTAAGGGTACTAGAAAGAGGGGTTCTAGAGCCCAAGGGTTGAAAGCCCCAAAACCTACGCAGGATGGTTAGCATAACTAGTAGGCTAAAAACCTACGAAATGTATATACGGCTTATTCTAGCGTATATTTAGTACCGGAACTGCGGGACCGGTTTGTCTACTAAGGCAAATGAGTACATTTGGGATTGCGGGACCAATTATACCCCATGATTGAGGTCTGGGGATGTGATGAGTACATTTGAGACTGCGGGACCAATTGTACCCCATGACTGAGGTCTGGGGATGTGATGAGTACATTTGAGACTGCGGGACCAATTGTACCCCATGACTGAGATCTGGAGATGTGATGAGTACATCTAGGACTGCAGCACTAGTTGTACCCCACGGCTTAGGCCTGGAGATTTATTTTTGGTTTAGTTCTGAGGCCACAGACTAAACTTGCAGAATACCTGACTCATAGTATGATATTGATGTGTGGTCATGTGAATGATGTGATATGATTTATTTTTAGCATGAGACTGCAGGATCATGACTAAGTAACTTTATAATTTGAATGTAATGATTAAACATGGATATTTTGAAAATTATGAGATTTTAAATTTTATTCTTATTAATTATTGTTAATAGCTTTACACGATTAAAAAAATTATTTTTAAACACTTTCTGAGCACACGTGGAATTTAGTGCTCACCACCTACTACAGTTGGTAATGCAGGGGTTAATGCTCGTGATGGACCAATGGGTTAGCTAGCCGTCTTGGGTTGTTATAGCTAGATGATTTGTTTTGTTTTGCATTCCTTTAGTTAAATTTTAATGGAGTATTGATTTGGGCCCATATTTGTGGCACGGTTTTGTAGCCCATTTTTAGGGCATTTTAAAAGTATTTTGAATATTTAAGAAATTGAATAAATACTTACTTTAATTAGCTTCCGCTCTGATATGGTACATTTTTCATAGTTTGATATTTATTTTTAGGTTTCGTTCCCACATCCCCAGTCGTGAATTTCAGGGCATGACATTTAGTTTTAGATAACAGTATCTGAGAGCATTTTCCCACAGCTTTAAAGAATCTTCTGATAAAATTGGGCTTAATTTTTATAAACCTAATGAGATTCATCAATTGATTTCAATAAATTGATTAAAATTGAACTGCTATCACCACGCTTGATTAGTGCAAATCTTTAAGTACAAATTGAATCATGTATTTTTAACCAAAGAATATGATAAGATTTGTTTCTACCAGTCGAGTTTACATTCATGAGATACACTCATAGGATAATATTGAGTTAGGAAATTATTTTCTAAAGTATATTTCCATACATTAAAGAAAACAAGAAAACAAATATTTTTGAAATTCTAAAGATCTTCTTACCTTTAATTGTTTTTACGGAAAATATAATATCATTTGCTTTGAAGTCTATTATAAATGTGGTGTCATTAGCATTTTTTTACAAGGCAGAATTTTTTATTTGAATCAAGTATTCTTCAGATATCGCATTTGGTTGACACACCACAGTTGTAGCTCCAATGTCTATCAGCACATGTGGGCTGTATAGTTTATAATCTTCAAATTCAAATATAACTTTAATATAATAATATTTTCTCTTATTTGGGTTGTAAGAAAAGAATATTGTTTCTGAATCCACATTTAATTGTTCAAAAATAACTTTTTCGTTAGAAGAACTTCCAAGAAAAATTAGAATTTGGATTCTTCTTAATCCAGTTTTTTGTCAAAACTGCTTGAGCTTGAGGAATCTTCTTTAATATTTTTAAAGTTATTCATTTTAAATGATTTTCTAATTGCGGATGATCTATTATCTCTAAAGTAGAGTGCATTACCTGATACTTGAAATTCAATTGATCTACAAGAAGATTCTGGTTGATCTCTAGTAAAATTTTCAAATACCCTCTAGTTATTCTCAAATCTTTTATATCTATCAATCTTGGTTTGATTTCAGTGTCAAAAGGTTTGGGTTTATATAATTCAACTATACCAAAGTCAACTTTGTTTGTTCTGAGTTCAGTATTATTGATTAATTGATGAACAACTTTCCAAGATATTTTTAGATCATTGGCCTTACCGTCCATTTTGATATTCTAAGTTTGAATTCTCAATGTTAATATGTCTTGAATTTTTTTATCATTTATAGACACAAAATAACTTAGTTTGATTTTAAAGAGGATTTCTCCAGGAACAAGATTTGATTCTATTCCTCCTATTAGCGATTGAACAGGGTCATAAAATATCTTACCTTGAACTACACATAGGATTAGTGAGTCCATTTCGAGTTTAAACAATATTCTAATATCTATTTAGATTATACCAATGCGAATAAATCTTACTTTAGGATACTTTTATTCAAGTCTCCTAATTTTTTCTTCATCGAAAATTTTTATTTCAACTTGCTCATTAGAAGAGGATCTTGCCTTTATTATTTCTTCGCATCTTTCAAAATGTTGAACTTGCCAAGATTTAAACTTGGATTTAACATACAAGTCTTCAATTTTAAGACTTCTGTATTTGATCAATTTATTATTTTTGATAATCATGTTTTCTTTAATTATATCTCCTAAACAAATTTGGTTTAATTTGTTTTCAAGGATTGACCCAAAAGTTTCCAAAGTTTTATTAGTAGGATTCATTTCTTGTATTATGAAAAATGAATTCTTCACTATCTTCTGAAGAATTCAAAGAAATAGATTCTAATTCATATAAAACTTCCGCATCTGAATTTATTTATTCTCCCAAGCAAACTTTTAAGTTGTTTTCCTTTAGACATTTAACTATCTTATTATTCTTTTTTGGACAATTAGGTGCAATATGTCTTTTTTTATTGCAAAAATAGCAAGTGTAATTTTTCAATGATTTCTTCCCGAAGTCTTTCTTCTTGAACTTTCTAACATATTCTTCTTTGGAAATATTCTTTCATTTTCAAATTTTCACTTTTTGATTTTAAAGTGTTTTTTTTTTTTGTTTTTTTTTTGGCGCATGTGATATGATCTATTCACAATGCATCCAATTTTGCAATTTTCTTTTAGAATCTTGTCACGGTAGGCCTTTCCTTCAATTGATTTAGGCAACTAATTTTTTTTACCTTTTTTTGAGCTTTTATTTGAAGATAATGTTCGGTCATTATTTTATAACCAAAATTTATTCTTAATCCAAGAGAACTAGAACTACCAATTTTTTGTTGGTGTTTTGGATACTGTTTTTCATGTATTTCATTTCATGAGTTTGAGAGTTTGTGGAAAAATTATTATTTCTAATGAGGCATATTTTCAGATTTTAACATCAAAAAGTATCTTTTATATAATTTTACAAAATCTACATATTTATAGATATCACAAAATTTTATTTTTGATAAAACATATTTCGCTTCTTTTTGGTGGCCGTCTGAAGATTTATTCCATAAAAATCTCTTTTGATTAATGTAGAAAAATTTTAAAGAATTTTTGCAAAATCATTTTCTCTATCTTTGCTTAGCAAAACATAAGTTTTTTTTCCTATTTACCATCTTCTGATCTTTTCCAGACTTTTAACCAATTTAAAACATTTCTTTGTAGTGTTCCTTCTATATAATCTAGAAATCTCTTCCTATCACAAGTATTTTTATAATGGGTTATGACAAATGGACATGACTAGTGCCCATTCTTCAATTGTGCTTTCATAGTCTCTGGATGTACATCATTAAGATTAATTATATTCCATTTGCAGCAACATTGAATTTATTTAAATCTTCTCTTTTAGAAAGACTAAGTTCATGCTCTTCTTTAACATAAACCTCATCGGAACTAGATTCACCTTCTTTTTTTACATAGATATGCTCAAAAGAAGATATTTTTCAGTAACTGGTTTAGTTTCTAGATCTTCATCTAAGTGATTGATGTTCCTATTTTCCTCTTCCCTAGGTTTTTGTTTAGGTTTAGGACTTTTATCTAACTTTCTTACTAGTTCTTCATCTAATTCTGGATTTACTGTTGTTTCAGTTTCAAAATCAGATGAATCTTCATTCACCACACTGGTTGCGCATTATTTTTCATATGAGCTTTCAGAATTAGAATCTATAGTGAAAACGTGTTAATATTTTTGAATAGGTTCTCATATCGATTATAGAGAGTTTGCATTGATTGAGAGCAATTTGTCTCTCTTTTTACATCATTTTCATCCTTATATATAGGTCTTCAATATTCTAATATTTCTTTATTAGTTTGGAATCTTTATAAGTTTTTTCGTTAATAATGTTTTTCACTATTAAGATTTCATCAAATCCTCTTTCCCCTCTTTTGTATAAGGTAAAAATCTTATCATCTTCATTTGTTTGAAGATTAGATGTTTCACCTCTATAGTCTTTGTTGACTACTTGTTCCAGCAAAGTTTTTCTATTTCCTGGTAGATTAACACTACTTAATTATTTATTTTGTTTTCCATTTTATTTAAAATACTAATAGCTTCAAACATACTATCTATTAAGAAATTTAGAGTTCTAACTTATTTAAGCTACTAGGTTCTTTTTAGAAACATGAACTTGATATTCATAAATTTTTTTTTTCATTTTTTCCTATGTATAAAAATCCTTTATTACTATATTAGCCATTTTCAATTTGTTTATCCTTAAAGGACCTTCCTCGCAAGCTCAGATTTGACCTAAATAACCCTCAACACGCCTAACAGTGGTTTAAAGATAAGTCAGAGTTGACCTAGTCTTCTACACTTATGATCTCTTGACTTGGAAATAACTTTTAATAGTTTTAGGGGTTTATATGCAAAAGATTAAGATTATAGGTTCAAGTTCACAATTCTTATTAAAGATAAGGAGTCAAAACATAATTTTCTTTTCTTTTTAAAGTTTCATAAATTACAAGGGGTGCAAACTAGTACTTTTAAAGTTGAAGGGGTGTTACTGTATTTTACCTTTAATTTTATAAATTAATAACTATTAAATATTACTTACTTATTCATATTAATTATTTGAATAAATTATACTTATCACTCAATAATTAAATTTTAAATATTATCATTATTTAAATTGAATTATACTTAATATTATGATACACTAAATATGCAAAATTAACTATCATCAATTCAAATATCATCATCGTCTTGCCTCATTCTAATTTGATAATTGAGACACTAAAATTAAAATTAATAAATTTTCTAAATAAAAGAAAAAGAAAAATAATATAATAAATTGATTTTTATATTTTAATTATTTTACATATCTAATTATTCTCAACATATTATTAGAAGTCATTCATTAATTTTATCTAAGTTGATCCTCCATGAATATAATTAAGTGATATTAATAACATATTTATCATGTGTTATAACTAAGTAATAAAAATATATTAATTTATATATTTTATTTTTTTACAGGATTAATCATTTTTTTGCAATATAAATAAACATTATTTTCTTAAGTGATTATCAATACAAAGAATAATTAAATATTAAAATAAGGATAAAGTACAAAAATCATTCATATAATTTACACAAAGTGTCACTTTAATCTCTTTCTTTTCAATTATAGTACTAAAATCCTTATAGTTTCGATCAAGATACATTGGTTATTCTTTCAAACACCATTTGTATCCCCTGTGAGGATAAATTTGTCAATTATATCATTCATCCAACACACATGCTAATAGATCATCCATTAAATCAAACGAATTTAGACAATGTGTTAAAATCTATATCTATACTATTATAAAAAGTCCCAATATTTGAAATTTTTTTTGACTATTTACCTTAGTTTTTTTCAATTTAACTCAACTCCGTCTCTTCATTATTCTAATTCTAGTTAACTTCATAACCCAACTCCACTAGAATTCTTCGTGATGGTGCATTATCTTTTTTTTTTTCATTTAATTGAATTCTAATCCAACTCTATAACCTAATTCCACTAAATTATTCATGATGAATTAGTTTCGATTTATATTGATTATATCATCAAGAAGAAGAAAAAAAAATTCCAACTTCCTATTCGTCTCTACTATTCTGGATTTTCCTTCTAATAAATTGCCAGTCCAAGGTTGATTGTTCTGAGTGGTGCAATTAATTAAGTAGATTTAGCTCGTAACCCAAAGTTTGGTCTATGCTCGATTGGTTCATTCATTCATACATATAGAATTTTGAGAGTGTTCCAATCAAAAATATATATAGGTATTTTTTCTTATTTTCACTTAATTAGGAACTATTTTTGCATTAGCATCAAAGTCGGTGATTATTTTCATCTCTTTTTGGGAATTATTCTTGTTTTTGGCATCAGAGCGATTATTATTTTCCATCTCTTTTTATTTAGAATTTTTTTTGTGCATTTTTTTTAGATTTTTCTTTCTAGGTTTTAGATTTTAATTAATGGATTTGTCTTTGATTTTTGTTTGATTAGGTATTGATGGGCATGATTATCTTCTGGAGCTTCTTGGGTAGTTAGACAAAATCACAAGTGAGACTTTTTCTTTTTTTTGTTTTAATTCTTCTGATATAATTAATCATTTTTTTTTTATGATTCATCTATTCATCCAAGGGGACTTAAGTTTCAATATATTACTAAAGTTTGCTTTTTTGATCACGAATATTGATTTAATATATTGTTAAGATTGAAATATGTTTTATTAAAATATATTTCATTGAAATATTTTTATCGAATTAAACTAAAATTTATTCAATGATAATTTATTCTAATTCACGTACTTCATTTATATATCTTATTAAAATTAATTATTATTATTAATAAATAAATTATAAAATAATTTAAAATATATTCGATAAATTAAATATTTATTTAGATAAATTTAATTACAATAAATAAAATTACACTTTTAAATGTGTTTTCTATTTTTATGTGGAAAAAATGACAATTAAAAAAAATAGAAACCAAAACTAATACAAATAACCAAAAAATAAATAAATATTTTTTGATATTAAAATATGTTATAAAAAAGTCAAATCTTATATTTTAAGCTTCGATATATTAATTTTTAATGAGCCATAGTTCAAATTATCAAATATTTGAAATGTATTTGATTAGATAATATATTCTATTTAAAATATAATACGAATGCACATGAAATTTTAATACACATAGTAAGTTACAAAAATATATAAAATAGCATTCACGTTTAGAAAAATTAGTTAGAATTTTATGATAACTTTTGTTTAATTTCATAGTTAAAATGGAGGGAATGCGTAAAGTATAATATTGTTTGTTAATTTTTTAGGTCATTAATAATATGAATGAGTTTGTTATATTTATTTTTATTAAATGATATTTGTTTATATAAAAATTAATTTTTGTTTATGCATTTATTTTTTAACTTACTTTTTAATTCATTCATTAAATATATTAGGCTGACTTTTTAGATTTTATTCTATTTTTTAATATGATTGTTAATATTAGTTCTTAAATCTTATTATATTATTATTATTGATAAAATTTTAATTCTTTTGTGCATCATATTTCAAAAAAGTTATTCTTTTATATTTTTCAATTCGTTCATTCAAAAATATAAGGTAAGCTTTTTTTTTTTTTAGTTTTATTGTAAGTTTTTAATATGATTGTTTATAATTTTTTAGATTTTATTATTTTTTTATTATTGTTAAAATGTAAATTTTTATATATTAAATTCTAACAAAAACCTCTTTGTGGGTTATTTTTAATTTGTTTATTTAAATATATTAGGTTTAATTTTTAAAAATTTTATTTTATTTTTTGTGTAATGTGAAAATATTAGTGTGCAATAATAATAAAAAAATTGTCAAAGTATTACAAAATTTTATTTCAATTTTGTTAACTTTTTTTATTAATAAGATATTATATTTATTTTATTAGATGGTATTCTTTTATACTGAAATTATTTTTATTTATGTATTTTTTTTAGCTTATTTTCTTAAATGATTATCAATATATTTTCATTAAAAATTAAAAATAATATATACATACATATATTAAATGTCTGTGATGTGTTTATGTATTCATACTCCTTAAAATTATTCTTCATATATTTTGAATATGATTCTTTAGAATTTAATAGATTTTTTTGATTCATTATTTTTCAGTTTCACCCTTACTTTTTGTTTATATTTACTGAAAATCATCTTTAGCATCAATCACTCAATTTTTTGGGATAATTTTACTTCAACTCTCAATCAAAATCTTCTATATTCTATAATCAATTTTCAATACTTTCATTAATTTTTAATTTTATATAATTATAAATATATACGCACCAATATATATAAATGTCTACATCGAATAACAAATTTATGAAACTAAACCTCAATAATTTTATAAACAAATAATTAAACTGTATAATTTTTTAATGTTGGGCTCTTCATCAAGACACTCAATATGAAAAGAATATAAAAATTCTAATGTAGGTTTTATTTTTTAAAATAATTTTTTATTTTTATTAATAGCTTATTTTTTAAATTTTGATATATAAAAGAACAAACATACACGTGCAATGCATGTGTATTTTTCAGTATTATATAAATAACTGATATGCGGATAATATCTTAATATAAATATTTTATTATATTTAATTGTAATTAAAATTAAGTTAGTATACTTATACTAACGAACATCGTTACATGGGAAAGAATGTGGAGAGATTACAGGAGGGATTAAAATTACATCAATAACTTAATAGTTAATAAGGTATAAAGCTATTTTAAATGTAAAAATATTAAAATTGTTAGACAATTTTGGAAGAAGAAAATCGACACAGCTTTATAAAAGACAACAACCCAGCGCTCTCCCTGTTAATATTATAGATTGAAGAATCCAAGTTCTGATTTTGGTACAAGTGTGATACACATATCCAACCGTTAATCTTTAATTCATAAAGTTCCCAGAACCAGTTGTATATAAAAAATAAAAAACCAACTAAACAGGCAGAAAAATTATAACTTTAATCTATCCTATCCTTTCCTTTTCTTTCCTTTCATTCCCTCAGTTTTCTTACAAAACAAACAGATTCTAAATTTCTGTAACAGAAACAGAGGTTATACCAACTAAAAAAAAAACCCTAAATTTGCAAGATCACGGGAACAACTGAATGGAATCGAAACGCAAAATAAATGGGAACAAGTGAATTGAAATTACCGGCATTGCCACAACCGACCATGAGGACGCGCGACGAGGTAGGGATGTACTTGCGGACGAAGGGGCGGAGAGCGGAGTATCGCCGCCTCGCTGGTACCACTCGAAGGAGCCACCCTCCTGAATGTAACGGACGTCCCAGTAGAGGGCGTCGCCGTGATTTTATGTGTTGCATGCCGATACGTCTCTGTACATGTTGAATCGATGGCGATGGCGGAGGCGGCGGGGAGAGGAGGGACTAGCGGCGGAGGCAGTGGGACCTCTTTAGGTCTTCCTGATGGTGTTTGCGTGCAGTGGTCGGTGGTTGGAGTTGGTGCTTTCGAGTTGCAGTTTGGGCGTTGCTGGGAACGAACAAGCAGCAAGAGTTCAGCCAAAAGTTCTACCCGTTTGCTTTCACGTTTTTCTGGACCAGGTTCGAGTTACAGGCCAATTACTCCAACTCATCCTCTGTCACCATTGGCTCGCAATCTGGGCCCGTTTATGGCACAAAAATTATTAAAATTTATTAATTTTAATAATTTTTATATTTTTTTAATTAAATTTTTTCACAAACACTTTTATGTTACGTCTTTTAACTTTTATAATATTTTTTACAAGTTTTTTCAACGACTCCCCAAAAAATTCTGAATCTAAACAAATGGTACTCGATTTATCACCCGAAGACCCCCCCTTCAAAAATTCCGAATCTAGACAAATAGCACTCGGTTTATCACCCGAAGACTGGTAGTGGATGACTCACACTGCGTTTGAAATTTTTATCAGGGGAGTTTGGATGCTTATATATATATATATATATATAACTACAAAAAATAAATAAAAATAAAATTTGATCAAAATAAAGTATAAAAAATTAATAAAAATTGATAGGTTTTGGTAAATCAAATCTTTTGCATGTAATTTTTATTAATTTGTTATTCTATTTAAAATAAAATTAAAATGATTGAAAATTTATTTGTAATAATTAATAATAAGTAGATAAAATTTTAAGTAGATAATGAGTAATTAATAAGTATTTAAACAAAATACAAGCAAATTGTAGAAGTAATGGATAGTTAAATGACATTTGTGAAAAAAAAAAAAGAAAAGAAAAAAATTAATAGTTGAAACTACTTAATTATTGTAACACTCGATTTTTATTTTTAGTTAATTATTTAGATTTTAAGTCATTTAAATATTTAGACTTAAGATTTGATCTGAGTCATTGAGTTTTTTTATTTATTTTCGTAACCTTTGTTAAATCTAAAATTGTGTTTAGGTTTGGAGTTAAGCCTAAAACCCAATCTTACGATGTAGTCGATCAATGGTTGATTGGTAAAGATGCTCCACTGATTCAAATCATCTTTGCTCGTAATAAAAATTTCACGAAAATAATGATTGCTTCCTACAAACAGCGCTAGTTATAGTGTCATAAAATGCAGACTGTTCAATGAATCATCCAATCAACAATTAATGAAAGATGTGATTGGATCGTGATGACTGTCTTGATTAGACCGCAGGAAAGCTCTGCCACTTTTGTCCGAACACTTGAAAAATGCTGTGGAAAGGCATGGTATGACCGAATACTCATCCCACAGTCAAGTTAGATTCTTTAGGAGAGATAAAAAAAAAAGGTAAATGAAGTGGCATAGTTTCAATATGGGTTTAAGTGTTTCATGTTTTCCTTTCTATCATTTGACTTACATAGGCTCGATATAAACCCACGTCCATCACTCAGAATGGTCAAACTATATCCAAAAGTAAAAAATAATGCTAAATACATGGCAGAGGGGTAGGGATCAAAGTAGATGTCTCATCTTCACCACTACAAAATTGCTAAGGATATGAAAGCGCTTATTTTTGTCATGGGTTTTGAATGTAGATGCTTACCACGTCTCCAAATAATATCCTCTATTACATATATATACAGTAGAGTATTAATGTGCCATGCCATCTAATTGGGTAATAACATGTGTTTTTAAAATTATTTAATTTTATTAATTAACTATTAAATATTACTTACTTACTAATATTAGGGGTTTTTGGAGGCCGGTCACAATTTATGGCCTTTTTAGGATTTAAGTCATACCCTTCAAAATTGTTTGTGAATAAGTCATATTTGCATCGAAAAGACAAAAAAGTACCTCGCGCATCTTTCACTCACAAAACCTGTTATTTGAAACTCCCCTGTTTTATCAGAAACGTTCCGCGACTTTCCAATTTCGTCACAAATCATCTGAAAACTAATCAAAACTTCTTCCAAATAAAGCCTCAATCGATCCCTAGCTTTTCGCCGAGCAAATCCACACACTACAGTCCTCCGCAATAAACAGGTATTATTTTCTATTAAAGGTACTCTTTAGGGTTTTTCGATAAAACATATCGAGGGTTTGAATATTTATTGTATGGTACTGTTTAGGGTTTTTGATTATCTTTCTAATAACAGGTTTTGTGGTACTGTATTATGTATTTAGTTTCTCCTAAAACGTATATTCGTTGTATTTTTACAATAGCCTAATATAAAACAGTACCGCAGACATGGTACTGTCATACATGCGGTACTGTCAGCCATTTCATTGCATGTGTGATTCATTTCTTTGTTTAATGGTGCTTTTTGCATGATAGAGTCATGCGGTACTGTTTTTGAATGAGCATGCATCTAAATAAAACAGTACCGCAAACATGTGGTACTGTCATACATACGGTACTGTCGGTCATTCTTTTATACTTGCAACTATTTTTGTGTTTTAAATGTGATGTTTGCATCATAGAGTCATGCGGTACTATCGGTCATTCTTTTGATACTTGTAACTATTTTTGCGTTTTAAATGTGATGTTTGCATCATAGAGTCATGCGGTACTATTTTTGAACGAGCATGCATCCTAAACAAAATAGTACCACAGATATGTGATACTATATGCGGTACTGTCGTCATTCGTTTGATATGTAACTATTTTTGTGTTTAAATATATGTTTGCATGATAGAGTCATGCGGTACTGTTTTTGAACGAGCATGCATCATAAACAAAACAGTACCGTAGACTATGGTACTGTCATACATGCGGTACTGTCTGTCATTTCATTGGATGTGTGATTCATTTCTTTGTTTAATGGTGCTTTTTGCATGATATAATCATTCGGTACTGTTTTTGCAAAGCAAGCATATTTTGTGAAATAGTACCGCATGATGTGGTACTGTCAAACATGCAGTACTGTCATAGATGTGGTACTGTATCTAGATGAGCTTGCATTTTATCTCTAGCAGAAAAAAATGTTCGAATTACAGGTATTGCAATCACACTCACACAAAATCAAACATGGTGAACATCTAATACCGTTCAAACCTAATCTCAGTCATTAATAAAGTTGAAACCATCAACTTGACAAAAGCACACAATGTATATCTTAAACATTCTCCATTTTGGAAGCTCATCCTCACTATTTTAAACTGTGAACTTAACAAAGATTACTCGAGAAAAAGCGATGTTGATGTGGAAACAATCATCAAAACATTTGACCCACAGTCATTTGACCCACAGTCCAAAACTTTCAACTTAGGTGGAATAAAGCTTCGCATCAGAGAGAAAGAGTTGCAAACAATGTTTGGAATAGAAGATGGTGAACAACTAATAGACAGTACCAAAAAAATCGCAAGGCCAGGCACTGAATTCGTCTCTCGTAGATTCTCTGGGTTGCGACGAATTAAAAAAACAGAATATATCTGATGCTTTGCGGCAGGCTGCTGAAAAGCAAACACGCATTGGCAAAGAAGATGTTGCAAGACTTTTGACACTGTTCTGTTTGGCAACGTTGTTTGTCCCTAACAAAGGACATTCATTGTCGTGGCACTACATCACATTGGTTGAAATTTTGGATCAAATCCACCAATACAACTGGAGTGCACATATACTTAAATTCTTGGAGAACAGTTTGTGCTCAGATTATAGGAACAAAGGTGTTGCAAGCTGTGTCATGATGTTGCCGGTAACCTTTTCATATCATATTCTATACTATATGTTGGTACTGTCTTATGAACTTCATTCAACTAATCAGCCCTAACAAATGATGCAGTACTGGATCTGTGAGCACACCACTCTGGTCCAATAACTACAGAAGAGTGCAACACCTAGATGTCTAGTCTGGGATCTCAAGCCATTGTCCAATGCATTGAAAACAATAAATCTCAAAAAGTTGAATAAAAATCAGGTACTATTTCTGATAAAATAAATCATGTTTGCATGCTAAGAATATTCGGTACTGTTTTTCAAATAGAATTCATCTTATACAAAAAATAGTACCGCATACATGTGGTACTGTCATCCGTGCATTCGGTACTGTGTTTCAAAGAGCATGCATTCTTAACAAAACAGTACCGCAGACATGTGGTACTGTCATCCGTGTGGTACTGTCAACTATTTTTTGTATTTGTGGCATCTTTTTGTGTTTCATGACTCTTTTTGAATTCTAGATACATTAGGTACTATGTTTCAAAGAGCATGTATTCTTAACAAAACAATACCGCAGACATGTGGTACTGTCGTACTGTCATCCGTGTGGTACTGTCAGCTATTCTTTGCATTTGTGACCTCTTTTTTGTGTTTCATGTATGCGGTACTATTTTTTTGTGTTTCATAGTGCTGTTTGAATGCTAGATACATTTGGTACTATTTTTCAATGAGCATGCATTCTATTCAAAACAGTACTGCATACATGTGGTACTGTCATCCGTGTGGTACTGTCAGTTATTATTTGTATTTGTCATCTCTTTTGGTGTTTCATGATGTTGTTTGCATCTGATAAATAAAATCATTCTAGATTCAACAATATATTCATGGACATACTAATGAATTCTATAATTGATGAACAAAATATCAGGTAATTGTGCCTGATCTTGATGATGATGATAAGGAGGAAGACAAGGAGGAGGAGGATGGATAACAACAATATGATGATGATCATGATGATGAAAGGACAGAAACAGAAGAATATATCACTGGGTCAGAAAAAACAAGTGATGATGAATTACTAATTTCTGACATTCTTCAAAAACTAAAGACAAACATAGTGCATTTAGACAAGACAACTGAAAGCGAGCGAAAACAAGAGGTGTCTTGTACTGCCGTTGAGCATAACCCAGAAACTCCTAAACTCGATCAATTTGGTATTGTTCCCTCTGCCATAGCTGAAATTCTTCTAGAAATAGTACCAGAATCTGATGAAGGCACCTTACCAGACAAAATAGCAGAAAAAGTCTCAGAACAAGAGGCACCAGAACAAGAGGAACCAAAACAAAAGGCAAGAGAACAAGAGGCAAGAGAGGCTGCATCAGCAGAAACAGTACCAGTTTAGCAAAACAATGATCCAGTTGCTTCAGTTTTATCAATTTTGAACCGTGAACAAATAGAAGAGCTGGAGCAACAAGTCAAGGAAAAATATGATAAAATTGCTGAATTGGATAAGCAAATAGCGGAAAAGGATGAAATTCTGACAAAATTGTTCCTTGACAATAAAAATCTCAACCTGTAAAACACAAACCTGAAGGAAGAACTTGATAATGTGAATGCAGTTGTTGAATTATTAAGGTCTGAATTTGTCGAATCTAGCGTCCACTAGGTAACGCAGAAACATGCAGCAACTAGAAGGCCAAAGAAGTTGGATACCAATGAACAACAAACTCCAGCTGCAAAACGAACCACCTTTAATGTACAAAAGGCTCAAGGACAAAAAACGCCAAAGAAAAGAGATCCTGAGTTCACATACAGTGGTAAAAAGAAGGTTGCCAAAAAATAAAAGGCAGACACTGCGGCAGTTGTCCTGAAAGATATAGAATCTGACGTTATAGACATTGATCTTCTACAATTATCTACACATCAGTCCGAGCCCAAGCAACCTCTACTGAAGCAGATTATTTCAACTTTTCAACAAAACACACATCTATCAGAGATAGAAAAGGAACGGATCTTAAAACTCATTGATAATAAGGGGAAAGAGTAAGACAATATTTAACTCTTTCTTTTTTATTACTTGTCAATTATAAAAAAATTACTTGCTATCATCTGGTACTGTTCTCTCTCTTTTACAATAATTGATACTGTTATTCCTTTATCTGGTACTGTTAACATAAACATTTCAAACTCAACTCATGTTGTTGTTGTTTTTTTTTTTTTTTTTTTGGCTGATCTTGTTGACATCTCACTATATACACACAACACAGTGTAACTGTTTGGGCTGTACCAAATGAACCACTCTACATGATCACCATTGAAGATATCTACAACCTCATAGCGAATGGGAGTTATCAAACATGGTAGGCATATATGATTAACTTATATTTCTACAGAATTAATAAAGTATGTTGACTATTTCTTAAATTCAACAAATTAATCTGATATTTACTAATCACAATATTTGCCCAGCTAATTGACTGTCATGCATGCTATTTGGAATCAACACAACAGGAATCAGTCCACAGTACTTTCCCCAAAAGATGCTTACACTTCAGCAGTTTGTGTTGGGTGAGATATGTGACCTCTTTTTGTGTTTAATTGTACTTTTTGCATACTATATATATTTGGTACTCTTTTTCTAAAGCATAAATGTTATAAGAAATGGTACCGCATATATGGGGTACTCTCGGCCATGTGGTACTGTCAGCAAATGGCATGGATATGACTTCTTTTTTAGTTTCATGGTACTGTTTGCATACTATAATCATTCGATACTATTTTTCAACTAGCATTCATCTGGTACTGTTTACATACTATAATCGTTCGATACTGTTTTTCAACTAGCATTCATCTGGTACTATTTGCATACTGTAATCGTTTGGTACTATTTTTCAACTAGCATTCATCTTATACAAAAAACAGTACCGCATACATGTGGTACTGTCATTCATATGGTACTGTCCGCCATGCGATGGATATGAGACTTCTTTTTTATTTTCATATTACTGTTGGCATACTACAATCATTCGGTACTGTTTTTGCGAGAGCATGCTTCTTAGGGAAAACAGTACCGCAAGCATGTGGTATTCTCATCCATGTGGTACTGTTAGCAATACATTGAATATGTGACATTTTTTTGCCTGTAATGGTGTTGTTCTCTTAATTATTTCACACAACTATACAAAAAAAATGCATATCTGACAATATGTATTTTTTATTGTTGCAGACATTTGTGGTATTTGACAGACATCATGCAGCTCGAGAAACTTATATTGATCAAAAGCTGCAACTATCTGATACATACACACTACTTGTATTCCCTTTGAATACAAGTGGAACGAAAATCTTGTTGATCCCAACCATTAGACCCTTTTGGTATTGGATAGAGACACGTGGACATGGACACATTATAATTTCATGAAACCACGTAGAGCAAATTCCAAAGATATGTATCTTGAGGATGCAAGGAAAGTGGTAAGATTCTGTGTGTAAATTTTATTCATAATTTCATTGGTACTCTTTTATACTATTTACAACAGTACCGATACTGTTTATTAAAACTGATACTGTCTTCACATTTGTCACATTGTATCAGAAAGAGTATGTGGAATCAAAACTTAAAGACCAATACCTCAATGATCCAATAACAAAAAACATTGAACATACCAGCATGGAATTCGAATACCCAATTGTTTCTGCAGCAAATTGCCCACAACAAATATCTACAACGTAAGCCACATCATTTTTTATTCATGCAAATTGTTGAACACCTCTAACTAAATTCTTACAACCTATAACATCTTGTGTGCAGTGTTGACTGTGGGCCAATGGTGTGCTACGTAATGCAATGCATATCAAATGACGAACCACTTGAACCGATGTTTTCAGAAGAAGTTGTACAAGCTTACAGAGCAAAGATGCTATCACAATTTCTGTCCATTGGTGATGTACAAACATTATGATTGTAATTAAAACAGTATTAGTGCACACTCTGTTTCTTTTTAACAACATACTTGTATATTCAACATTTTTTCCTGTAAATTGAATAGTACAGTTTATGCTAATACAAATAGTCAATGTTCAGTTAATAGTACTGTTTGTGCTAACATAAATAGTCATAGTTTTTGCGATTTGTATGATAATTCTTGGGATGTTGATTCTTGTGATGTTGATAGTGCTACAAATAGTGCCGATTGATACTCTATTGGAAACAGTACCGGTATTAATATTAACAGTACCGATATTGTTTTATACCGGTACTATTTGTATGAAGTATTTAATCTCTCAATACCAACGTATTGCAAATGAAGTTTACTTGTGAAAACACTTACAACTATTGTCACCAACAAATTTTTATGTCATTTAAATATAAGAATGACAACAGTACTGTCTGCAAATCTGAAATTGATACACTATTACCAACAGTACCGGTATTAATATAAATAGTATCGGTACTGTTTTATACCGCTTTCATTCTCAATACCAACATTAAAACGAATATTGCTGAATAAATAATTATCACAAAATGGATTGAAACATACTCATTCTCATATTAATTCAAAAACAGTACCATAACAAACAAACAATAATAGACTTTTTCACAGCATAATTTTGGGAAAAAAAAAACAATTCAACTCAACGGCTCTTTGCAAGTCTTCTTATTATGAGAGCCCATGCGACCACAACGACCACAACGAATTCTTCGTACAAGCTTATCAGTTGATCTAATCCTACGCTTCTTCGGCCTTCCAGCCAGTCTCGTGTTATTGGAGGTAATATTGAACTATTACAGTCTGCAAACACTTGGATTATATCTGTTGGTATTGGAACAATCACACCTTCATATGCCAATTTGTAATTATCAACATGAAAGTACTCATTAACAAACTCACTCAAAGGCCTGTTAATCCTCCCAATAACAGCAAATGCATGAGAGCATGGAAAACCAGAAATTTACCAATCATAACAAGAACATGTACAATTCACCAAATCAACAGTTGTTGAAGGATTAGAAAATACTTTATAAATACTATTTGAACACATCTTGATGCTCCATGTTCTACTAGCATCAACAAGTGCATTAAACTTCTCTTACATTCTTGGACATAGCACACCATTCTATTTTGCAGTTTCCATTAATTTAACCCTTATCTTGTCCACCAAATGTGCCACTGGCATATTTCTTGCATCAAGAATCCATGAGTTAAAAGATTCAATGGCATTTGAAGACATCTCACCATACCTTCTACTACAAGAATACGCATTAGTCCAATTTTGCACAAGCAATCCACTCAAAAAGTTATCAACAATTGCACCCCCTTCCCTCTTCAAAACATTTAACTTCTCCTTAAATGTTGCAACTGTGGGAGCATAAGCACACTGACAAAATAAGTTCACAATGTATTCACGAGATCCGTTAAATTTGTTACCACGACTAAATTTATCTCTTAAATTGTTCTTCATATGTTGTAGACAGAAAAAGTGATGACATGTAGGAAACTTAATTGGCAAAGATTCCATCAATCTAGGATTTCTATCGGAAATAAATGTAAAATCTTCAGAGGGGTTCAATATCTCACGCAAATGACCAAGAAACTAAGACCAATTATCGAAATTCTCTGAATTAACAACAGCAAATGCCAATGGGAATAACCCTGCAGATGAACATAAAAACAGTACCGCATAAAACAGTACCATTCTTTGTATGGTGCACTCGTGGTATTTGAATACTAGATACATTTGGTACTGTGTTTATACGATACTACATCTTACTAAAAATAGTACCACATAATAAAATAGTACCGCATAAAAACAATATCGAATTAAAAACAGTACCGCATAAAAACAGTACAATTCTTTATATGGTGTACTTATAGTCTTTGAATACTAGATACATTTGGTACTTTGTTTATATGATACTACATCTTACTAAAAACAGTACCACATAATAAAACAGTACCGCACAAAATTATGAACATTAACGTACCATTATTCGTATCCTTGCCAGTAGCTGCCATCAGAATACCCTTGAAACGTGACTTCAAGAAAGTACCATCAATAAAAATGATAGGCCTGCGATATTTGAATCCACGTATACTAGCCCCAAATGATACAAACAACTGTCTAAACCGGTTTGTACCGTCATCCACATCCAACACAATATGATTACCTCGGTTAAGATACATTGCAGCCTTGACATAACAACTTAAGTGATTAAACGAATCATCATACTCACCATAAATTATGTCTTTAGCTTTCTCTAAAGCACTCCAAGCCTTATCATAGCTAATTTCCATGCCATAGTTGTTTTTAAAAAATATAATAACGTCGACCAGCGACATTAAAGGTTTTAATGCTACCTGATCAACAATCAACTTACCCAAAAATTTCCTGCTCATCCTCTTAGACCTATCCCTAATAATTGTCAGACCACAACTGTGAACATTGTTGAATTTCTTTATGTAAAAATTACCATTAACTTTTGATAACGATGCAGCAATTGATCACGGACACCCTTCAGCGAACTTTTTTTACAAAAATAACTTTGACTCTATCCTTGTTATTCCTCTCATACAAAAATTCAAAGCCAACCTCTGTAGCATATCGACAAATTGCATCACGAAACTCATCAACACCTCCTACGAATTCCTGTCCCACTCTCAATATTAATGACGACCAATTAGAACACAACAATGGTTTATCCTTACGGCTTGAAATTGAACTATGATACACATCAACATTACAGGAATCATCATACGAATCCAGACCAGTACCAGCATCACCAATTGACACACTACTAGAAATAGTACCAGAATTGCTGGAAATAGTATCGGTATTGTTTTGGATCGGTACTGTGTTCACACCATCGTAAAAAACATCAATCGATATATAACACAAACCAAACCATGCGAGCCAACATCATCATATTTTTAAAATCAACATCGTTTCTCAGAAAACATGAAGGATGTTCATGGATTGAGTAACTAAATGACACATTTTTCACATTCAAACTCGACCAATTCTCACACACCTTTAACGCAAAATCTGAAAATGACATTTCACAATTCAAATTGACTACAAAAGCCTCCATACCAAACTTACATAGCAGCATCAAATTCGAAGACATGACTGACCGGAATCATTCACAGCACAAACTCACCCAAATGTGTAATCCAGATCCGTATGTATTTCTTCGACCGACATTAATCTCATAGCACAAACTCGCGTAATCCGTATGTATTCCTTCGTATATAATCCTTTAACAGACTTTTATCTCACTATATACTTGTTCACGCGATTTATAAGGAATGAAACAAAAACGAAAAACGTGATTCCCGGTTCCATAATTCTCGGCAACTTCATCTCAGTTAATCATAAAAAAGGGCATTTAAGTCATATTATAAATTATATTTAAAACAAACTCGTGGGACCCACTCAAAAGTGTGACTTAAATACAAAACTTTCTACATTAATGTAACTTAAAAGCAATACTTTTTTTTTTGGTATGACTAATAGCCTTAAAAGATTACAAAGTATGACTTGGATACAATTTTCCGTTAATATTAATTATTTGAATAAATTATACTTATCACTCAATATTTAAATATTAGATATTATCATTATCTAAATTGAATTATACTTAACACTGAATATTATAATTATCACTAAGTACGCAAAATTAACTATCATCAATTCAAATATCATCATTGTTTTGCCTCATTCTAGTTTGATAATTGAAACACTAAAATTAAAATTAATAAATTTTTTAAATAAAAAGAAAAATAAAAACAAATAATAAATTAATTTTTATATTTTAATTATTTTACATGTCTAATTATTCTCAACATATTATTTGAAGTCATTCATTAATTTTATCTAAGTTTATCATCCATGAATATAATTAATTTATATTAATAATTTATTTATCATGTGTTATAATTAAGTAATAAAAATATATTAATTTATATGTTTTATTTTTTTTACAGGTTAATCATTTTTTTTGCAATATAAATAAACTTTATTTTCTTAAGTGATTATCAACATAAAGTTTAATTAAATATTAAAATAATGATAAAGTATAAAAATCATCCATATAATTTACAGAAAGTGTCACTTTAATTTCTCTCTTTTTAATTGTAACAATAAAATCCTTACATTTCCGATCAAGATACTTTAGATTTTTCTTTCAAACACTGTTTCCCGTGGGGATAAATTTGTCAATTACATTATTCATCCCAACAACCAATGCTAATAGATCATCCATTAAATCAAACGAATTTAGACAATGTGTTAAAATATTATACATATAACTGATATACGGATAATATCTTAATATAAATATTTTATTATACTTAATTGCAATTAAAAATAATATAATATACTTGCACTAACGAATTCAAGCAAAGTGTTAAAAATATTATATACATAATATTTTAACATAAAAATTTTATTATAATATTTAATTATAATTAAAATAATTTAATATACTTATACAAACGAATTTAGGCAAGGTGTTAAAAATATTATATACATAATATTCCAAAATAAAAATTTTATTATAATATTTAATTATAATAAAAAATAATTTATTATGTTTATACTAAAATGTATACATGAATTATACATATATATTAACATTGTATATTATAATCATATTTATATATTTATTTATTATTTACCAAGTCTAAGAGACCGTCCAATACCAAGGAACCCTGAATATCGGCACAATTCCGAAGTTTAAATATTTTTATTACTTGAATGATTAAGGATTGCATTGATTGGTCCAACGGACCGTCCAAAGTCCACTCACCGCCGAAATTAATGGCATTTTTTGCAATTTTTCTGAATTTGAAAGGGTAATTAATGAAGTTATGAGTAACACTTACGACCATACACCTATTTTAATAAATTTTTGCCGAATCACTCAATTCTTATAAATTTGTTTTTCAATATTAACAGTGGAGTAAAAAACTCATTATAAATATGTTTGGAAGAATATTTAATTGTTTAGTAGTAAATTTAAAAGGATAATTTTATTAATATTCTACACTAGTTAAGTTAAATAGTAAGTTATTTAAATTTAGTTTAAAAATTTATTTAAATTAAAAAACTTTAAACTTAACTTGATAAGTTATCCATTTGAGTTTTTGGGTCATTTGACACATAAATTTTTATCAATTTTTAACAAATTTTGTCTAAAATAAACACATATCTATATTACATTTTTAATAAAAATTTATAAAAGTTAAAGAAAAATCGGTGAAAGTTAGAAAAAAATTAGTAAAAATTAGTAGTTTTATATGTCAGAAGAAAATTATATATTTAATAAATTTTGATAAAGAAAATTAAAAAAAATTAAGAAAAGTCGAAAGTTAAAGTATTTTAATGATTACTAAACAGGCTCAAAATTGGGCGAACTTGAATAGTTTAGATGACGTTTAATTTATTTTTCTAATTTTTATTTTTATTTTATATGTTAAAAATCTCAGAATGAGAAAATAAAAGATGCTATATTTTCCGTATCTTGAAAAATTTCTTATTTTTTTGTTAAAAACTCTCAAAATGACTCTTTATCATTTTTTATTTTATGTGTAAATTTATTTTTTATTTTTAAAAACAAAATTTAAAAATACAAATAAACAAATGAGTTTTGAGCTGTTTTCTTTATTTTTAAAAGTATAAAATGAAAAATAGGCTTAAAAGAGAAAAGAGAAAATAAAAATAAAAAATAAAAAATAAAAAAAATCAAATTACACCTTAGTTTTTTTAATATAAATCTCATTTTCGTTGAGTTGAGTCTAAATCAAAGTTTGAATTATAAATTTTGTTCCAATTTAATTTAATTTTATAAATAGACGATCTTGAATGAATTTGTCGCGAGTTTAATGCAATCCAATCCCGAGCTGATATGTTGCTTTTACAACCCCGACTTTAAACGGAAATTGAGTCACCCGGCCGCAATACGCCCGGCCGACCCGTTGGGGTGGATGACGAATTGACTCAAGTCAGAAACAAAACCATCAAAGTGGGCTTGTTACGTCGAAAAGCCCACATGGGCCTAATGACGGACTACACATTCTGATCCCAGGATAAGCTCAACCAGCTAACAAAACCCTCTCTACCTTTCAAAAAAAAAAAAAAAAAAAAAAAAAAAAAAACCTCTCTCATGAACGCTAAAAATTGAAAAAAGAACTAAACAAGAACAAGTAACAGAAAGAGAGAGAAGAGAGAGGAGAGACAGAGATTACTCTTCTCTCGCGCGCACAGTTGAAACGATCTTCGCGATCTGTGTCTCTCTCGAATCGAGCTCACTCAATTCTCAACAAAATCACAGGCCTAACCCAAATCAATTCTCACTCTTCACTCTCCACCCTTCAGATCCCCAAATTTTCCTATATATAGATATATATATATATTAATTATATACGTAGTTGTGCTGTGTCTATAGGTTCTGGTTATGGCGTGCATAAAGGGTGTGAACAGATCGGCGTCGGTGGCGTTCGCGCCGGAGGGGCCGTATCTGGCGGCGGGGACGATGGCCGGGGCTGTGGATCTATCGTTCAGTTCGTCGGCAAGTATCGAGATCTTCAAGCTTGACTTCCAGTCTGACGATCGGGAGCTCCCGTTGGTCGGCGAGTCGACGAGTTCCGAGCGCTTCAACCGGTTGTCCTGGGGGAAGAACCCGTCGGGGTCCGAGGAGTTCTCTCTCGGTGTTATTGCAGGTGGTCTGGTAGACGGCAACATTGGGATTTGGAATCCTTTGGCGCTGATGCGGTACTGGTTTTATCCGAATTGTGGTTTGATTCAAATTCTATTAGTTGTTTGAAATTTTAATTATTTCTTATCTTATCGAATCAACTGAATAAAATAGAGTATGGTGGTTTTAGACTGAGAACTTCAACTTTCTCTCAATGGAACACAAAACAAAGTTCAATTGAATCAATTGAATACTAATATGGCACTAATTGAAGGTCTTTGTGTTATTTGATAGAATAATTGAAAATTGTGTTGGCATTTATGGAGTTTTTCCCCCCTTATATGCTGTTATATAATAACTAGCTCTTTGAAATTTGTTCCTAACTCATGAATTTTCCTTTGTTGTGATCTCTTTGGATTTTTTGAGCTTAAATAACTGAGATTTGAAGGCATAAAGTATAATGGTTTAATTTGATAGGAGGAAACATTCTTAGAGAATTACCATTCAAGTGGTCCTGCCAGTTCTCTTTTAACAAGGAAACTTGGTATCATAATAAATTTATCAAACTAACTTTTGTGTTTCGCACATTTGCCTTTGTATCTCGATGATGCCCTTTACTAGGATATCTCTGGACTGTATTGAAATTGCTAGTTGCTGTTGTGTTGTCTGGCTCCTTGTTTTATAGACAATGAAGGGGTGTGTGTTATTTTGACTTAAAACCTCAGGATTTGTCATGATGAAGGAATTCCTTCTTGTGTGATATTGCAAGTAGAACTTTTTTCTGGGTTGTATAAAATTCCAAATAATTACCGTATTTTTTTTGGTCTTTAAGTGCTTTTTAATGTTCTTCAGGATAAATAATGTGTGATTCTTATTAATTCCTTGAACATAGTTCTACGAATACTTTGTTTCCTTTCAGCTCCGAGGCAAGTGAAAATGCTCTTGTTTCGCAGCTTTCAAGGCATAGAGGGCCTGTAAGTTTCACTGTTCTTCATTTGTGATTGTTGCTTCATTTTGCAGGCATTTTGTAATAAAATGACTTGCTTGCTCCTACTGCACATCTTTTTTTCAGGTTCGTGGTCTGGAATTTAATGCACTTTCTCCTAATCATCTTGCTTCTGGAGCTGATGAAGGTGAAATTTGTATATGGGATATATCAAAACCTGTGGAACCTACTCATTTTCCTCCTCTCAAGGTATGTGTAATGTTCTAGCATGTATTGCTTTTGATTCATTTTTTGTTTCCTCTCCTGAATATTTACCAAATAATGATGTGAAAAGATAAAGCTTTTGTTTTGTCACTGTTTTTCATGAAGCAAAGGATATTGTCATATGACAAAAATGTTGGGCCTCGGGCTTCTTGTCACCAATTCCCCCCCCCCCCCCAAAAAAAAAAAAAACCTCAGTTTTCTTGTAGTAGGAGTTAAATGTTGGAACCCACCCTTGGATGGTCCAGTGGAGTGGGAGTCAAGCTTAAGGCTTGGGTGATATACCCAGGTTGCAGGTTCGATTTTCACCTGGAGCGGCCATGATTTAAGTGGGGGGCCGTGGTGGTGGGTTGCTGCGCTAGTTCTCTCGAGGGTTTGTAACTCAGTGGGTAAAACCGCTAGGTGATTTCCCCTGTTACCCAAAAAAAAAAAAAAAGGAGTTAAATGTTGGAATTTCACATACTTCTTGGAACTTAAAAGAAATCTCTCTCTCTCTCTCTCTCATGCACGCGCGCGCACACTGACGTGCACACATGTGCGCCTGCGTTTGGATGTGATGCGAACCAATGAACCTGTCTTAGATTAGTAAGAAATGATAGCATAGTAAGAATAATACTCAATCTTGGAAGGAGAATGTGGTGCACCTAAAGGCAAATTGGAATATAGTTGCCTAAGGAAGCATTTGTGATGGGGCAAGGGAAACTTTTGCAGCAGGTTCTTGGAAGTAAGGCAAGTCTTTAGGGTTTTTATATGGCAAAGACTGAGTTTTGTTCTTTCAATACACATTGTTTCTAAATTTTAGGAATCATTTATTGGAATTGATAAAATTCATTGGGCAGAGAAGGTTTTCAGAGTTCATGTGCGAAGTTATTGGTTGGATAAGGATTTGTGGCTGAAATTGGTTATATGCCGGGCTTTGAACAATGGATCAAGATTAGTATCATGTCATAAGAGGAGGAGAAGAAATAGAGAAAGCTCTAGAAAGTTAGGAATTATGTGATTTGATTTCTCCATTGCTTTTCATTTTGGTGATAGAATTGTTCAGCAGGTTGCTGAAAATGGCTGCTCAGGGAGGATATATTGAGGGGTTCTCATGTTCTACTCTGCATGGCATCTATGCTTGTAATCCCGCTCTTAAATCTAAAATATTATCCAAAAGAACTCCCTCCCTCTCTCTCTCTCTCTCTCTCTCTCTCTCTCACTCTCTCTCTCCCTCCCTCTCTCTCTCTCCCTCCCTCTCTCTCTCTCTCTCTCTCTCTCTCTCTCCATATGTATATATATATTTATGTATGCTTGTGTGTGCTGGTAACGGTTTTGTTTACAATTGTTCTGCTCCAATTTTGTCATACAAGATCTACTCATAGAAGCTAACAGAGTTTATGACTCTTTTATGCAGGGCAGTGGATCTGTTACACAGGGTGAAATTTCATTTTTATCTTGGAACAGCAAGGTTCAACATATATTAGCATCCACTTCATTTAATGGGACAACTGGTGAGGAATTACACTGCCTAATTATGTTAATTAGTCATCACTTCTTTCTCAGTTGGGAATAAGAACATTTCTGTGGTTTCAGTGGTTTGGGACCTGAAAAAGCAAAAGCCAGTGATTAGGTAAATTGTTTTTGGTCATGCAAAGTGTGTTGATGCTTTTACATGAGATAGTCATGACACATTACCTAAAATGTCTATCTTGACTGACTGACAAGACTTTCATATTGGCAGCTTTTCGGATTCAAATAGAAAGCGGTGCTCTGTTTTGCAATGGCATCCTGAGGTGGCCACTCAGCTTATTGTTGCATCAGATGATGATACTTCACCAGCTCTGAGGGTAATGAGGCTGCATTTTTTTCTAGTAATATATTGTATTTTACTTGCATAGTTGTCAACTAAGAAGTATGGACACTCTCTAGGGGCTAGCGTGCAGGTGTAGGAATCTCTCCAACACAGACACGTGACTGACACTGGGCAGGCACTTGTTGGACTCGCGGTTAAGCATATCCATATTTTTGTAGCCTGTTTTTTTTTTGGGGGGGGGGACACTTAGGGGTACGTTGAGGACATGCGAGGGGCATGTCGGGACTCTGGGCCAGTTTTTCATCCCTTAATTTTCTTCCAATACCTTTTAATGATGGCACAAAATGTTTATTGCGAATTTTCCTTATTTCTTCTTTAAGCATCTTTGAGGGTTCACCTTTTTTTTTTTTTTGGGATTTGTATTAGGGATGGCTGATAAATAATATTCACTTATTTATGTTATATTTATTTAATGATAGAAATACATACTCACCAAAAAAAATGATAGAAATACATTTTTTAAATGATTTGTTGATTTTCTTTTCCTTTTTTTTTTAAAATAGAAAGTAATTGTTATGTGAAGGATAATACGGCAATTAAGATATAGAATATGTGGTTTTGTTTTTAATTCTAATTAGTGTTTTCTTGATTTTTTATTGTCTTTCAAATGTTTATATGTATGATATAAAAATGTAAATAAACGTTATTTATTATTTTGTTTTTTATTTGTTGCATGTCCTTGCTGTGTTGTCCCATGCATTTTTTTGATAATTTACGTGTCACGTGTCCAAATTGTGTCTTGTCATGTGTTAGTGTCTGTGCTTCTTTGGTTGTCAATCCCCCACCCTACAGGTCAGCACATATGGTTCTGATCTTAAAATGGTACTGAGACGGCTTCTTTCCGTCCTGGATAATCTTCCAGACTGTTCCGGCTGTTTTGTGCTGTTCTGGTCTATTCTGGAAATTGTGGATTGTTGCATATGATAAAATATTAATTGATGGGTGGTTAATGGGAAATCCATGCCCTGTGGATCCCGTAAAGCTGAATGATGTGCTCGTGACTTGTGAGACTTAAAACAGCAACATAAAGTCACACTAGAGGCAGGTTTTAGAAATCCAAATATTGGTGGCGTTTGGAGTGATAAAAAACAAGAAAAAACAAGAAAAAACGTGGTTTGGGTTAATTTTGGCGGAAAAATCCGTTAGAACGGTTTGGTAAAACCATTCTAACGGATTCAAAAAATAATACTCATTTTTTCAAAACCGTGGGAATGGTTTTCCAAATCCGTTCCCACGGATTCAAAAAAATAGTAACAATGGTACTCGTTTGAAAGCTTTCAACTAGGAGAATATGATTGTCAAAAAAAATTTACGCATTCGGTTAACCTCTTTCCGAATTTTTGATTTTTTTAAGCGAATTTTGGGTTTTTAGTAAAAGCGGGAAAAATTTAAATTAGTAATGGTGGGAAACAAAACAAAATTTTTTGGAGATTTATTTTGTTTTTCAGAATTCCAAACGGTGCCATTATATATGATTCCTCCTGCAGCCACACATGCAAGTCACAACCAGTAAGCATGGTGGTCCTACGGTCCTACCACATATATGCGTATATAATTAAATCAATCATTTGAATAGATTCGCGTATGATATTGATGGTAAATAGGTTACATTGTGTGGGGCCGACTATGTAATTTGGGTACAAGAATAAATCATGTTAGGATCTTTGAACTGGTTCATTCTTGTTTTATTTGTTTGTGTTGTTTTGACTTTCTTTTTAATATACTTTGCATTAGACAGTATGTTTATTTATGCAAAAAATATTTAATTATTGCCACATTTTGCATGTGAAATTATTGGGGCAAATGCCATGTTTTTAATGAATATATGATGTTTAAATCTGAAATGGTACATCTAAAAATAGTGTTACTAAAACGAGCGGTACCGATAGCAAAAATGATGTGCTGCCTGCCAATGTGAGGGATTGACAACTATGCTTAGGTGTAGAATCTATTGCTCATATCATTCACATTGGGATTTCCTTGCAGCTTTGGGATATGCGTAATACAATGACACCAATAAGAGAGTTTGTGGGACACACTAGAGGTATGTTGTCTGGAAAATTGTTGCTTTAACTTTAAATTGTTGATGCATTTGAGTGTTTGATTTTTCTACCATTTGACGGTAGAAGTTTGGAGGAAATTCTCATTTAGAACAGCATCGTAGTTCTCTCTTTTTCCCTGTCTGTCCATTTAGAACATGCATGATGACAATGTTTACTACTTCTGTGTTTGTCAGAACTATGAAAATATAGAGAGAGTTTAAGAGACTCTGTTGTGTAATTCTCCTGCAATATTACACCTTTTTAGTAGTTATTTAGTTTCTTTCAAGTGCATGGAGAAAATCATAAAAAATATGTATTTCATTTTTTGGTCTTTTGTATGTTATGAATAATTTTGTCTGATAACATAAGGATAAGCTTTGTAATAGTTGTCTATTGAATTGCAGTGTAATAATTTATGTTACTTGGAATCCAGTGTTGCTGTTGGGTAGTGCTTGTGCAGCGTGTAAGATTTGTGTGCTTTTCAAAAATGCATTGTTTTGAAGAGTTGAGCACGCCTACCCTGCCTGTTCATGTTGTGTTGACATGGTTAGCTTATAGAGAGCGAAGGGTCTAATTAGACAGTCTCATGTAATCTCTCAATGCAGTCAAATATTTCTTCCTTTTGAACCTTGAACCTAAGCCTAGGGATTTGGCTTCATTGCAGTTTGTTGCCATGCCAAATCTCTTGGATTCAATAAACCTACTGCATTCATCATTCAAACATCATCAATGCTGTACATAGGCACATTTCATAGGTGCAAAGCATCAGTAGCAAAGCTGGGTATCTACCAGTTTTCTTTTTTATTTGAAGTGGTAACTGAAGTTATTGTGCTCTACTTGCAAAACAACGCAATCTCTTTTCATTTTTTGATTTGTTTGTGACTGGTTTAAAGTTTAACTAGCAATCAATACCTATGTTTTGTTGTCAATGTGTAACATTATATACTCATGGAACCATGAAAAAAATTAAGAGCATTCTAAAGCATTTTTATGATTGAATATTCACGCATTTACAATTTTGGGAGGTCCAACAAATGAAGAAAATTAATAACGTTCTAAAGCATTTCCCTTGGCAATCCTTAATGTCATTGAATCATATGGAAATTATTGTATATATCAATTTTCCCATGCACGATGAGTTTCCCACTTTCAAAGTAGTCAGCAATGTAAAAAGGAGAGTGATGAAAGGACTCACTAAATCAGAATAAATAGACAAATTAAATTTTAAAGGAAACAGTCACATGGAGCTTCTGTAATGTCCTGCGAATTTTATCTACTTTTGGAGCCACTGAAGACTTAAGATAAGAAGCTGTCTATGATTCTCGATTGGATGCTATGGTGTTAAATTGGGATGGACATGCATGGTATACTGTATTCCATAGATAAAAAAGGGATTATTTTATTTATTTATTTATTATTATTATTATTATTATTATTATTATTATTATTATTATTATTATTATTATTTTGTGGTTTGGGCTGAAGCTAGTGAATTAACCAGAAGGTTTACCTTCTGTGGTATATTTTCGTCAGCATAGTTTTCTTTTGGTCTTCCATTGTAAGATATGCGTGTCATTTTATTTGCTTAAAAATTTTCTGTTTCCTCTTTTGTGCTTTATCTTTCTCCAGGTGTGATCGCAATGTCATGGTGTCCCAGTGACAGTTCCTATTTGCTTACCTGTGCCAAAGACAACCGCACGATCTGCTGGGATGTTGTTTCTGGAGAGGTATAATAAGATGTTGATACATCTATCTTTCCTTCCCACCTCCCTCTCCCTCATCTCCTACTGTGTTACATGTGTAAACTAGCTTAAGCCTCTCCTCTTGAATGTGCCGTCCTATGTATGTTTAGTTGTGTGTCTTCTTTTTGCCTCCCCCCCCCCCCTTGGGGTTTGGGCAGTGTGTGGTATTCCACTGTCCATGGTCTTTTGATGTTGAATTTGCTGCAGATTGTCTCTGAATTGCCAACTGGAACCAACTGGAATTTTGATGTTCACTGGTATCCAAAGATACCCGGGGTTATATCAGCGTCTTCCTTTGATGGAAAAATTGGGATTTATAATATTGAGGTAAGCTATTGTACTGGTATTCTGTCTGTTTTTTGCACAGGAAGTAGATGTATATGCTTTCAATGGAAAATATTGTATCAAGTAGACTAAAAACTGAATCAATTTTTTTTTTTTTAAAAACAAAATTAATAGTTGAATATTACATAAACTAAAATCTCATGTTGTGTGTTAATACTGAGCCCTGTTTAACAAATTTTGTTGTGATATTTTGTTAACTAAATATTTTGTCATTTGGGTGCTTATACGTTTTCTCATTGCCAAATTAATTGGTGGAGAAATACATTTTGACCGTTTCTGGATAGGCCTTCTGAGATGCTATCGGTATTGCATGAAGCGTGATTGCATTCTATTTGCGTTCCATATATCACTTGTGTCTCTGTGTTTCCTACTTCAAACTTACCATGCCGTGTTTTTCTGCAGGGTTGCAGCCGATTTGGCATTGGGGAGGGTGATTTTGGCGCTGGTAATGTACTTCTTAGATGTTGTTCATATTTCAAATATACAGTTAATCAATTAATTATTATTATTATTATTATTTTTTAATTTTTATAGTTTGTGTTTGTGTGTTATGCATCTGGTGATAAGATTAGGTGGCTTGCCTTTGCTCATCTTTCTTTGCTATAATTTGTGCAATTTTATTTGCTTTTGGTTTGTATTCATTCATTGACCGTAAGCTGCATGTACTTTTGCTTTCTTTCCTGCATTCACTTATTGTCAGTTTGCTTTTATTGAGGTATGAGAATATTTTTGAGAAGAGTTTTAGCTAAGATTGTTAGCTCATATAATCTTAGGTGACAACTTCTGATTCCAGTATATATTTTTCAAAGATTTGGGGGTAAGATTGCTATATTTTGCCTCTAGAACTAGGATCCTATGGCTGTTTTTATTTTTGGTAAATACCCTGTTATTGAATGCATAAGATATATGTTGGATGGACTCGAGGGGGTGCGCTTCCAAGGGTCAAACCTTCCTAGATCCTTAACTTATGATACAGGGATATGTAAAAATTGGCATGGATACAGAGGCATGACATGAACATTGAAATATATTATATATTGGATGATATTGACACACGATGTTTTTTTTTGGTAAGTCACACGGTGTTATTATTTTGGTGTACCTTCAAAATTTAATGGGAGTTAGAGAAAGAAAAAGAAAATTTCTATCTCATGTCTATGTGAAAAGTTTGAAAATTTTATTTCCTGTCAGCATCAAGTTTGAGTCTATTCTTTTTCAAATATCCTTTAAATTAAATGATCCAGGTGTTAGACATGTCTCATACCCTTGCCCTTGCCATGTATGATGTATACAGGGGCAGTGGTGGAAATAGAAGAATCCACATAAAAGTGGGTAGCATCATGATGTGTTCGAGTCCTACTATAAGGGTCAAGGACAATTTACCTGACACAATTTTCTTTACATGCATTCTCTATGCCGATTGCTGCCGTAACAAGAAACAAGATGTTCTTAGGCAGAATGATAACTAGGGAAGTTAGGAAGGAAAAGCTATTAATGACACAGACTATTTTATCTTATATCATGTAATAAAGAGAGCCAATTTAAATGGTTTGGGTTGGTGCAATATCTGTTCAGATTTTTTGCCTGAGATCTCTAAAGAAATGTTTATGGTGACATGATAGAAGTGCCAAGAAAAAATTTGAATGTACAAAAAGCCCTAAAAGTTGTTTGATGAAGTTAATCATTTTGTCACTCAATCATCGACTTTTTTTTTTTTTCACTTGCATCGTGTCATTCTAGTTTTTCAGTTACAATTTCCCCACCATGTCTATATGGTACTCTGTTATTTTTGTTCTGCAGCAATTTTTTTCACCATGATCTATATTTGGTTATTTTTCTCATATTTTAACCAATCTATGTGCAGTGCATTTGAGAGCCCCCAAATGGTACAGACGTAAAGCAGGGGTATCTTTTGGTTTTGGAGGCAAGCTTGTTTCATTTTGCTGCTCCAAGGATGCTGCTGCTGGAGCTTCAGAGGTATGCTTAATTGGTGGCTCTGTGTTACTTGGTTCTCTTTTCATGATCTTATGTGACCATTACCTTCGTTCATTTTTAGGTTTATGTGCATAACCTAGCTGTAGAACACAGTTTGGTGAGCCGATCTTCTGAATTTGAAACTGCGATCCAAAATGGGGAGAGATCTGCATTGAGGCTTTTATGTGACAAAAAATCTCAAGAATCTGAGTATGTTTTCAGTACCAAGGAAAGACCCTCTTCTTCCTTTTTTTCTCATTAAAATACTGAATTGACATATAAATTGGGTTCTACTCAACTTGTCTGATGACCAGATCTGAGGATGACAGAGAAACATGGGGCTTCTTGAAGCTTATGTTCGAAGATGATGGGACAGCAAGGACAAAACTGCTGGGTCATCTTGGTTTCAGTCTACCTACTGAAGCAAAAGATACAGTGCAAGATGAGCTTTCTCAGGAAGTAAGGGCTGTTGGTGTTGATGACAATGTACTAGATAAAGGAGGATTTGTGTCAGATAAAGCAACCACTACTTTCCTGTCTGATAATGGGGAAGATTTCTTTAACAATCTTCCAAGTCCTAAAGCTGAAACACCTGTGTCAAATTCTGGCAATAACTTTATGGTTGGAGTCTCTGTTCCCAGTGTGGAAGAAACGCAACAGGAAATTGATGGACAGGAGGAGAGTGCTGACCCATCATTTGATGATGCCATTCAACATGCATTGGTTGTTGGGGACTATAAAGGGGCAGTTTCACAGTGCATATCTGCGAATAAAATGGCTGATGCTCTAGTTATTGCCCATGCTGGTGGTGCTTCCTTGTGGGAAAGCACACGGGATCAATACCTTAAGAGGAGCCATTCCCCTTACTTAAAGGTTGCCACAGATTTTTTTTTTTTTTTGGGGAAGTTGTCAGCCATTTATCGGATCCTATTAACTATGGAATTATTGGATTACTACATGTATTATAAGGACTATACTGATTATGCCTTTTTACCATCAGGTTGTTTCTGCAATGGTTAAAAATGATCTGATGAGCCTCGTCAACACCAGGCCTCTGAAATCTTGGAAGGAGACACTTGCTTTACTTTGTACTGTAAGTTCCTCAACCTAGGGGTATGTGATTAATGCACGTGTGAAATTCTGGAAGGAGTTTTTTTTTTTTTTTTTTAATCCCATCACCCCCGGGTTTTATTTTATTTATTTATCTTTTTGGGGTGGTGGTGGTCCTCGAATGATGTTGTCATTGGTGTCCAGTTCTGCTGAATTGCTGGCAAGTAAATGCTCCATAAATTCTTCCTTTTCAGAGTGAATTCTTGATCCAAATTATGAAAAGAGACTCAATAGTCCTCAATATTGTTTTGAAAACAAGAAATCATCTGAATTTGGTGGATACAATCATGTTAATTCGGTTCTTTGCTCAGTGGCTTTTTCCAAACATAGATAATTCTCTTTTAAGTTTTACTAATGATAAATTTAAGAAATAAATAAAAATACATTTTCCATTGATAACACTGCATTTACAAAGATGTTTATATTACTAATGTTAATATTCATCCATGAACAGTTTGCACAGAGAGAGGAGTGGACTGTGCTCTGTGACATACTTGCTTCTAGGCTCAGCGCTGTGGGCAATACATTAGCTGCGACACTATGTTATATATGTGCTGGTAATATTGACAAGACTGTAGAAATTTGGTCCCGGAGTCTAACAACCGAACATGAGGGTAAAACCTATGTTGACCTCCTTCAGGTAAGTATGCTGCATTGGAATGTTTATTTAAAATTATATGTTTTAGCTTGGGAGTTGACAAATATTAATTTGTTTATGTGATTAGGATTTAATGGAAAAGACTATAGTCCTTGCTTTAGCAACCGGACAGAAGGAATTTAGTGCTTCTTTGTGCAAGCTTGTTGAGAAGTATGCTGAAATTTTAGCTAGTCAGGGCCTTTTAACTACAGCAATGGAATACTTGAAACTGATGGGAACTGATGAACTGTCTCCGGAGCTTATGATCTTGCGAGATCGGATTACGCGGTCAATAGAAATTGGTACGTGTTTTGGGCTTTGCACTTAGTAATGTGGGACTTGCTTCTCTTCTCTTCTTTCTTTCTCTCCGACTATGGTGGTGATTAAGATGTCTTAACAGTTTTCTTCTTGATCTTGATGAAGTTCTTTGATTAGGCTTTCCAAGATATAATTGCCGTGGCTGCAATTGTTATTTTAGTTAATTCTTTCCTGCATGTTTCATCTAGAAAGAAATCAATTACTGGAAGTTCATTGATTTTTGATTACTGTTTTAAGCCTAATATATGGGGAGAAAAGTATTGCTTGTAAATATATATATATAGCATGATGGTATTAGTTTGTGATCCCTGAAGGGAATGCTACATAATATTCAAGATAGTAGCGCATCAGAGTTGGATTTTTTGCCTTAGAAATGTGTTGTAGCATCAATTGTTGGTTGGCGCATTCATTTCTTGTAGTGGAGAAGCAGTATCTGGTAGACTCAAGCCAGGTGTTTACTCATCTATAATGAAGCTTTATTGTTTTTAGAATTATTTAAATTTCTAAACTTCTATCAATATTTTTTGCCCTAGGTTGGTCCTGTTCTTTAGGCTGTCTCCCCCCATAACCTCAAAAAGTAAAAAAAAGGGCACGAGAAATAGATAAAGAATGGAAGAAAATGTGTGCTTTTACATATAAAATTATTTATTTATTTATTTTTTTGGGGAATTGTTATTCTTGAATGAAGACAATCATTTTTTGAGCAAATTAAATTGGGCATTCCTGTTTCATTTTCTAGACTGTTGATTGTATTGTAAGAATTCTTTAATTTCTGCACAAATTAAAGCAAAGAAGTTTTTCAAATTTGTTAAGATGACTTGATTGATCCAACAAAGGCTAACTGTTTAGGAGATATGTGCCCTCCTGTTCCATGGAGGCTAGACATCCTTGCATTATTGTGGACATTTTTTTCCAAGACTGTCTAACTTTATTATTTTTCCAAATTTAATTTGGACACTGTAGATTTTCCATATATTTCAGTTTAATTTATGTTCTTTATGAGAACACAGATGCAACTAACATAACCCCATTTCTTTTCCTTTTGACATTTTTATGCATGCCCCCTTTGAAACTTGTGTGTGTTTTTTATTCTTGGTTGCAATTTTTTAGATAGGCCCTCTTGATCCTCTGGTGTGAAATTTTTTATTGAGCTCAACATGATTTATGTGGTATAGACTCTCAATCATTAGACAGTCTTAAGATAGATGCAGAATGACTTTTTTAGGGTTGGACAATCCATCTTCCTATGTGAATTTTCTGGCTGCACTTCTGTGTATATGGTTCTCATGGTGCATAGGCTCTATGGACGTACTGCACTTAAGGAGCGTGAGGTGATAAGACGCTGCAATAGGTTGCATTTGTAAGGAACGCATTTTAAGTTAGTTTCGGCAGAAAAGTGATCTCTTCCTTTTCCCCCCTTTCTATTCTTTCTATACTATTAACCCACAAGTGCAAACCATGAGTGCAATTGTAAATAATAGGCAAAGGAATTAACAAAATATATGGTCAAGGCATGTATTATTGTTGCAGTTACAATTTCATGTAGTTGTATAACTAAAGAGAGCATTTGAAATGATGTGTGCTTGGGTCACATTGGATTCAAATTGGGGGGTTGGGGCATGACTTGTGAGAGGTTGGTATTGTTGTGCCTCGTGTGGTATTGGGAGGCAAAGCTTCAGCTTCAGGTATCCTTCCCTGCCCATTCCGGGATTACGGTGAAAGAGCTGGCCAACAGATGACTATTGCTGGTCATCGTCTATTTTGGATAACTTGGAAGTTATTTGAAGAATTAGGAGGTTGATGAGCTGGTGGTTTGTGTGGAAGAAGATTATATGGAACTTTGGGTATTGGAACTGTATGTTTTCTGGTTTGTGGTGTTTTGAGGTGGATCTTTTGGCAGGACTTATAGGAAAGTTGCAGGTGGATTTCCTATTGGAGTCAATTTGGGTGTTCCCAGCATTTATGAGGTGGCTTCGTTTGTATAGAAGGTAGCTCATTCAAAGTCTCTCAATTTTACTAGTATGGCGTATTGTTGTCAATTGCTGTTACCAAGTGGAACTGTGGAAGAGTCTGGAAACCATCTGATTATCCATTATTAGGTGGCAAGAGACTTGGGTGATGATTTTGGTGGGTAGTGGTTGTTCCTGTGTATTTTGGCTAAACCTTGTTCATAATTGGAGCCCTTTTTGTTTTCTTTTTTTCCTTTTTGTTTTAGGAGGGAAGGGTGGGGGCGTAGTTGTGACAAGGACAAAAGTGTGCGTAGATATGCTATTCTATATGGTGTATTAGGAGATATTTAGTAGGGGTGAAAATGAATCGACTTTCTTGATCTATTCGAGCTTGGCTTGAGCTCGGTTCATGACTAAAACGGGCTCGAATCAAGCTCGATTTGTGGCTTGTTTAGAATTGAGCTCGAGCCTGGAATAGTTTGGCCCAAAAACTTGTGAACTGGCTCGATAAAATAATATATATATTATATTTTTATTAATATTTTTTATAATATTTCATTCATTATATTTTAGACTAAAACAATATTGTTTTGGTTTACTTGAGCTACTTATGAGCCGATTTCGAGCTTAAATTCTTCTTTATCCAGGCGAGCTCGAACCTATATAAAAGTTTGAACCACGCTCGAACTCGAGCTCGAATGAGTTAAAACTTGGCTCGACTCGTTTCCATTCTTGTTTAGGAGTAGTTGGGATTCCATTTTGTGATTTATTGTTGGTTCTTTTTTTTCCCCCCTTTTAATTTTCTTGTATGGTTGGGTTTTCGCGTGGCGAAATCAGGCCATTGATCAATTTTTAGATTTTTCGAAGTCTTTTTGACTTGTGATGCGATGTACAGGTTCTTTTTCCGTTTTAGTTTTTTATTTTTATTTTTATTTTTTAAATTTCTTGTGATGTGATGCATAGGGGTGGCCCCCTGTGGCAGTGCCTTCCTCAATGAGCTTATAAAAAATAAAAATGTCCTTTTTTTTTTTTGGATGTAATCTTACAATCCTCTTGCAAATTAGGACCAAGTAGGAAGCATATTAGACCAAAAAAATTAACCGTACTTTAGCTGTTATAAACTTATTTAGCAAAGAAAAGTAGGTATGCAAATCAAAGACTATGTTACTGCAACTTTAGTGCCAACCGATTATTTATTTTATCTCACTCTTATGGCAGAGGAAGTACCCAAATCGACGGCCTTTGAAAACTCTCAATCACAATCTGGATCGACTTATGGTGCTGATCAATCTTCTCAACATTATTATCAGGTACTTATCTTGCATCAGTTTCCATGTTATACATATTTCTGTGCGGTAGCTGTCTTAGCTGTAAATCTGCTGCTTTTCTTGTTCTGACACTTAGTGGTTTGTCTTTCCTTTATTGTGCAGGAAACAGCACCACAGCAGCTGCAGCAGAGCATTCCAAACAATCCTTATGGTGAAACTTATCAACAGTCATTTAGCTCTGCATATGGGAGAGGATATGCTGCTCCTGCCCCTTATCAGCCAGCATCACAGCCTCAAATATTTCTTCCATCCCAGGCACCTCAAGTTACCCAGGTATTCACTTGATCGGTTCATTTCCACTAGACACTAGATATTAACTAAATGATTTATATGAAATGAATCAAACTACAATTGCAACATGCTTGCTTTTGTTGAGAGGTGTTTGTTCATCCACATTCTTTGTTAGCTGTGTAATTAGTGTGTTGGTTTAGCCATATATCTACCAGCCAGATATAGACTTTTCAATTGGGAGCGTATGTAATTATTTTAAATCTCTCTTGGGATTTCTTGCTTTTGGGGATGGTCATGGCATTAACCTGTTTGTTCATCAATTGCACTTGGAATAATATATTCTTCTTCCTATTTTATTTTATTTTTGTTAATTTTTTTGCAAATTATTTATTTTGCCATGCTTTCTGACTGTTGGTTTGTCAATGAACTTATGCTGGAAAATCTGATTCTATTGAGGTTTCTTTTCTTTTCAACTTTTTATATCAGATGAACTTCACTACACCACCTGCTACGACTCAGCCCACGGTGAAACCCTTCGTTCCTGCAACCCCACCTGTGTTAAGAAATGTGGAGCAATACCAGCAGCCTACACTTGGTTCTCAGTTGTATCCTGTACGTACATCTTCCCCCCCCTCCCTTCTCTTTTCTTGAGTTAAATATATTCAGTCAAATTATTCAATGTGGAAGTATACTAAAATTTGCTTCTCATGTTTGTTTCAGGGGACTGGAAACCCTAGTTATCAAGCTGGACCCCCCGGCAGTGGTTCATTTGGCCCTATTCCATCCCAAGCAGCTCCGGTTCCTGGGCATAAGATGCCGCATGTTTTGGCTCCAAACACAGCATCTAGGGGATTTATGCCAATTCCGAATTCAGGGGTTCAAAGACCTGGTATGGGTCCCAAGCAACCACCCAGTCCTCCTCAGCCAGCACAAGTGCAACCAGCCATAACTCCTCCAGCTCCCCCACCTACAGTACAGACAGTTGATACTTCAAATGTACCTGGTAACCTTACTTCTTTTCCATCTGTTTTATGTTCCAGAATTTTTTCTTTATACTCAAGGCTTTACTGGTTTCAATCCTTTGTTTTGCATTGTTGATGTTATCGGTTTTGTCAACATTTAGATGCCTAGTTTTTTTTTTTTTTTTTTCTCTCTCTCTCTTGAAAATCTGCAAATAGGTAATTCCAATAAATTAATGATGTATGCACTAGGAAATATAAAGAACAGCGTAATTCCAATAAATTGAGACAAGATTTCGTATTTATGGCAAAAGGGAAAAATATACTACTAAGACACTGCCATTCTACAGAAACTTCTGGATCTTGCCCCATGACGTTGAAAAACCATTTCACTTGGCTAATATAAGCTATTTTAGGCAAAGCTGTCCTGCTAAAAAATGATTTATGGGGCATGGCTACTTTATGGTGGGTCTTCTTGACATGGGTTAAAGTGAGATTTGAAAGTTGCAGCCTGGTTGTCCTTGAGTGTGGGTGAAAAATGCCCGGAAAACTTAGGTCTCCCATTGCTTGACATCTCTAGTTCTTATCAGTATAGCGAGAAGGAAATCATCTACTATTTTAAGAATCTTATTTGAACTAGAGGAAAAGCATTTTTTAGAGCCCAGGGCATGGATCAAGCACTCGCAACAAGCAAGAAAGGATAATTGTGATGAAGTTGAAAGTGAATTCTTTGATCTTCAATATTATCTCCGGTATAGGATTGAAAGCAAGGGTTAAAGATTGGTCACTCATGTCAGCAAGTCTGGGGCAGTTGAAAGAGCTGCTCGAAAAGGATCATGGTTGGCCCAGTACATCCTTTTGTGCCTCGCCCCTCTCTCTAAAGGGTCTTGGTGCTGAAGAAGGCTCGTGGCGCATGTGCGTGGATTAGGATTATTGTTCCCCTTAACAAGATCACAGTAAAGAATCCCTGTCGGCTACACGGAACTCGTCTAACAAGTTCTTGTCTTGAAGCCGGGTTCTAGAACATATGAAGATGAAAAAGTTATGTTGACAAGAAAAGATGTCAGTATTCCATGAAATATGGCATTTGGGTCTTGTATGCAGAAGTTCCTACCTGACTCTATCTTCAGTTGTTAAAGCAAGGATGTCATTGCTGTAGATATATGTGTGTAAATATTGTTTGATTGTGTCCTCAATATCTTGTATTTGTCCATTTTTGGACAAATATTGTGCTTGGTGCATTGACTTGTTCTTAGATTTGTATCAACAAGCGCAATAACAATAATGTAGCTTTTAACCAGTGAGTAACCGGGTTGAGTCCATTGGGAAGGTCTAATGATTGTTATATCGCTCTTGTGTGCTTCAAATTTTAAGTGTACAATTTGCTTTTGATTCAATGATTGATTTTATGATTTACCAAATGAAAGTTGAGTAACCAATTTAAAACAAGATTATCTTATAAGATGGAAATAGCCTTAAACCGATGTTGGATCCAGATGGTTGTCGATGATGATGATGAATAAAAAGGTGTTCGTTAGTCCCAATTCATTGTCCAATGGTGAAGATTGGGTGATTCTTCTTCAGACCTTTCTGAATGATTGTATTTTCTTGTTAGCTCATAATCATGCATACGAAAAAATGCACAAGTATTCTATATTTTATCCACCCAACATTAGGATGTTGGAGATAAATGAGAATCATTAGGACTTTTGTATTGACATAAGATAGGAATCATTCAAGATCGATTTGTTATTCAACACATTAAGAACTATGTCAACATGTGAAGAGAAAGTAACCATCTACCATGCCAAGAAGATGTTTTTGTGACTGTTAGTACTAATTTTTCTTTTTCTTCAAGATGCTGATATTTTTTTTTGAGAACCAAATCAATACAAATATAAAGTAAAGCAATATCTACATAAATTCTACTATTTATTCATCGTCTAACAATCTCATACTTCACAAATATTGGTTCTACGTCTGGGGAATTTAGAACTCTATGGCCATTCTATAAGATGAGCTTAAACGAAATGAACAAGAAGAACACGTAAATGAAATGTTGAATTTTGTTATAATTGCTCTAAATGGAAGACAAGATAATATATGGAATTACATGGTTATTTATAGTCTTGAGCTACCCTAAGGCCTTCAGAGATCAGTTTATGGGTGAATTGAGAGCTTTTGAAGGAGTTTTGATGAGCTAAAATTGCTAACTTTAAACTGTAAATCATCTTCTTGCTTTATTATTTATTTATTTTTTCAACATAATTGTTGCCTTAAGTTTTTGCTTTGACCTTGATTTTTCCATCTTTGTGTTCATAATATACATTTAGTGCTCTTGCTCTCTCTTGCATGTAATTCGTAATGGCTTAAACTTGACTGGAAGTCACCCTGTCCAGTGAAATGGTTCTGTGCTGATTCACAGTTCAACTAAGATGTTATCTTTGTTTCTGAATTATGTGTTCCAGCCCAGCAAAGGCCTGTTATCACAACTTTGACAAGGCTTTTCAATGAGACATCAGAAGCACTTGGAGGCTCACATGCGAATCCAGCTAAGAAACGGGAAATAGAGGATAATTCAAGGAAAATAGGTGCCCTGTTTGCCAAACTTAACAGTGGGGACATATCAAAAAATGCCGGAGAAAAGCTTGTTCAGCTCTGCCAGGCTTTGGACAATGGCGATTTCAGTACTGCGCTCCAAATCCAGGTTGCGCTCTTCCTACCTTAAATAAATATATATATATATATATATATATATTATATTAGAGAAACAATTAGAAATGAAGGTTATTCCATTACAACCTCGGGGTTGGATCTGAACGCTGAAAACAGCATTTGCTTGCATGGGGAAGATTGTGTACATTTGGTCCTCCCCTAGGGGATTCTGTGCACTGGTTACCCTTTTTTTTTAAAACTACTAGAGATGAGAGAGAAAGTTTGCAGTGCTTTTTTTTTTTTTTTTAATTCTTCCCTTTATATTTTTGGGGGTTGTACTGGAGGTGGAGAATTCTGAATTTCTTTTTTGATCCTTTACTGATTCTGCTTTGGACAGGTACAACTTACCACTAGTGACTGGGACGAATGCAACTTCTGGCTTGCAACTCTCAAACGAATGATCAAGACTCGGCAGAATGTGAGATGAGCTGAACGGGTAAATTACACCTAGGAGCGAAGCCTCGGTTTCCAAATTTTCACTTGTCGGGTCATGTCAGGGCTCTGATCCCTTGTGTATACAAGAACTCACATCGTCAGATAGGTGATGGCAGCAGGCTTTTGGTTATCGTTTCTCTTTGTTCCCTGCTGCTAATTATCTCATCTTGATTCCAGCCTTTTCACCACTTTTTTCTAAAAGCACCTAGAGAAGATAGTTCTCAGGACATCAACGGTGTTTGCCATTTTTTTTTTTCTATATAGTTTGTTTGTAGCATCAAGAAATAGATTTGGGGTTTTGATTTTATATAAAATGATTTGGCCATAATTGTTGTCCACAATCATACGGTAAGTTGCTCTGGGTGATTTAGCTTCCAACACTTTGCCCCCTTTAGGTATTCCATTTATTTGTACTTGTAAGGATGAATATTTAATGAGATCAATTCTGGTTTTGTTGGTGGTGACTAACGTTAAATATTCTGGCTGGCTCTTGCAGTGCTACTGCTTAACCAGTAACCTTTAGGCTTTCTCCTCCTTTTCCCCTCAGTCTCAATTTCCATCTGAGCTAGTTTTTAACATTTTTTTTTTTCTTAACTATGTTTTAAAGGATTTAAAAATTGCAAATGCATTGATTGTTTATTCTTATCATAGGCTTTGCCATTAGTAGGGAGTTAAATATGTTACTGTAGATACACTTGCATATTCCGTTCATAATAATATTTAATATTAGAAAAATAGCTCACCCACTGATTCTACACTTGATTTTCTGTTCGCAATAATATTTGATATTAGAAGAATTGCTGACCTCCTTATTCTTTGATCTCTCTCTCTCTCTCTCTCTCCCCCTCTCAAAATGTCGTCGCAACTTAGTTGGGGTTTATTTGAGTGGGATAAGACAAAACCTTTCATCACTTCTCCTTTTTACACCTTTGTACTGAAATATATTATGCTAAAAAAATTCGTTTTGCTTTGTTAACGGTATTTCACAAACCTTCTTTAATAATTTATGAAACTTAAAGGCTGTTAAAATGTTCTCCGAAGTTGCTCATTTTTCTGAAAAAATTTTCTTGAAACATAAGTAGAAGTGTCTTTCAGAAAATATTTTACGTTAGAGCATGAAAAGAAAAGAAGTTATTTTAGCCACTCCCTTTTTTTGTAGAAATTATGAATTTCACCAACCATCCTTTTTAATTTATGAAATTAAAAAAAAATTCTATTTTAGCCACACTCACTTTTTGGAAATTATGAAATTAACCCTGTAATTTTATTTTTCTTACTTATATCTTCTTAAAGCTATTAGTAGTTATTTTCAAAGCTAGCTTGCATACTTTGTTAGATACTGGAGCAATAGTTATGATGTGTCAATCTAATGTCATGCCTATTGAATATTAGATGTAAATGAAAACTCAAGCTTTAGCTGAAAATGCTAATGGTGTAATATCATAGTGAATTTTAAAGTAAATACATTTTATTCACTTTTCGTTGAATAAAATTTAATTTGCTTTATTTGGTTGATAACTTTTGATATGTGATTCACATTTATAAGAAAGAATTACAAAAATAATGATTATACATAGAAAAATTAACATATAAGTGAAAAAAATTAGTTCTTTTTTTTTTATAATAAAGTCACTTTTTTTCATATGTATGTGAATTTTCCTGTTTGGAAATAATTTTTTTTTGAATTTTTTAATAAATGTGAATAATATGCCAAAAAATTACCCAAAAAATAAATTTTAATTGAAAAAGCCTCGAAAAAAAATACTAAAATAAAATAAACTAGAGTTAGTGATTTGCCAAACCACCCTAATAGTGTTGTTCTATCTTGTACACCCACGCACACGTTACCTTTCGATTACGTCTTTGGACCACTTTTGAGCACTAAAAATGTTTGAACCTAGTTGATTGGTCCTAGACGTCCAGCAAACCAACCAATTGCTTCTGGTGGGGAACCATGCAACTTCCATGAAGGTGCGCAACGCAAACGGATAGGAATGAGAGAGCTTACGTTTGGTTTGGAAAATTTAGTCATTTTTTTTTATAAGTTTTCCATTTTTTGTTATCTGATTTTTTTTAAGTGTATTATTCGTATTTATAAAAATTAGACAAAAGATTAAAAATAAAAAAATTCATGTATGAATTAAAAAAAGTTAATTATTTAAGGCTTATGTGTTTTTTTTTATTTATTTATTTGAAAGTAATTTTTTTTTTTATTTTTTTGATGAATGTAAATAGCATGCCTACAAGTTAAAATAAAAAAAAAATTTGAATTTTGATAAAAAAAAGTTATTTAGACAAAGGGAAAAAAAGGGTAAAAAATAAAAAGCTGCCTATTATTTGCTTCAACTTCAAAAATTCTAAAAGACCCACTGGCCAGATGTATCACGAAGTAAACAAATAAGGCCAAAAAAAAAAAGAAAAAAAAAGGAGAGAACGTTAGAAAATAAAGGATAAAGCAAAGAAAGCCACAAGAAAGTTGTAACGTAAAAGCCATCACTGACTTGATTACATGTTCCCAATGGGAAGTCAAAAAATGTTGGGATTCTTTCCAAGGCGTCGAAGTCTGCTTATGAAAGAGCACTCTTTTCATTGATAATTCCAACTTTCGGCAATACATTCCTAACATTAATTATTGATAGAGAATAATTTAAATATGATTTTGTTATACATTTCAACTTAAAATTGAAAGACTTGTCATATATATGTAATGAATTTGACTAAGTCTAAAATAATAATTTAAAATTATTAAAATTAAGAGTTAAGTTGTACAAATAATAAAAAAATAATTCTCAACCAATAAGAGTCTCATTTCTTATATTTTTGTTTTATTTATCTACCATCATAACAATATATATATGTGTATAAAGTTTATTTAAGTATTTAAAAGCTTGTTACATAGTTGTTAAAATAACTTCATATACATTATTTAATTTACTTTTAACAGTTTAAATTTTCTGAATAATCGTTACTTTAACATGGTATCAAATTTTACGAGATTTTGGATTTGAATCTTCTTGTTAATATTTATTCTTGCGTACTCTAGTCACAAGAACAATATATCTGATATTGATAAAATCAAAATTTTCAAAATCAATATAAAACCCTACTATTCTCTCTACTTCTCACTAATTAATTTCAAATTTTTTGCCTTTTAACAATAGAATATAAATGGAAAATGTATACTAATGAACGAAATTTTCTTATTTTTCTTAGAAGGAAACTTATTCATCACGTAGTGGTCCTCCTATCATTTTGACAAAAAAAGACTCGTTGGAATGTATTAGAAAATTAATTTTTCTCACATCATTCATATTATTTATTTATTTTTTAAATTTTCTTTTGGAGATTTGAGTCGATGGAAAGGCAACATTGCGACGAACAGTGCTTGCGTGGTGTTCAATGGTGAAATTAAATTATGACAACCTTTTCAATTGCATCTTGCTTACCAAATCAAACTATTTGCAACTGGATTTAAGCATTGTACTCCATAACATATATTATACATACATATATATATATATATATATATATGCACCCACAAACGCAATGAAAGGAAGGAGGTTCCATTGTCTTTCGAGATGTCTATCTTGCCTCACCACCCACAGGGCCACAGCTAATGCCCTTCGCTGTCTGTCTCGCTGTCATACTCGCACCAAACAGTTGGCTTCTTTTTGCAATTCTAAATTATTTAAATTCATTCCTTATGCATCTAAATCAAATTAAACCTAACATTGTCTCACTAAGTGGGGTCAGTTATATAAATTTTACAATGCTAATCAATAAGGGATGCCCCACGAAATTTTATTAGATATCAAATTCATAAAAAAAAATCCGAGATATCAAATTCATAAAAAAAAATCCGACTAAATATTATATTGACTGTCGATCACCTAACATAATTATTTATGAATCTCTTTCCAAAAAAAAAAAAAACGTCACATTTAAATAAAGGTTTCGTGGACCCATGGAATGCAGTGCTAGTGGAATGTACTTATCCCATTTCTATATCATATTTAATTTTTTATTCTTTTTCTAAATGTTAAAAGACCCGAGTGCCATATTTTAAGAATGCTTTGTTGACATTGTAAATTAAATTCTATTCGCCCTAGAGAGCATTGTCCCGTGTATCATTAAGACAATGGTTCTTTTGTTGTTACTTTGGGAACCCCTTTCTTTGCTTCGACTTTTATGAAGGAAACCACCTATAAAAATTGCATAAAATATGTTTTGATATTAACAAATCTTATTCTGTCATTATCATTACTGAATATATATATATATATATAGAGAGAGAGAGAGAGTAAGAAAATAAACGAGCATTTGTTTTAAAAAAAAAGAATTTATATTATTTTTGTTAAAATGAAAAGAAACTTTATATTTGGAAAATGTAAATATATGTGCCAGTTAAATTTACAATTTATTCAAATATGGGAGGTAACGTGGTTAATAAGGTTTCGTTTAGAATCTTAAATTTTATTAAAAATCTTCATAAATTTGTATAGAACTCTAACTTTTTATACATTGTACAAATTATGAAGTTGTAACTTTTGTTAATTTAAATTAATTTTTTGGCCACTTTAAACATACCCTAAATTGTAATTTTATAAAATTACTTAAAACCAATAAATACTTAAAAAATGATTTATTAATTATAAAAATAACAGACAATTTTAAATGTGAAAAAAAGTTGAAACTTGACTCCCCTTCTCTCTGCATATTTATTCCAACCCAGCGGCGGCACATTTTCCATACCACAAGCATCTCCGTAGCCTTTTGGAAAGCTCCTCTGCTTTCTGTGTTCTTATATATATATATATATATATCTTGTCAGATCTCTCACTCCCTCTCTCTCTCTTCTCTCTTTCTTGACTGGAACATTGATGATGGGATATCTATCTTGTAGTGCTGAATCATCGATCTCCGTCTCCAATTCTCAGCCCCCAGCTCCTTCCAAGAAAGCCACCCATTTCCACGAAAAACCCATCAAAATCCAGCACTTCGATTACAGCGATCTTGAAGCCGCCACCAATGGCTTCTCCACCCAGAAGCTTCTGGGCAAAGGCAGCCACGGCCTCGTCTACAAGGGCGTTCTCCGCGGCGGCCGCCTCGTCGCCGTCAAGAAGCCCTCCGGCCATCGCCTCTCCTCCTCCTCCGACAACGCCACCGAAGTCGAGAACGAAATCGAGATCCTCTCCAAGCTCCACAGCCCGAGGCTCGTCAATTTGGTGGGCTTCACAAGCGACCCGAGGGACCGGCTCTTGGTGGTCGAGTTCATGAGCAACGGCACGCTCTACGACGTCCTCCACTCCAGTCCTGGCCCCCCCAACTGGGGCCGAAGAATTCGACTCGCTTTCCAAACCGCCAGGGCCATCGATACCCTGCATTCCTCCGTCCCTCCGGTGATCCACCGCGACATCAAGTCGGCCAACGTGCTCATCGACCGCGATTTCACTGCCCGTTTGGGCGATTTCGGGCTGGCCCTTCGCTGCCACGTCGACGATTATCGACTCCTCTCCACTCCCCCCGCAGGTACAATGGGTTATCTCGATCCCTGCTATGTGACTCCTGATAATTTAAGTACTAAAACTGATGTCTTTAGCTTTGGAATTCTATTGTTGGAGATTATCAGTGGTAGGAAGGCAATTGATGTTGGGCATTCACCTCCTTCTATTGTGGATTGGGCTATTCCATTGATAAGGAGAGGGGAGTTTTTGGCTGTATATGATCCGAGGATTGAGCCTCCAAAGGACCATTTGGTGAGGAAGCAATTGGCAGTGATAGCTGCCAAGTGTGTGAGATCTTGTAGGGAGAGGAGGCCTTCTATGAAGGAGGTTGCAGAGAGCCTTAGAGGGTTGAGTAAATTGGTTCCTCTTCATTCGTGGAATGGATTTAGTAACCCTTGCTTGATGGTTGAGACCGTGGGACGTCCGGTTGAATTGGGGAATACCCAGTCGAATTTGAGGCTAAAGGGTGTTGAAGAAGGGAATTTGGATAATAAGGATGCTAAATATTCTAGGGCGTTGAGGTATTCGCGGCGAGTCTACTCGGATTTGGGCATCAGGAACAATTTGATGGATCTCTTGACTGGAGCTGATGGGTTAACTGAATTTCGGGGTGAGGGTGATGGTGAGGGTGATGGGTTTGAGGATAAATCAAAATCAGCAAGTGGGGGCTCTGGTTTTAGGATTGAAAGTGCAAGATTTGTTGGCAGAGGGAGAACTCAACTTCTTCCTCGCGGTAATCATAACAGAAATGGGAACCTCTTTCGCGCAATGCGAGACCTGTCAGTTGGGGAGAGTTCAAATGTAAATTCTCGAGGGAATTTTGGAGCAGAGGCAGCTGAGACTAGATAGTTTGTTGTAAAGCTCTATTTGGAACTTCATTAGAGGCTGTCTTGTTGATTTGGCAACTGAGTGAAGCTCAAGCATGTAACCGTCTGTTTCTTGCAAATTGATTTTGACGTTGTTGAATTTGTTAATCCAATTGTGTTGCCGAAGGGCCAATTTATGGGGATCATTTAATGAGATGTAATGCTTTCCTCTTGTTTTGTTTATATGGGAAGCTAATGAATTACACGTACAGAATTTTGATCCATTTCTGTTCTTTGGTATCAACATTTGTGCGTTAAGCATGCATAGTTTGGCATTGGACATGGTCAAGAAGATATTGGGATTGCTAAATATCTGTTACTTCTTTAATAAAATTTTATTGAACCAATATGAATCCAGCGACGCATATTGGTCGTTTGGGTGCACAAAAAAAGTGAAACCCTGGAATATTTTTTTTTTTTTTGACGAGTTGCACTTTAGTTGGTAGTTGGGTGTTTGGTAAAAATTTGTAAAAGTTAGTAAAAATTAATTTGTATTTGGTGAAGAAAATTAAAGAAAATTGGTAAAAATTAATTTTTTTTTTTTTGGTGAGCCATACGCCGCCTGATTATCAACTCTATTTTAACACTTATGTTTTCATTATTTGAGATGCATGCCTTTTTTTTTTTAAATATTGTTCAACTTTTATTTTGATACAACTAATTTCTTAAGCTTCGCTTGAAAGAATTTTTACGTCAACCAAAAACTAGAGGAGTAGGGTTGAATTCAATAGCAGTGTTTATTTGCTTTATGACGCCCTGACGTCATGTAGTTCTGGCTTGGAATGAAAGGAATTAATTCAAGATAGAAATTATTGTAATCAATGGCTGAAGACAACACGCTTTTTTTGAATTTCAATTCAATTTTCATAACAAAAGTAGAAACTACACCAATCACGTGGAAAAGGTCTATTCCTTGTTGCATCTGATGTTGCAACTTACTTATCTCGCAGGTAATAAAGTGAACCTAGGATTTACCGAGTGTGTCTCTGTTTTCTCTGGTGAAATTCTTCTGCAGTGGACTTTTCCTGTTGCATTGATTTTCTTTGACGTTAAAAAAATCAATGTCAATGTACTGGAAGATGAAGAAGATTGGTTCATGCAAATTACCATTTCAAAAGATTTATAAGTATCTCACCTTGAAAAAATGGCGTGGCAATGTTGGTCACTTGAATCTTGTGAAGCAAATACTTGGTGTGGATTATGTTTTTGTATTTTGGTATATTATTACTAAAATCTACAGGACCCTAGTGGCCGTGAAATTTCCTTTGCTATGTCTCTGTCATTTGTGTTAAACAAAATTAGTTAAGGTTGGTAAGCAATGCCTGGCAGGAGGTCTTTCGAATTCTTCTGATAGAGTTTTGTCTTCCAAATCCCAAATCTGCATACTTGTTCTGTTTTGACGTATGGGTTAAATAATTATGCATTCAAACCAAACTGGTGTTTAATATGTCTAGATCTTATGATAATCGTATTCAGTATTCAAATAGTATTATTTGTGACAATTGTTGTTGGTGTTAATTTCCTTATTTGGCCAAGATGGTTTACCTACCAATTAATTTAATTCGCAAGACTGCCCATGTGACGAGGTGAAATTCTTCGGTGAAGGGATTAACTTAATGATTTTGATGTCTTCTCTGTCTCAATTATTCATTCTTTTGAAGATATTGGTGCCCAAAACTCAACTTCCTTAATGTCTTATTCTATGTCCATCAGCGATCAATACTGGGAGAATTTCAACTTGATTTGTAATACTTTGCTCTCTCTTTTTCTCTCTCTCTCTCTGTGCAGTTTAAGCATATAAATTTTTTTGCTGGTATTTGGCATTCAAATGCCATTTGTCGAGTTTCCAGCGAAGAATCATATTTTTAGACCCGCTCCATAGTACTGCTTTCGGGGGACCATTCCTGTATGCTTGGTGAGCTTTTGGATATTACATTGAATGAGTACGTCTCTCTCTCTCTCTCTCTCTCCTGTCTTACTTTTGATTTTTTTTTTTTCAAAATCTCATGCAACTTAATGTTTGGTTCGGTAAAAACAAAAAAAAGTTAGTGTAAAAGTGATACATTTAAAAAGTTACAACATTTAAAAAGAAAATAAAATTTTGGTGAAAAAAAGACATGAAATGAAGAAAGTTACCAAAAATATTAAGCTAAAAGCTTTTATTTTTTTGGTAACTAAACAAAATCTTATTTTATAAATGTACTAATTAACAAGTCTTATTTTCTTTAGAAAATAAGTCATTTTCATGATTTTTGATAGAAATGACTTACTTTTTGTTTTCCTTCATAAAGAAAATAAATGATGAACCGCGAAACGAACAAACCATTCCACACTCTAAAAATATAAATAAATAAAAAGAATCAAATAACTGTACTGATCATTTCATCCAGGCATATTCTCCTCCACAAAACAGGTAACTCAAATTTAGCAATTAACGAACAACTGATGGAGCCCATAGTCCTTCCCTTGCATTAAGGCTTTACAGCTCACAGTTGGTTGTCTGGGGCCTTTGATTGTAATGTATGAACGTTTGATCAAAGTGTGTGTATAGATCTATATCTATATAAATATATCAGCCCTCGGTAACATCCACTATAATAAAAATGAGTTACAGTAACAAATTTTTGTGACAATAAAAAATATTGTCATAAATAGATGACATTTAGTGATAACATTTTTTTTTTGTCACTGAAACTACATTTTAAGATTATTTTTGTGATAAGTACTATAAATTGGAAACATTAATATTTAGTGACAAAAATATTTTGTTGTCACTAAAACATTCATAGTCAGTAACAAAGCTAATTTTTATTGTCACTGAATCACGTCACTAAAAATTATAAAAATATTGACACCAAAAAATTTATTGTCACTGATTGGCGAACTGCCTGTTAGGCAAGGGATGAGTTAGATTTCTATTTTTATTATTTTAAATTGGGTTTGGTAGTTAAAGTTCGTTGAATTTGTGAACCAATGCAAGTAAAGGAAAATCCGTTGTTTTTGGATATAGAAGAAGAAGCATCATCATTTTGCAAAGAAAAAAAGAGAAAAGTGATGATTCAAGTAGCTAGGATAGTGACAGTGCTAACGGAAAATATCAAATCTACTCATTTGATCTCCAACAACCAGCCTTTTTTTTTACTTTAGTTTTAATGGTTAATTATTTTTTTTCTTGAGAAATGTTTCGATAGAGTCCACTCAACTTTTAATTGTAGTTCAGCCCTCATGAAATTGTTTGGAGTAAGAAAAAATGAGATAAATTGAGATAAATTGTGGTTTAGGGAGAGTTCATAATGCGTGCAGTGAGAGAAAAAAGTTGATGTGATATAAAGTTAATAGATATTTATAGAGATTTTTGGAGATTTTCAGCAAATTATTACACACCAAACGGGCCCATATATCGACAAATTATTTAATATGTAGATTTAATTAATTAATAATATTAATTACATTATGATTATATTCTATATATATTTAATTTTTATTAATTAAATTATGTAAGTCGGGTGATGTACTGAATAATAACCATTAAACTCTTTCGACTATATATATATATATATAATTGGTTTGATAGGTGATACCATAAGCGTTTAACATGTGTGATTTTATAAATATCATTATACGATTTCGTACAATTATCTTGTTATCGTAGTCTTAACAGTTATCATCTGCTATTTGAACAAGAAACTTGCTGTTAAAGTGATATTGAAGTAATGATTTGACCAAGCTACAAAATGAACCAATGCAACTGTCAAAAGCGAGAGTCTCCACACAAACAAGTGCTGAAACATGCCTGCTTTAATCGTCTGTGACTCTAGCTAGCCTTCTTGAAAGTTATAATTTTGAGAAATTAATTATACAGTCCACAGGATCGAATCATTGCATGGCCTGTAATGGAGGACGATAGTGTCCTCTTCCTCGCCAAAATTAATTTTACAGTCCACAGAGGCGAGTTTGGAGAACTTGCAGCATGAACGTGCTGCTACAAATCCAACCCTTCTTAAGAGAATCAGCCTCTCCATTAAAGGGGCAGGTTGTCACTTTCGACCCATTTAAGTCCAACGAGGGTGAGTGATGCCTCAGGTTAGAGACACCTACCAGACACTCGTACAAAGTGTATGTGGATTTTTGGGGACCAAGTTGATCAGGTTAATCGTCCCAGCGCTATTGTCCACCACCATTTTTATGTCGGTTGTGGACTTGGTTGGGATTTTTGACTGGGGTTGCAAGCTGCATATCCCTCCTACGAAAGAGTGATAAGAAAGAATTTAAATGTCATTAGATATATATAGATCGATCTGAGTCAACATAATTACCGAAAAATTAATCTAAAGTATAATTGAAATACATGACATTTTATTTTTGAAGTGTATGAAAGGTTTAAGCCCTCCCCCCCAAAAAAAAAAACTCACAATTTTTTTTTTCTGATAAACCGTTCATCCGACGTTGATTAGAATCCATTGATAGGTTGACGATGATGTTTGTCCTCTTCACCATCTTCTCCTCCAATCACTAATACGCCATGCGAAGTCTTGACTTGCAAAACCCTATGTTTTGGTGAGGCATAAAGGAAGTATTTGGTGATTAAATAATCAAATAATGTTTCCCATTTACTTAAAAAAGTAGGGAAAAAAAAAGACTTACCTTCTATTCTATGCTTAAAAACCTGAATATATTGAATTTGATGGTCTTGTCTTTCACTTCATGAAATGTGAGGAGAAAAGTGATAGGATATGGTTTAGGTTTATAAAAGAAACTCTATATATAATCAATTTAATGGGTGATATTGTGAGTGTTTAGTGCGTAGTTTTGTAAATACCATTTGGAATGTAACGTGTGGCTTTATAAATATCATTGGAGTATAGCGTGTGGTTTTGAAAATACTACTAGAATATAGTGTGTGGTTTTATAAATACCATTAAAGTGCAGCGTGTAATTTTGTAAATACCATTGGAATATAGCGTGTGGTTTTATAAATATCACTAGAGTATAACGCGTGGTTTTAAAAATACTATTAGAACATAGCGTGTGGTTTTATAAATACCGTTGGAGTATAACATGTGATTTTGTAAATACTGTTGAAACATAGTATGTGGTTTTATAAATATTATTAAAGTATAACATGTGACTTTGAAAATACTATTAGAACATAGCGGAGTATAGTATATGGTTTTGTAAATACCGTTGGAATATAATGTATGATTTTATAAATAAGAGTACATTGTGTGCGGGTCAACCAAATTTTAAATTCAAATAATATAGATAAAATATATTAAATTTATAAATTAACTTTATTTTTTTGAATAAATCCGCTTGGACAAAAATTGAGACTTATTTAACACACAATTTGAGGTGCATTAATACATATTAACAATTAAAAGTTAAAATAATCTTTAAACTAAAAGGAATTGCAAGAATTAAAAATACCTTGAGACAATAATTAAATAATTTGATTACTTCTATGATGTATTTGAGAGGATAAGAATTAGTTGTGTTCGACTGTAGAGAAATTAATAGGTGAGTATGGCAATATTGGGAGAGAGATGAGTGAAATTAAGGTTCTATGTGGTTTGTTATAAATTTTTAAAAATCTTTGAAAATCTATGAAAACTTCTAAAAATTATCTATTTTTTGTTTTACTGTACGAATTATGAACCTATGATTTATCTCATTTTATTCACTTTTTATCATTTTAAATCCACCCTAAATGTGATTAGAAAAAGGAGAGACGGAGAATGAGATTCACCAAGAGTTTCAATTAAGGAGATGACAAGATTGGATAGTAAAGGTTAGAACAATTGAAATGTGTGTGTGTGTGTGTGAGAGAGAGAGAGAGAGGGGGGGGAGGGGTTAGGTGGTGATGCAATGGCGAAATTGGAGATCAATTTCTAATTGACAAGTTAGAGTTATGGTAGAGCTGACGAATAGTGTTCTCATTGAAGGAAAATAATTGGATAAAGAGAGAGGGATAGAAGTAATGGTTTTGGGCAGATATGAAAAGTTAAAAAACTAAAATGAGGCCATTCATTTTTGAGAACGACAATTTTAGTTATAAAATTTTTAGGTATGTTTTTCAAATCGATTCCAGCCTATTGAATTAAAATTAAAACAAATCTAAGGGGTTGAAAATATTTAAAATTTAAAAAATAATAATTGCAAAAGTATACGATAAAATGAATAAATTTAAAGGTTAAAACTATCTTGAATTTAAAATATTTTAAATTCCTTATTATGGGAAAAAAAATCAATAATGACTGACTTCTACCCTCTACTTAACAACTAAAATCTATTAACTTTGATAGTCTTGCGTTAGGCGTGGTGAGTCACGAGAAAGGAAGGATCTAAAACATGGTTTGGGAACGCAAAAGAAACTTCATAAAAATAATCAATTTAATCATGAATACTCCTAAGGTTTTTGAGGGCAATCTAAAAATGGGTCTTTACTAAAAAAAATTTTGTTAAAAACAATAACTAACAATCAGTCATGATACGAGAAGGAAAAATTATAAAAAAATACTCATTATTTTCAATATATAAGAAGAACACAAAATATAAAATCTCAAAAGTACATTCATATTTGGGTTAAAAAGCCTAATGAATTAATTATTTTTGGGTAAAAAGTATTGAACAATTATATTTGGGTTAAAAAAAGACTCTTATTCTATCTTAATTATAAAAACTAATAGGGACTTTTTTTTGGGTAATTTTTTAAGGGTCCTAGGCCTGGACCTCTTGAGCCTTACCCAAGGGCCGGCCATGCTTGAGTAATATCGTAAGTATTTAGCATTTGATTTTGTAAATACAATTTTTGCATAATGTGTGATTTTGTAATTGAATTACAAAATCAAAGTGTTATTATATGGATAAAATAAAAAAATATTATAAGAAAGATAAGCCAATGACAATATTATAATTAAGGTCAAACTTCTATTTACTTAATAATTTAGGGTGATATGTACAAAACATTTCTGCCGCTTTGTTCTAGTAATTTGTTTACATGTATTAGTATGATTATATAGCATTTGTAAAAGATGTATCATAATTTAACTCTTACAAATGGGTCCAAGTTAAAAGCAAACGAAAAAGGAAATAAAATATTTCATGAACTAAACACTTATTAGTAAACATTAGCGATCGAATGCAAGGAGAAAAAAAAAAAAAAAAAAAAAAAATACACACAAGGCACACTTAACAATCGATTTGTCTGATCAGAGCGATGAGACAAAGCTCAGTCCAGAACCGCGTAACTTCTCCTCGGTGATGCGATCTAGACGCTCTGCCATTTCCTCCGTCAAGTAATTCACCCAATCACCAACCTCGCCTTTCCTAAAGAAGTCGCTGTTTTTGACCACAATTTCAGTAGCAATGGGTTGCCCCACCTTCTTGTTAACCTCCAGATTACTCATATTTTCAAAGCTACAAAGCTTAATGATTTCTCGAGCAACCCCTTCTCTCTCTTCCTCCGGTGAAAAAGGGCGTCCAAGGAAGTCAGCCAACCTCTTGATGTTATCAGAGGGCTCTCTCTTCAAATCCTCATATTTGAAGAACAATACCTTGTCGGGAAATTCCAAGCTTGCCTTCCAGTAGTCCAGCACATGATCCCAGAAGGGACCGTACCCTACAGTCCCTTCACAAAAGAGTTCAAACCCTTCTTGTAAGGAAACCGGGGGGAGCTCTTTAGACCTTAGATTGTTGAAGAAGTGCCAAGCAGAGACAAACGTGTCTTTTGGGTTGCGGCAAATGTAAACAAACTTGCACCCAGATAAGGTTTTGACAGACTGGGGAAACAACTTGTAAGGGAAGTGAGTAGAAAGCAAGCGAGGTTCAGGAAGGAGTTCGAGTTTGGTCAGGGCTGAGTTTTGACAAATGAAAGCATCAAGAAAGGGCGCAAGATCACGGGGATTAAAGCGGAGCAAAGGGTGGTCAGAGAAGTCGGGGTAATTGGTTCGGTTCACGACGGCGAACGCAAGGGCTCGAAGCCATGTACTTCCGCATTTGGGCTGGCTGGCCACGAAAATGTCGGAAGGCCGAGCTTTGAAGTGGTTTTGCAACAACAAGATGCCTTCTAGGGTGAGGCCGAACCAAAAGCCCTGGTAGCGGTAGACATGCCCAACATTTTCGTACCACCCACTTCCTTTAGGAAGGATTTCGAGCATTTGTTCGTACTTTTGGAAGGTTTGCTCGTACACATCCTCATTGTTGGTTTTAGAGAGATGGAATTTTTGGGAAGCATGAGAATTATATTCTTCTTCCTCATTGCTAGTTTTAGAGACATGGAATTTTTCAGAAGCATGAGAATGATCAGCTGCCATGATGACTGGGGGAAGTATAGATTTGGAAGGGGAAAGGGAGAGAATGATTTGGTTTATGTCATAGGTATGGAATGCCTTAATTGTACAACACTCAAGGCATTCACATTAGTTAGTGGGTTATAATATGGGCCTTTAGCATGTGACTTTATAAATACCACTGAAACATACGTGTGATTTTATAAATACTATTAGAGACAGCATGTGGTTTTATAAATACTTGGGCCTTTAGCACGTGACTTTATAAATACCACTGAAATATACGTGTGGTTTTATAAATACCATTAGAGACAGCATGTGGTTTTATAAATACCATTCGAGTATAGCATGTGGTTTTATAAATACCATTTGAGACATTAATTAGTGGGTTATAATATGGGCATTTAGCACGTGACTTTATAAACACCACTCAAACATAACGTGTGATTTTATAAATACCATTAGAGACATCATGTGGTTTTATAAATACCATTAAAGACAGCATGTGGTTTTATAAATACCATCCGAGTATAGATTGTGGTTTTATAAATACCATTTGAGACAGCATATGGTTTTATAAATACCATTCGAGTATAGCAAGTGATTTTATAAATACCACTAGGAATACAAAAGATGAGAATGATTACTAGTTGTTATTACTTTCTTGTTGCAAGTATTTTAAATTGAAAAATCAAATATCTTATAGAGAGTAAACCCAATCAACCACCCAAAAAAAAGCAAGAACACAAGATTTTGATGAGAGAAATTCTAGAACCATTTTTAGGCAAAACCTCAAGTTTATAAGGTGACTAAATCAAATATCAATTATCTATAAAATCAAAAGATTACAAAAGATTCACCGAACAAAGGTAGAACTTGACTCCATCCTAACTCTATTTTTATCTTACTCACTTGAACTTGTGAGAAATCAGATGACACCTCCTCTAACTTAGAGATTTTCTTTTTCATCAAGATAAAAAAGTTTGAATTGTTGTTGTTTTAAATCTAACTTATAAATTTCTTTAATTTGGATATTAGGGATTTGAATATTTCGGGATTTCTTAATAGAATGGGAGAGGTGTTTAAAAGTTACAGGAAAAGACTTTTTTTATAGTCTGATGTGATTAGAGCACCTAAGAAGCAAAATCTAAACAAACTCAGCAAAATATTTAGCAAGCCGCTTGAGCGCTCTTCGAGAGGATTTCTTAGATGCTTAAGCACTTGAACTTGGTTCGAGCCACTTTCCTGCAATATGGCTCAAGTGCTTTTCCAATGCTAAATTCAGACTGCTATATGCTTGAATTGTCTTTGAGTGTCCTTTCTGCTATGCAGCATGTTTAAAGTGATTTTGTTGTAGTGGCAATAGAGGAAGAGTTTTTTAGGCATTTTAAGCTTATAGTAGTAAAGTTGTAACTACTTGACTATGAAATTTAGCGTTGGACCCGTCTAAGTTCAATTGGAAATGGTCTATAATAATTTTCGAGTTTTTATCGCTGTTTGGGCTACCGAATGACCAAATTTACTATTTTTGAAAAGTTTTTGGATCTTAATTGCTTAGGCTAGATGAATTTATTTTAGTTGGGGTTTTGGAAAAGATCTTGTAATTTTTTATATTTTTCGGATCTACTTTTATTTAAAACTTTATGTGTTTGATAATTTTTGTTAATTAGTCGGTTTTATGCCTTTTTAAGGCTTGGCTCATTAATGTTAGGGTTTCTTTTTTGATTTAAGTAGTTGTAAGCCTGAGGGCAACTTAATTTTGGATGATTGAATGAAAACAGAGAATGTCTCTTAAAATTTTTATTTGTGTAATCATCTCTCATATGCTTCCCTGCGTCAGTTTGGCAGTGAGAATTAATTTGGTCAGTCATGTCTTAACATGAACACTTCACTGTGTACTTAATTAATTTAGTCTATTTTCAGTTCATTGTTAGGATTAATTAATCAACCTCACTATATAAATGCTGTGATTAATGATTGATATAATTAGCTTGAAAAATGTTTCTCTGCGTATATATTTTATCAGAAAATGCTGCATATCAAAATAATGGATAATAGCAATGATGTAACAAACTACTTCTTATAATAGTTTGTTTTTTTAATTTTAAAGTAATGCTATTGTGCCAAAATTTATTATTATGATCAAGTGGCTAATTATGAAAATGCCATAGCTACATTTGGTAATAAATTTTACAGCATATCATTTTTTTTTCCTTTAAAGTTCATTCTATTAAAATTTCTAGTAGCATGAAATTACTTTTATTTAATTTTTCTTCAAACGCTTGCCATTGTGGAGAAAATTAGAAAAGGAAGAAAAGGAAGAATAAAATGTAAATAAAATAAGGAACAGTGAAAAAAGAAAATTTAACGGTTTGTATGCTTCTATTACATATATATATTTATAATTCAATGGTAGCTTTTGTGACATGCATATATATCTGTATAATAAAATAAAATGATTTTTGAAAATGTTCTTCTCACAAATTAAAATCAAATGGTTAAGAAATAATTTTTTCTTCACTCAATGATTGAGATCATTTTTATATTTTTAACTTTTTGCTCAATTTTTATTTTAGTGGACTTTCCTATCATCTATTTCACAAAATGGTTTAAGTATTTTAAATTTCACTATATTTCAAGGGAAAAGATCATTTGTAAATCAAAATTTTCAATTTAAATTCTGCCTAATTATGCTTTAATTTCTAGGAAGTTAAATCTTTTAAATTAAAGTACTATAATTTGTATTTTCTTTCATGGTGCTTATTCAAAATTAATTGGAGAGAGAGAGAGACCAAAACGCATGTAATAACTGTTAGGGTCTGAAGTTTTGAGAAAAAAAATCAAAACCTATGAATTATCAAAGTTTTTCAATTTAAAATTTTTGTTTAAAGTTTCAACTATATAAGAAACTTAATATTAATTTTGTTCAGAGTACCGTAGGTATATATTAGTGTGTGTGTATATATATATAATTGAAGGTAGGTGGTTGCTCACTTGAAAAAATTTATATTCCCGCACAAATTTATATTCCAAGTAATTAATTAATATAAGATAGGGAGATACAAGAAAATTAGTCATTAATTTTTAAGAGCAGTGACAACCGGTTTTAGTTAAATCAATATGTAAAAATTTGGGAATGTAATTAATTTTCCTTTTGGTTTAATTAACACAAGGTAGGAAGATACAAGAACATTAACTATTAATTTTCAAAGGCAGTGAGAACCTGTTTGGGTTAAATGAATATATAAAAATTTGGGGGATGCAATTTTCTTTTTGGTTTAATTAACATAAGATAGGAAAATACAAGAACATTGACTACTAATTTTCAAAGGCAGTGAAAACCCGTTTGGGTTAAATGAATATGCAAAATTTGGGGATGCAATTTTCTTTTTGGTTTATTTCATTTATACTTCTACAATTTCAGTTTTATGTATCTAAACTCCATGTATTTTATAAAAGTGCATATACACCTCTTAAGATTTGTATTGTATTCATTATACTATTTGTTAAATTTTACATCAAAAAAATAATTTTTAACTAATTTAATATTATAAAATTATCCTTATACGCTTTGTATTTATTATCTTCATAGTAATATTTTCAATTTATATTATATATATATATAAATTATTAATTATATATAAAAATTATCATTACTTTTTTTATTATTAATTTAATAATTAAACTAAACATGGAATAGAGAAAATTTTATTTTCTTATTTTCTTTTACTTTTTTATTTTATAAGTATCAAATAAAAATAGAAGAACCTTACTCTTAATTTTTTTTCATATATTTTTTCTTAATACTAAGGATATAAAAATAATTTTATAACATTGAATTAGTCAAAAGTTAATTTTTAAATAAAAAATCTAATAGAAGTGTTTTGAATAAATGTGATACAAACATTAGAATCAGAGGTTTTAGATGTTTATTTATAAACTTTATGGAGTTTAGATACACAAAACCTAAGCTGAAATAACATCTGGTATAAATAAAATAAACTCATTTTTTTTAATAAAATATAGGGGCATATTTATAGATTGTGTTAATTGTTCTCACTTATAACATAAAAATTTCATTGTTAATTGCAAGATATCGTGTTTTTGCTGAAATAAATACTAATAAGAGAAAATGATTTAAAATAACCGAAGTAGCCATTTAGTTTAAATAGATGCATGGTGACGTTCTGACTTTTAAAAAGTTTAAAAAAAAAATTAAAAACTAATATAAAAATTAACACGCTATGAAATTTTCCAAAAAATTTAGAGTTTTACAAGGTGGGGTTTTGTCGTTATAACAGGAAGCTATACCAACAGGACCAAGTGAAATAACTTGTCAAAAAGTGGGAATATTCGGCTTCCTTCAAGATATACCTTAATCCCACCTGAAAGAAAAATGCTTATGAAGTTCTAAAAGCAAAATACTATACATATAAATGTATATAAATTTTCTTTATATATAACCGGAAAGTGGGAGATATGTTTACTTTTTCTTTTTGTTCTTGAGATATAGTTACATTAGATGTACATGGTTACGCTAATAATAGCCCGTGTTTTTGAGGTACAGAAATATAATTTGTTGTGCAAATAGTTTAAATTTAAATTTAAAAAATATAAATGAAGAGAGAAAGAAATAGATTATCGAATAAATTTAACAGTTAAAAATAAATAAATATCAAATCATAAGCTATATTATTATATAGATAAAGAAAGAAAGGGTACTCAATGACCATCAAGTGGCGGTCGGCATCGGTTAGGCCTTCGAATGGCCAAATTTGTTATTTTTGAAAAGTTTTTGGCCCTTAAATACTTGAGCTAGATGAATCCGTTTTCAACTGGAATTTTGGAAGAAATCTTGTAATTTTTTATATTTTTCAAATTTACTTTTATTTTAAACTTTCTATTTTTGGTAGTTTTTGTTTATTAGTCGGTTTTATGCCTTTTAGGCCCAACCCATTAACGTTTGGGTTTCTTTTTTTTTTTTCTTTTTTTTTTTTTCTATTTAAGCAATTGTAAGTTTGAGAGCAACTCAGTTTTTGATGATTGAATGAAAACAAATAACATCTCTTAAAATTCTTGTTTGTGCAATCATTTCTTATATGTTTCCTTGCGTTAGATTTATTTTTTTCGAACCGAGAAATGACTCGATCAACAAGATTCAATTCAATATATTTCAAAAACTTTACAGACTTGAACTTTGACATGCAATTGTCATTAAACAAAAATAATGAACCTAAAACAATTCACCAAATTGTTCAAAATTTTTTTGATGTGGATATGGAGTGGGATATGGTGGAGATGATGAATGAATGGAGTTCGTTATATTACACTATTATTAAAAATTACGGCCACGGGCGGACCTACCTCGAGACAATGGGGGCAATTGATCTCCCCTTGATTTTGGATTTAAAATTACCAAAATACTTTTGGTATTTAGTTTTATTAAAACATTAAATTAATTCAAAATTTGGGATTTTGGCCTTATTAATAATAAATTAAGGTTAACTCAAAAATTTTTCAACGAGAATCAAACTCAAGTATTTTTTGTGAAATAAAGTATATTCTCCCACCACACTATTGAATTTTTTGTGCATAACATTAAATATAGCATATAATATAACAAATTCTATAAACAGTAAAAACTTAAAAATAATTTTTTTTTTATTAACGAGAAATATTCTTAATAAATCTCAGGTGCTACTGAAAGAACCAGTTAACCATTAAACTGTGAAAAATTATGAAAAGTATATTAACTAGTTTAATTATATTCAGAATAATTTTATCTGTCGCTAAAAATAATATTGTTTATCTCCTTTTCTTAACCCTGATGTAACTCATTGTCTTCACTCATTATCTTATTCTTAGGTGCTTGGTGCCTGATGCTCCCTTAGTGAAAATCCTGAATCTGTCTACACTACTTCTAAAAGTATAAATTAAAATGGCATTAAAAATAAGAAAGTTGAAAGGATTAAAGTTGATGATGGTGAAAATTCGTACCTTCAGGCTGAACCTTAATCCGTCAGAATTAATGGAACTCTGCTTGCCATGAATAATAGTATGGTGCCTGTCAAGGACTCTTCAATGATTAAATCAGTAATAGGAGTAAGAAATTAATTTGGTAGAGTAAAGACAAAGTAAATTTTTTTTTTTCTTGTAAAAATCGTTTCGTCTCTATTTTACAAGAATATTTAGTAGATTTTTTTTTGGTAAGTGAATATTTAGTAGATTTACCGAGATTTTCTTATTTACATAGGGGTTGTTTGGTTGAAAAATAATTGAGGAAAAAGTACAGTAAAAATACAAAGATGTGACATAAAGATGATAAGTGTTAAAATTTTATTGAAGAATAAAGATGATAAGTGTTAAAATTTTATTGAAGAAAAGTATAAAAAGTAATTAAAATTTGATAAATTTTAATATTTTTTAGTTGACCAAACAGCCTCGTAGGGAAAATGGGGGATTCATATCAATTCAAAAACTTTTTACCTGATTTAACATGATTCTGAATCGGCGGATTAGACCCGGAATTCGAGATTGCACTCATATAGGTCCTATATGCATGCAACCAGGCTCGGCTCGGTACTTGGCTGATCTGTTGCTCGAGTTATTGAGCTCGACTCAAGTCTGTCCGAACTCTACAGTTTGAGAAGTCAACTCGTCCTGTTTCGAAATTTTCCTTAACGCTATATTATTTCGATCAAACTCGAAAATCTTCCTCACCAAAAGTAAAATTCACTACATGAAAATAAAGATACAAATAAAATAACAGATGTAAGATGAAATGGCCGCGATGGCCAGAATTGGAGAAAGAGACTGAACTTAACCACGGTTGTGTTGACAGTTGCAGAGCCCCTCATTTTTGCTTTTTTGTATATTTATAATTTAAAAAAGTAACTAATTTGCGACTTTCTACTAATAATAACCTCAGCAACTTCTCATTTCTTCTGGTGGTAACTTTTCACTAACTTTCCAAGTTAATATTTTGCATGCGATTTAATTTGAATGCCTGCCAGTGATAGCCGACATCGTTACGTACATGGAATTGATGGGCGATCAATTGCTGTGTGCGTACGTGAATGAATATATTTTTAACTGAATTGACGTCAATTCATTCTTTAAAACTCAAAACTTCATTATCGGTGAACATTGGCCGGCAATAATTATATATATTTAAGTATTTTTACAACACTGCAAAAATTTGCATTAATGCTGTCCATGCTCGATTTAGACATAGTAGCAATAACTCGGGTTCTTCAAATTGCTTTTAGGTCGATGTTCTCTTGGGCCTCTTCTCTTCTCTTCTTCTCTTTTTTTTTTTTTTTTTTTTTTTTTCCCAAGTAAAATCGGCTATCAAAATTGTGTAATATTTTAAATTTTCAGAGGCAGTCTCCAATCTATTGTTGATTTGGCAAAAAATAGAAAAATGTGGTATTGGCCTAGAAGATTTGAGAGTCACATGATTAAATCGAAAAGATGGATTCCAATTTTCTATTTTGTTGAGCGCTGAGTGAAAGAACCAAATGTGGATAAATTTGGTTTCTAGATCTGTAATTGCATGCATAAGGTGTTTAGGGAATTATAAGGTTTAGGTGAAGGATTTTGGAAAATCTTAAACCTTCCATGCCTGCCAAAAAAGAAAAAAAAAATTAAAGATATTATTATGTCAAATAAAATCTTAAACCGTCAAAATTGAACATGTATTCATAATTGTTATTATTCATGTTTAATTAAATTATAAAATAAAAGCGTTATTATGCTAGACAAAATAAAAAATTATTATAAAAAGATATGCCAACGATAATATTATAATTAGGTTCCGTTTGGTAATGTTTTTATTTTTTGTTTTTTTGTTTACGTTTTTAAAATTTTATAAATTGGCAACAGAAATACGTTTGTTAAATCTATTTACATTTTTTTGTTTCCAAAAAAATAAAAATTTAAATAGGAAAACGTAAATAGAAAAAAGGTATTTTCACTCCTTTTTTTTCTATTACAAATAATTTGTCAATTTTAATACTTTATCCATTTTTGTTTATATCATATTAAGATAAATTATTTTATTCAAATATTTTATTAAACTAAAATTATTTTCAATAAATAATATAATTAAATTAAATTAATATGTAATATCTATTATTAATTTATTTCTAATAAATAATTAAATTAAATTATTTAATTTAATTAGTAAGAAATATATATTATTAAATTATTTTTAATAAATAATAAAATAAAATATATTAATTTAATTTAATAAATAATTTAATTAATATAAATATATTTTATTAAATAATTTTTAATAAATATTATAATTATATTATTTAATTTAATTTAATTTAATTAATTTAGTTAATATGAATTATATTTTATTAAATTATTTTTAATAAATATCATAATTAAATTATTTACATTATTATGAAATATATTTTATTCAATTATTTTTAGTAAATAATATAATTAAATTATAATTAATATATTTTATATTTATTGGATTAGATGATATAATATTTATATTTTATCCAATTATTTTTAATAAATAATATAATTAAATTAAATTAATATAAAATATATTTATTAACTTCAATTAATTTTTAAACTAATAAAATTAAATATTTTATGAAAATAAAAAATTAGTAATTATATACAAAATTCTATTTCCAAATGCAATTTCAGTTTTTATTTAAAAAAATGATAATAGAAAATATAAATATATAAACATAAACAGAAAAATGACAGTGTTATCAAACGATCCTTTAAAGTGTACTTCTATTTCCTTTTCAGAGTAATATGTACCAGAGTTCTTCCGTATTAATTGTTCTAGTAATTTGTTCATATTATTAGTATGGTTATATATATAGCATTTGTAAAAGGTGTGTGATAATTAAACTCTTTACAAATGGCACCAAGTTAAAAGCAATAGAGAAAGAAAATAAAGCATCTCATGAACTAAACGCTTCATTAGTAACCAAGACTCGATCAACTAGCTGGATAATGAAAATGGAGATTATGAGCAGCATAGCACGAAAGCAAACTATAAGATACCCGCAATTACTGAGGGAGTATTTGATTAATCAAAATTAATTAAAACTTATCAACTTTTCATATCTTTTTTTAATTAAAATTTACTATATATTATTTTTACATTAAATCTTTATATTTTTATTATATTTTTTGATCATTTTTTAGTTAACTAAACACCTGCTCAATATTGAGAGAATGAAAGAAAAAAGAAAAGAAACATAAAAATACGTAAAATGTCATGTTTACATCCAATCTTTTATGTCTTTCGTTACACTCGGTTAAAAACGACGTCGTTTTGGCCACTAAAAAAAAAAAAAAAAGGGAAATTTGTTTCAAACCAGGATCGCTCCCACGCGCTCCCAAACCTCGCGCTTGCTTCAACATCTGCCTACTGCCTCATCTTCGCCACTTATTTTCAGCAATCAGTATCCTTTGTCTGTGTTACTCCATTCAATAGGAGGAAAGACTATGGAGTTTCCACAAAAATCGGATTCTTGCGATTTGCGTACCGACTGAATGAGCACCCTCTCCTCGCTCCTTTGCTAGGTAATCAAAAACTCCACTTTTGGCTCATAATTTTGATGGGTTTCGATTATTTTACTCTGATGCTGCCCCCAAATCTTACTTCCGTTTATTGCCAAACTTGGTTTTCATTTTGCCTTTATGAACAATCTTGATGATCTTGCCACTTAATTAACAGTTTTTTGAGATTCATGCTAGTTCATATTTTAGCTTCATTCTATTATTTACACTATTTGGATTGAGGGTTTGAAGGGTTGCTCTTGGTGGTGATAATTTAAAAAGAAAAAAGAAAAAAAAAAAAACTCTACTTTTATAGTCTTGTAGAACTATAATAGCCGTTGAATTATGTAATTCTCGCATTTTGTGAAGTATGTATGCTCGGGGGTGTCATTTAACGCATTTACTAATTTTTGTTGGCCAGATATTGCTACTGCACACCTTTCATTCCGAAATAATATATTTACACTTGGGCCTCAAAACCTTTTACGCAATAAAATTGTACTTGGAAATGAGAAGGGGTTGGCCTTTGGATGAAAGTCTTTCCAAGTGGCCATAAAAAAGGGAAAAAAACCTGAATGTGGGGAGGCGTTAAGACACATCATTTGTGTACTCGTGATTAAGGCAGTTGCCACTTTCGAACCTAGGTGTCCGGTTCAGACAAATGATGGGCATGAGGAATGTGATAATCCACAGCTGGGTGTTGATTCTAGAAGTGCCTCAAGGATTCAGCAACAATCCTCAAGTGAAGACACAGAGGATTTAGATGAGAGAGATAAGTTGAGACGGATGAGGATTTCCAAAGCAAATAAAGGGAACAAACCTTGGAGCAAAGGCAGGAAACACAGTGCAGGTAATCTGAATTAGTTCAGCCATTTACTTCATTATTTTTGTGTGGTATTCCATTAATTTTCATAATCTTACAAATTTCTAAATTATGTGTTAAAACACTACAACGGATCAGAGAGAGAACCAGGATTGCAATGCAGGACCCTAAGGTGATGTCATGTAAGAGTAATTTTACATGAAGCCATGTTTAAATAAATTCAATTCTGTTATTAATGCCACTTTTTCTGTGCTCAGGTTTAACATTCAGTAATAACTCAATCTAACTTTGTAATGTTTATTGACCATGTAATCTGAGTGGTAAACAAATAGCTGGAAGATAATAGGCTCTTCATTTAACTTGTCTTACTTAAGTATAGAATTTTGTCATGAATTAGTACAGATTCCGGGCAAGTTGGAAATCACCTCCTTTCTTTGTTGAAGTTGCCACTGAACTGAAATGGTAATGCTGATGCATATATAGTGATCTGTTCTATATGCTTTCCAACTGACTGTTTGTGTAATGATTCTGTAATACTAAATCAACATCTTGGATCTTGGGAGTCAGAATATTCTTTTGATATACTGAAGTTTAGTGCTTTCATGAATGAGTAAACTTAACACTTTTTCCACTGACTTGGTACGCTGGCTGGCTCAAGCGCTCCCACAAAAGTCCTGCATTGTGAAGCCATTTCTTAGAATTGACTTGAGTTGTTTATTATCGAATGAAATATACCATTTCACTTAAACAACAATTCTTTTTGACAGGCCTATTTTTATACACATGGCATGGGTTTTTCTCTTCACTGTTGGATTTTCCATTTCATTTCAACTTCTTTACGACCTTTGTAATTACTCATCCACCCCTAGAACAAGGGGTAACAATAACTTTGAAATTGTGGTAGTTGGTAATTAATTTTATGAACGTGTCCTTATCTATTACATATTTGTCGAGCAGAAAATATACTTGGAGGTTGGCCAAAACCAATTTTAAAATCTGCATATTTTGAGTAGATTTTGAAAATGTTACTTTATATTCCTTGTTTTCGTTTTTCTATTTTTTTTTTTTCATTTGCAGAAAATGAAAACTATGTTTTTGAAGAATAGAACCCCAAATATGCTAGAATTCCTGTAAAGAAAAGGGAAAGGGAGATTCATTGAGATATTACTAGATGAATTGTGGCATTTACAGTACTAAAAATTGAATTCAATTAGTGTTTTGTTATTTGATGATTTAAGTGGTATTATCCGTAATCTTCTTTTCATTATATTTTATCTTACATGAACTTTAGAAACTAGTCCATCCAATTAATATATAATTAAAATCTTATCGTGGAAATTAATAGGGCGGTTGGTGTGATATCCCTGGAACAATTGAAGAAGTGAGGGTAAAGCTGCAATTGAAACAAGGAGGAGCCATCAAGAGGGAGAGAGCATTTGCATACTCTCAACGTCAAAAGGTAAAAAGAAAAATTGAGACTAGTACCCTCCAAGCCAATTGATCTCCTCTTCTTTGACTTGATGAGCTTTGGTAGAAGAACCTGAGGATAAAGAAATTGGAGGAGCTGAGAGTTTACAAGCTACAGATTGATTGTTGAATATTGATGTGTTACCTTTTTATAGTTCATAGTTCTAGTATTTTTTTTTTTTTTTATTTTGTAGGTCAACCTTGTATACTAAAAGTAGTAATTTTCAAACGTCCAAGAGATATCTCATTTGTACTCGACTGACGTAATTGTTTTAATCATTCAATAAAAATTCAAATTTAGATGATTATTGTTATGTCATTTGGCTATGAATGTGGCTTGTGAATGGCAATTTAGATGGCATGTGTGTAACTTAAGTTGATATTGTTGTTCTCATTGTATGGATTGAGATGCAAGATGTCAACGTAGGACCAAAAGTAGGGGAGACTTTGCTGAAATTTTGAATCATTGTCACCCAAAGTCAGAATGCGAATGTGAATACGACATGATATGGATATGACACAAGTGTAAAGAGTAAAAAGGTATTAAAAAAAAATCCAACAAACAACTTTTCATCTAATCATCTGTTGCAACTCATACAAACTACCAATGGAAAATAGAAAGTGGCAACAACTTATTTGATACATAAAGGCTAATAAAACAAAAATATATATTAGCAAAACTAACCTTTCATCTGACGATCTTTCAAGATACAGATATGACTAATTATTTCTCAAAAATATCAACAACTCATTAGATACATAAAGGACACAAAATACAAACATGATACAACTGCCAAAGTAAGCAAATAAACTACTCTTCATTATTATTCGTTTCATTCATCATGTCCATAAAGCTTAATTGTCCTCCTCTCCAAACTTAACTTGGCTGTCCTCTTCCCCAAACTTGGCTACTTGGAAGAGTAGGTTGTCCCATCCAAACTTTACCATTGAAAATGCTTTGTAAACTTAGAAAAGAAGGCATAGATTGGTTCAACTTATTCCGGTTGGGTAAAATGGTGAAGAAAATAGAAAGATTCTTTCGCGTTGAGCGCAATTTGGTGGCTTATCATAGAGCTTTATGTTTGGTTACATTGAGTACCCTATGTAGTTTGCGTGACCCTATCCAACCATAAAAAAGAATTTTCAATAAACAATACATGAAATAGAAAATTGTGCAATTAACAAAATTTCTTTCGCCAAATAATAATAATAATAATAATAATAATAATAATTTTTCTTACATTTAAATTTACAACACTTTCTTGAGTCTCGATACGGTTGCCAATCGCAATCTTCTCAATCCCCTGAAATTGTACATTCATGGCCGCATCTAGACTTCCATTCTCTCTCTATCACTTTTTTTTTGAAAAGCATCCTCTCTTTATCACGTCACTCCCAAATTTGAAAATTTTATTAAAATTTTAAAATTCAAAAATTATTTGTTAAAATTTATTAAAATTCATTACAATATTTAAAAATATGAAAAATATTTATTAAAATTCATTAAAATATTTAAAAATTCAAAAAATATTTACTAAAATTTATTAAAATTCATTAAAATATTTACAAATTCGAAAAATTTTTACTAAAATTTGTTAAAATTCATTAAAATATTTAAAAATTCGAAAAATTTTTACTGAAATTTATTAAAATTCATTAATGTATTTAAAAATTCAAAAAATATTTATTATATCATAAAGAAGCTAAAATTTATTAAAATTCATTAACATATTTATAAATTCAAAAAATATTTATTAAATCGTAAAAAACTTGTACCTTAGATTCTTAGATTTTTCGTTCAATAATCTTTTGTTTGTTTTTTCTTCGTAATAACTTTTCTGTGATGGTTGCAGTATGACACGACTCCGGTGGTGGTCAGGGAAGGAGGTGGCGGAGGTGGCCATGCATTCGAGCTGGTCGAACCTGAGACAAAACCACGTCGAACCTTGGTCATTTGAGCCATAATTTTTGAGTTAAAAAATGACAGGAAGCTCCTTAAACCGACAGGAAGGAGAAATTTGGAGGCGTGCCTGTGGAACTCAGAGTGAGTTGGATCGCCGGAGTCAGTGGCAAGGAGTCCAATCCCGTCTGGGAACTTGCCAAGAAATCGGGCCTCCAAACGTGCTTTTCGAACTATAGCAATGCCCGTTACAACATTTAGGACTGCAGCTTTGTGTCTATATATATATATATATACACACACACATATGCGGCGAATTTAGCATTGCTTGTTTTGAGTTTCAGGTTTCGCCGGTGTTTGGGTGATGTCGATTTCAACTTTTCTGCTGTGAAATAACTCCACTTTGATTCAGCGGGAAGGGTCGAACCCGATCACTTGATCGGGAATTGATTTGAAAGAGCGTAACATTTTTTTTTTAATAACCAAAATGATGTCGTTTTCGGTCTGATGTAACCAACAGTATAAGGGGTATAAGGGATTGAGTGCAAGCGTAGCATCCCTCAAAAAATATATACAAGGCACACATGACAGTTGACAATTGATTTGTCTGATCAGAGTGATGAGTCAAAGCTCAGTCCAGAACCGCGTTAACTTCTCCTCGCTGATGCGATCTAGACGCTCTGCCATGTCCTCGGTTAAGTGATTCACCCAAGCACCAATCTGGCCTTTCCTAAAGAAGTCGCTGTTTTTGGCCCCCATTCCAGCATCAATGGGTTGCCCAACCTTCTTGTTCACCTCCAGATTACTCATATTTTCAAAGCTACAAAGCTTAATGATTTCTTCAACAACCCCTTCTCTCTCTTCCTCCGGCGAGAAAGGGCGTCCAAGAAGTCAGCCATCCTCTTGATGTGAACAGAGGGATCTCTCTTCAAATCCTCAAATTTCAAGAACAATACCTGGTCGGGAAATTCCAAGCTTGCCTTCCAGTAGTCCAGTACATGATCCCAGGGGGGACCGTACTCCAGTCCCCTCACAAAAGAGTTCAAAACCTTCTTGTATTGAAACTGGGGGGAGCTATTTAGGCCTTAGGTTGTTGAAGAAGTGCCAAGCAGAAACAAAGGTGTCTTTTGGGTTGCGGCAAATGTAAACAAACTTGCACCCGGATAACGTTTTGACGGACTGGGGAAACAACTTGTAAGGGAAGTGAGTAGAAAGCAAGCGAGGTCCAGGCAGGAGTTGAAGTTTGGACAGGGCTGGGTTTTGACAAATGAAAGCATCGAGAAAGGGCGCAAGATCACGGGGATTAAGGCGGAGCAAAGGGTGGTGGTCGGAGAAATCGTGGTAGGTGGTTCGGTTCACGAGAATCACGACGGCGAACACACGGGTTCGAAGCCATGTACTGCCGCCTTTGGGTTGGCTGGCCACGAAATGTCGCAAGGCCGAGCTTCGATGTTATAATCCAGAGATTAATTTTTTATTTTATTTATGTGTTATATTTTTAGAAAATTAGCTTATTTTATTTAAAAAATAATATTTAAATCATTATTATTTATTTATTTTTGAGTAATATGGTAGACCATTAGATAATTTAAGAAATAATTTTTATTATTAATATATGATTAGAGGTCTATCGTAATTTAAGTGGACGTAATGACACTAGATCAAAGCAGTTAAAAATATAAATAGGGGTTAGGTCAACTAGGGTTTTATTATATTCTTTATTTAGAGATAAAGGTGGAGGAAGAGAGAAAATGTTAGTGTTGGATTGATGGAAAGTGATACATGAATTTGTATTGGCAATAAGCATATATAAAAAAAAAAAAAGGAATGATATGCTGTCACATGAGAGTTTTGGTGAGTGTTATTTAGAATTATTTAATAAGATAATTATTGACATTAATTATTTTGATGAAGAGTGATGAGATATCATGTCTAAGCCTACCAAGAAATCCAAGTCCAAGTCCACCAAGGAGTATTTGTAATCCTACTTAATTTATAATTCCTATTCAATTTAGATTTCTTTTTAGATTTAGTTAGAATTCTTATTCATTTTAGATTTCTTTTCAGATTTAATTTAGGATTCTCTTATTTGTTTCCTACTCAATTTAGGATTAGCTCACTAGTTTACTACTTAAATTAGGATTACTTTGTTAGCTTATATAAAGAAAGTAGGGGAGTAATTTTCTTTAATTTTTATTATTCAATAAATCAGAATTTTTCTGTGAGAGCTTATTTTTTTAGATTTTGTATTCTAAATTTTTTCATGTTGAATCAAATATTATTTCATTTACGTGAACGATAGCACAACCCATTCGTCGCTTGTTCTGCGTTAGAGAGTTATAGGATTGTGACTGATTTATTCTAGTTATTTAACATGTACATCTTTGGATTTCAGATGAAGTGGTTTGCCTTACTAGTATTAAAATTTATAAATTGATCCATGCATAAATATTTTCAAGGTTAGATTTTGTGAACTAATATTTGCGAAAATATATTTATTTTGAATAGGAAATTCTATATTTTATACTATTGAGCATAAAGAAAACTGTTTGAACACTTGTATTCAATTTGATTTATAATATGGTGATAAATAGTCATTTTGTGAAAATTGAATTGAAATAAAAGTCCATCTCTACTGGAAAATATGAAAAGAAAATAAAAGTCAGTTCTAACGGTTTGCTACTGTCTATTTCTAAAAAATGCGATTTGAAAAGAAAATATTAAATGTCAAAATTAACTTCAAAATCATGTTTTATCTCAATTTATCTTATTTTTTTACTACTTCACATGCTACCTGTGTCATACCAATCTTTATATATGTTGATTTTCTAAAAAGAATTTAAATATGGAAAGCTACCTTCATTACTGTTCTTGCTTCAACCAAAATAACAATTTAAAAATTCAAATTTTTTTTTTTGCACTATAAATCCTAATATATTGTATTTTTTAAAAATGTACAACTTGATGGAATTTGTTGACTTATTTATTTATAGGGAGCTTAATTTTTTTTAACTAATGATTTAACCGCTACCGTCAATCGAAATAAAAGTTGATAACTACAAATTCGACATAAAAGCTGGCAACTACAGTAGTACACACGCTGAGTTTGAATGGTTGCTCCAGGCTAGCTACCAATTCCAGTTGGCAACTACCAGTCGTATGGCAACTCAAAGTTTCACTAATTTTGCGCAAAATTTTTATACCTTCCACTTTAATTGAACGTTGAATGTTTGGTAAAATTTTATAAAAGTTGATAAATATTAAAAGAATTTGGTAAAATTTAATAAAAAAAATTAATTAAAGCTGATTTTGGTGTTTGGTAAAAGAGTTAAGAGAAATTTGAAAAAATTATTATTATTATTATTATTATTATTAATTTTTTTTTGGGTGAAAGTTGATAAACCAAATGCAGCCTATGTACTATTGTTATATTTCTACCAATTGTAGGTTGTTTATATAAATTTAACTCACGGTGTATTTGGATCACCATATTTTATCAAAAATCTCTAAAAAGTCTTCCGAAAAAAAAGAAAATTTAAATAATCATTTGAAAATTAAAAATTTTCCCTTTTCCACTATGAATCCTAATATATTGTATTTTTAAGAGCATACAATTTGACGGAATTTGTTCACCTATTTATTTAGAGAAAGCCTAATTTTTCTAATTAATTCTTTAATCTTTACTATCAATTAAAATAAAAGTTGGTTAAGAAACTAACTCATAGAATTTTTTCAGATATTGATTTTTCTAAACAATTCTTTAATCAAATCTTCTATATATATATATATATATATATATATATATATCACTTTAATTAAGAATTGAAGTTGTATTTTTAACCTTTTGATTCTTATATAAATTTATCCAATAAATAAAAATATTTTAATTCTGAACATTTAATAAAATTTCACTTGCATTAATTCTAGGGCTCAAACTTAAATTAAGATTACTATTAAAATAAAACTTAAGAATCCCCAAAATTTGCATTCCAAATTGTCAATGGAAGTCCCCCAAACCATTCCACTATCATATATATCCAAGCTTATAGATGAATTGCTTGGTGCCCTTTTTTATATATTTATATTTATTGGGTGGAAATAAATCAAATCAAGCTAAGTTTTAATTTATTCGAGTTTAGCTTGAGCTATTTATACCTAGCTCCAACTCAAACTCAGTTTGAGATTTTATATTAGTTCGAATTTAATTCGATAAAGAAGAATTTAGTTTCAAGATCGGATTACGAATAACTCGATTAATTTCTCTATGTATATATTAAAATAACTTCATTTTTTGAATAAATGTTTAGTTTTGAATAAGTCAATTTGAGCAAAAACTGAGACCTATTTAACATACAATTTGAGGTGGATTAACACATATTAACAATTAAAAGTAAAAATAAACTTTAAACTAAAAGGAATTGCAACAATTAAAAAAATATCTTGAGAATAATAATTAAATAATTTGATTAATTCTAAAATACATTTGAGAGAGTAAGGATTAGTCGGCTACGAAAAAATTAATAAGTTGGTAGGGTAATAGAAGAGAGATAAGTGAGATGTGATTAGAAAAAGGAGAGACAAAATGAGGTTCAGCGGAAGTTTCAATTAGGGAGATGATGAGATTTGGTAATAAAAGTTACAAAAATTGAAATTAATTAAAGAGAGAGAGAGAGAGAGAGGAGAAGAGAGAGTTAGGGCTTAGGTGGCATTGCAATAGCGGAAATAGCAATCAATTTCTAGTTGATAGGTTAGGGTTATGATATAGTTGGAGTATAGATTTCTCAATGAAGAAAAATAATTGGATATAGAGAGAGGGATATATGTGATGATTTTGTACGAGAGATGAAAAGCTAAAAGACTAAAATCAGGTCATTCATTTTTTAGAGCGATAATCTCATTTATGGAATTTTTAGGTATATTTTACAAATCGATCGAATCAAGCCTATTGAATTAAAGACAAAACAGTATCTAAGGGATTGAAAATATTCTAAATTTAAAAAAATAACATTTACAAAAATATACGATAAAGTCAATAAATTTAATAGTTAAAAATATCCTCAAATTCAAAATTTTTAACTTCTTTACTATATAAATATAACATCGAGACCGACTTACCTTCTATTCCATACTTAACAACTAAAATCTATTAACTTTGATAGTCTTGGTGTCACCGTGGTGAGTCATGAGAAGGAAAGGAACTAAAACACGGTTTGGGATCACAAAAGAAACTTTATATATAATCAATTTAATGAGTATAATATCTTGAATGTTTAGCATGTGATTTTGTAAATACACAATTTGCACATAATGTGTGATTTTGTAATTAAATTACAAAACAAAAGTGTTATTATTTAGATTAAAAAAAATCAGTACAGGAATATGATACGTGAATGAAAATATTATAATTAAACTGCACTTCTATTTGGTTATTAATTTAGAGTGACATGTGATGACACGAAAATGGGTTGTCATCAATATGTACAGAAGATTTCTACCGCATTGTTCTAGTAATTTGTTCACATATATTAGCATGATTATATAACATTTGTAAAAAGTGTATGGCAAATAAAGTACTCTTACAAAAGGATCCAAGTTAAAAGCAACAGAAAAAGGAAATAAAGCATTTCATGAACCAAACACTTCATTAGTAACCAGGACACCATCAACTAGCTGGTAAATGAAAATGGAGATTATAAGCAGCATAGCACGAAAGCAAACCATAAGATACCCGCAATCACACATAAGAAAGAGAATGAAAGAAAAAAAGAAAAGAAACATAGAAATACACACAACGCACACTTGACAATCGATTTGTCTGATCAGAGAGATGAGTCAAAGCTCAGTCCAGAACCGCGTAACTTCTCCTCGGTGATGCGCTCCAGACGCTCTGCCATTTCCTCCGTTAAGTGATTCACCCAATCACCAATCTGGCCTTTCCTAAAGAAGTCGCTGTTTTTTACCCCCATTCCAGCATCAATGGGTTGCCCAACCTTCTTGTTCACCTCCAGATTACTCATATTTTCAAAGCTACAAAGCTTAATGATTTCTTCAACAACCCCTTCTCTCTCTTCCTCCGGCGAGAAAGGGCGTCCAAAGAAGTCAGCCATCCTCTTGATGTGAACAGAGGGATCTCTCTTCAAATCCTCAAATTTCAAGAACAATACCTTGTCGGGAAATTCCAAGCTTGCCTTCCAGTAGTCCAGTACATGATCCCAGGCGGGACCGTACTCCATAGTCCCCTCACAAAAGAGTTCAAACCCTTCTTGTATTGAAACTGAGGGGAGCTCTTTAGGCCTTAGGTTGTTGAAGAAGTGCCAAGCAGAAACAAAGGTGTCTTTTGGGTTGCGGCAAATGTAAACAAACTTGCACCCGGATAACGTTTTGACGGACTGGGGAAACAACTTGTAAGGGAAATGAGTAGAAAGCAAGCGAGGTTCAGGCAGGAGTTGAAGTTTGGTCAGGGCTGGGTTTTGACAAAGAAGGGCGTCAAGAAAAGGCGCAACATCACGGGGATTAAGGCGGAGCAAAGGGTGGTCGGAGAAATCCCGGTAAGTGGTTCGGTTCACAACGGCAAACGCAAGGGCTCGAAGCCATGTACTGCCGCCTTTGGGTTGGCTGGCCACGAAAATGTCGGAAGGCAAAGCTTTGAAGTGGTTTTGCAGCAAAAGGATGCCTTTTAGGGAGAAGGCGTCGCTGAACCAAAAACCCTGGTAGCGGTAGACGTGCCCAGCAAGCCACCATCTTTCTTTAGGAAGGGTTTCGAGCATTTCTTCGTACTTTTGGAAGGTTCGCTCATACTCTTCCTCATTGCTGGTTTTAGAGACATGAGAATGATCAGCAGCCATGATGACAAGGGGAGTTCAGATATGGAAGGGGAAAGAGAGAGAATTGTTGGCTTATTTCACATGCATGGAACGCCTTAATTTATGGCGGAGCTGGTCCAATATTGCAATTACCGTGGACAATCAAGCCCCAACTAATACTATATTTAACGGATTATAATATTCGCCCAAGTGCAATAATTGATGAATATGTAATATTCATTTAAATGTATAACATGACGGGGTTCGACCCCGGCCCCCTACCGCACTTAACTATCCAAAATAAAAAAATTATAACATGACATTACTTTTCACGATAATTGATTAGATAGAATCCTGCGTATTATCTATCCTATAGTGAGGACGTTTAGAATGACGAGAGGGGGCGTTTAAAGCGAGAAAAAATAAAATAAAAGAAAATTATTTTAGATAATTTGTAGATTTATAATTCGTTTTATAGAATAAAAAGTGAATAATTTTTTAAAATTTGTAAACTTTTTTAACGTTTTACACCACATCAAAGGATTCCATAACACGTTGATTGTTAAAAAGATTTCAGACATGATAGCTTACTTTGATTATTGTTCTTACTTCAAACAAAATAATCTAAAATTTAAATAAGGGTCTATTTGGATGATTAAAAGTTTTCAAAAAATTTTAAATTTTTTCAATTAAATTTTGTCACATATCATTTTTACATTACATCAACTCTACCTTTTAATTTTTTTAATTTTTTTTTTTTTTGCCACTTCAAACAACCCCTATATTTTCCTTCTTGCACTCAGACCCTAATTATATTGTATTTTTAAGAGTATATAATTTGATGGAATTTGTTCACCTATTTATTTAGAGAAAGCCTAATTTTTTTAATTAACCATTTATTAATCTCTCAATCAAAATAAAAGTTGGTAAGAAAACTAACTTATACAATTTTATCGAATATTAGTTTTTCTAAATAAATCCTTAATCAAATCAGTTCTCTCTCTCTCTCTCTCTCTCTTTTTTTTTTTATAGACCACTTTAATTAGGGGTTGAAGTTGCATTTCTAACCTTTGAATTCTTATAAAAACTCATCTAATAAGTAAAAACATTTTAACATTGACGAATGAAATCTTACAAAGGTTTAAGGGCTAAAACTTAATTTCAAATTTCTAAAATCAAAATAAAACTTCATAATCCTAAAAATTTGCATTCCCAATTGTCAATGGAAGTCCCCCAAACCATTCTATCAAAATATCATTTAATTAGTTATGAAATTTTGATTATCACTACCATTCTTATAAAGTAATTAGTAATTGCCTATACTTAAAAGCAAAAAAATATAATTTAACACGTAAATAAGTTAAATTTAAATTTATAAAACAATTCTACATACAAAATGTTAAAATAACTTATAAAAAAAAATTACTAATTAAAAAAGACTAAAATTTTATTATTTATTATAAATATTTTCATATTTTTTAAAATATTAATTTAAAAACTTTTATATATAAAAAGTATTAAAAAAGACACATGAGAAAATTGAAAGATTATATTTTGATGTAAAGTGATCGAAAAATAATTAAAATGGAGAGAAAAAAATAATTTTAATTATTAAATAAATTTAATGATTAAAAATATGAAAGTACCAAATCAGTGAATTATATTATTATTTAGATATTTCTGTTATTCTTTTGCGGTAAAGAACCACTTTAGCCTGGTAAGTTCTGTTGACTTTTTTCCAGCTGGCGACGCAACATAGACATTTTTAAGGGCATATTTAGTTTGTCAAAATTTGGTCAAAAAGTATAATAAAAAGGAAAAAATGTGACATAAAAGTGATAGGTATTAAAATTTAATTGAAAAAAATATAAAAAATAATTAAAAATTAGTAAATTTTGATAAAATTTGATAAGTCAAACGGGGCTAACAGTAGTACACACACTTGAGTTTGAGTGGTTGGTCCAGCCTACGAATTTCACTAATTTTGCACAAAATTTTCTATTTGTCACTTTAATTGAGTATTGAATATTTAGTAAAATTTTATAAAAGTTGATAAATACTAGAAAAATTAGTAAAAATTGTTAAAAGTTAAAAAAAAAATAGATAAAGGCTTATTTTTTATGTTTGATGAAAAAATTACAAAAAAAATAAAAAAAAATTAATTTCTTCTTGTGAAAGTTGGTAATCCAAACGTAGCCTATATACTATTGTTATGTTTCTACCAATTGTAGGGTGTTTATATAAATTCAACTCATGGCGCATTTGAAGGACCACGTTTTATCAAAAATTTAAAAAAAAAAAATTTTATCTTATTGTATAAATTACAAAACTGTATCCTTATCAATTTTTACTATTTGCTACTTTAAACGCATCCTATCCTATTTTAAAGAAACTAAAGAAATGATATTAAGATTCTAACTATAGTTATTCAAGCTAAGGAAATGATATTAGGATTCTAACTTTAGTTTCTGACCACTATAACAGTTTTTCCTTCGATTGATTCTTCTGACAGAAAATAATTTCGTCTTGTTTGGGAAAATGTCAGCAAACTAGAGATATTTGGTTGAAAAAAAGTTGATCGAAAAGTATAGTAAAAATACAAAAATTTGATATAAATGTGATATGTGATAAAATTTAATTTAAAAAATTATAAATTTTTTGTAACTTTTAATAAATTTCAATATTTGATTGGAGGTCAAACAGCTGGGAACATAAAAAGTGCAATTTAGCGGATATGATTCTTTTTTTCACCTAGCCGGCTAGCCATCTGCCTTTGCTTTAGCAAGTCAGAACCACTGCTGCATAGGAGGTTTGAGATTTCTAGGGAGACAGTTTGGGACTGCATTATGAACGAAGGTTTTTTCTTTTTTTTTTTTTTTTTTTTTTTTTTTTTTTTTGGGTGAGGAGGAGACTTCAATTAATAATATTTTAAAAGAAGCTTCGGCTTTCGGGTTCCTCTGTGGACTTGCATCATTTGTCTCATTGGATCGCACAAAATTATAATGAGAATTTTGTTTCGAAGATTAATTTCTTGTGATGAAAGACTAAACTTGACTTGTGAAATTAGGTTACGTTACTCTACTTGGTGGATTAGAAGAACTGAATGCGGTCAAGTGGATCATAATTGACAAACAACCAATTAATTATACAAATGTCCTATTTGACTTGTTGTAATTTTTTAAAAATTATTTACTTTTTATCTCATCGTATGAATTACGAAATTATAATTTATCTCAATTTATCTTTTTTTATCTTATTTTTTATCACTCTAAACACACCTAAAATTATATACTTTAAGAAAAATAATTAATCGAACAACGTACCACTCAATACGTGAGATAAAAGATTTGAATATCAAAATAAATGCTCATTTCCCATACAAACAACTGGAATCCAACAAAGCCTACGCTTCCCTCCTTTGTTTGGCGGGATAAGGAGTAGGGTTAAAAAAATAATAAAAAATAATAATTAAAAAAAAAATGGCATCCTAATGGGATAACCTGCGTTTGGATGGTTGTATTTTTAAACAATGGATAAAATATTCTAATGAGATGTTATCTATCACATACATGACATATATATGCACATCCTAATATGGAAGTGATATCTATTACATACATAACATATACACATCCTAATATAGAAGTGGTATGGCATCTCCCAAAGAAGAACTTGGTGGGATAAAGGATATTAAATGACTAAAATGACCTTTAAACCTAAAAAAGAAACTTAATAAAATTATTTTTAATAAAGGGATCTTCGCATATAAATGAAGTTAAAGTCCACTAATTACAAGTAGATGGATACTTTATTCAAAATTTTTAAGTCATGAAAATTAAATTTAAAATTACAAAAGTATTGAAAATTATCTAAAAACCCCAATTTACCTTTTTGTTTGTTTTTCCTTTTTTTTCTTACCCTTACCAAATTAACCTCACCCAAACCCTAATTTCTCCCATTTCTTTTATTGTTACCATCTTTGCAGTGTCTTTTTCCCGGTGATGTGGTTTATGGTAGCACTTGATCTTGGTCAACTGGTGACTTCGAATCTCGGTCTACCAGAGTTCATTCTTTCCAAAAGCCTTCACTGACCGCATTGTCGTCAGCAAAAATAACCTCCCATTCTTGGCTTCAGCGATGTCTTTGCAATGATTTTCATCCCATAATGAGTGATGCATAAATTTCATACCATGTCACAAGCCACAGGGGGTGGAGTAAATTGTGTACTGCATTAATATATATATATATATATATATATATATATATATATGACTATTGTAAACAGTTGGGGCATAATAAGGCGCTGATTACTAGTAAATGAGAATTGGGCCGATGAGCAGTGTGATGAAGTCCACTTAAAAAAATGAACAAGTTTACAAAATTAGAAGCTTTAAAAATGAAAGATAATTAAGAGGGTGTTGGAAGTGAAAAAAAATTAATATAAATTAATAAAATTTGTAAGGTCAGAATTCATGTAATAAAAAAATTTAAATTTTATATAAATTTGTTAAATTTTATAGAATTACAAATGAACCTTAAATTTTGTACAAAACCCTTTGCTGAGAAAGACTATTTTAGGAAGTTAATAGGATAGGTATAAGAGAATATACGTCCTAACTAAATTTGTTAAAAATTTGTTGGAAAATAATTTAGGATTGGAACAAGTTTGGTAATGAAATTGAATAACCGCGCGAGTTTGGAATAAATTTGTATTTTGTGTGTAAAATATACAAGACCTCATACCAATTTATACTTATAAAGTATTTATTAAATACGCATTTAATAAAATATAATATATTATATTATATATATTTATACAATTTTGTCTCTAAAATAAAAGTAGTAAAAGCCTTGAATCTAGAACTATTTAATTGTGCATTATTGTCAAGTGATTCATAGTTCACATTTTGAAGTAATAGTTAAATGATTAGTTTGGTAGAATTAATTGAATGTATAAGGATTGAACTTATATGTAATATGTTCTTTATAATTATTTGAATAAAATTTATTTTTTCTTGACCAGATGAATAATAAAGATCTTGATAAAAAAAAATTTACATATATATATATTTACAAATATATTTGTAGGATGTTACATAGAACATGTCAAATGTTTTATGGATATTTAGTGTATTGTTTTTTAAACAAGTATTTAAGTGGTGAGACGGAACGGAATAGTTTTGGGACTAGACAAGATGGGATAAATTTAGGATTTTAACTAAGAAAATAAACATATTAAGTAGTGATAATGACTTTTTTTTTTTTCCCTTTCATTCTCTCTTCTTTTTTCCTTTCACATCTCTCCCACTTCTTCTTCTTTTTTCATATTATTTTCTTATTTCATTTTTTTTAATTTTTAACTCTATCTATTTTTACACTCCAACCATTTGAGTGTATTTGGAGTTGTACAAATTAGTTACTTGTAAAAGTTATAATCTCATAATTCGTACTTTAAATAAAAAATTTAAATTTTATAAAAATTTATAGAGGTTTGTAAAATATCAAACGATCCTAATAAAATGAGTGACATTTCATCAAGGTTAACAAGTTAATATTAATAAATTTCTCATCTCTGTGATAAATAATTTTTTTTGGGTGATTTTTGGCATAAAAGTTATAATATATAATTTTTTTATGTATTTGATAAAAATTTGTGAGAACTTTATAAGAATTTGATAAAAAACTAATTTTAACAAAAAAATTAAATTTAAAATTTTATCAAACACACAATATATATATATATATATATATATATATTATACTAAAAATTGCACCTGCAAGCGTGTTGCAACTGTTGTCCACAGACGAGATTGGAAGCATTATTTGTGCTCTCTTGGGATAGAATGGCACTAAAGAAGTCTATGTTGGCCACTGGTCCAGAAAGGGAAGAGGAATTGTCAAGTCAATTCACCATTTTATATGGTACGAGAGGTTTGACATTTGTGTCCAAAACAGATAACAAATATAGAAAAAGAACTTTGGGAGATGCTCAGAAAACGCTTCAATGGATTAAAAAAAAAGGTTATCAGATGAATGAAACGCTTGTGGTCAGACATGCTAAATGGAAATCAGGTAAATCTAACGCACTGAAAAGAAACAAAGCAATCCAGAATCTTCTTCTTCCCCATTTGATCAGACCCATCTATCTACTTTTCTCAGATTCTGCGCAAAAGTTCTCTTTTGTTCTGTCACCTTGCCCCACTTGAGTTTATCTGATTCTCTCTTTAGCACTTCAATTATTTTTATATCAAATCTTGTCTTTATGCTTGATTTCACTTCTGTTGGAGAATTTCCATCTGGGTATTCTCTGAATTCTCAATTAAACTACCTCTGATCGTTGTTCTGTGCTCATATTCTCTTAGTTTATATGAAATCTAGTCGGATTGATGGGGTTCTTGTTTGGTTCTGAGAATTTATACCGTTGGCAATTGATGGATTTCTTCTTTGCATATATTCTTCAATGAATCGGTAGCAATCATGGAATCCTAGTTTTGAATCATAACTTCGTGGATTAGTTAAGCAGATTGAGGCTTGTCTGAAAATGATCATTAGGGTTTAGGAATACTGCACTAGATTTTCATTCAAGGAAGTGGGAAAAGAAAAAAAAAATGGATGATGGTGAGGTAGAGCTTCCGGGCCATGGTTTCCTACCAAATCCGAATTCATCTGACAATATTCAAACATCAGAATCAATAGATACATTTCTTGATGAATTCTTGAAGAACGCCAGAACATGCACTCACACTCACACTTGCAATCCTCCGGGCCCCGATGCAGCCCACACGCACACGTGCTACCACACCCACACCCAAGTCTTCCCATCCGTGGAGGAAGCCGAGGCGCCGCCGCAAAATAACGAACATCCACGGAGAGACGATGGACATCCGGTGGCGGCGAAACCCCGGAGGCCTTCGGGGAACAGAGAGGCGGTCCGAAAGTACAGGGAGAAGAAGAAGGCGCAGACGGCTTACTTGGAAGAGGAAGTTAAGAAATTGAGGCTCTTGAACCAGCAGCTGGTCAAGAAATTGCAGGGGCAGGCAATTCTTGAAGCAGAGGTTTCGAGGCTCAGAGGCCTGTTGATTGATCTCCGAGGGAAGATTGACAATGAATTGGGGGTTTTTCCCTTACAACAACAGTGCAACGCTACGGCTATTTTCACGGAAGGCGATTGTGGGGTTCAGTCTAATGGCGGTGGAATGAACCTACAGTGCGAGAATGATGTGCTCTGCTTTCATCCTCAGCCGGGGACATCATCGCTGCAGGCTAATGACATTGCTGGGAGCGAGAAGGGAGTCGTTTCCAGGGGAAAAAATTGTCAACCAGCAGTAATAGATTGTCGCGCGAGCGTTGAAGGTTGCTCCCCCGATGCAGTGGAAACCGTGGTGTCATCCTCATCTCAAGCTAAATAAATGGAGGTGAAAGTCGCTGTGTGAAAGTTTTCTCAAATCCTCTGATTTCCTGTTAGTTGTTTCAACTTCGGGAAAACATAACTAATGGTAGTACATCAACATATGGGGGAGGTTGATTGCTGCTGTAATAATAAATATAATATACATACATATATACTTGTAAACATACAGGTTTAACCCTGTACAAATCTCTTCCCTTTTTGCAAGAACTTATATAATTTTGGTATCACCGAACAGCGTGTAAGCATAAAACACATAAATGAAACTTTTTGTTTATTTCTAATGTGTGCGTTTTGGGAGCTCTTCGCAGTATCTATATATATGTGTGTGTGTGTGTGTGTATAAGGCCCCAACTAGAAATTGGTGAAATTTTGTACATGGATTTGATGAAGCCCGTTAAGGTTTCACCCTTTTAAAATTATCCTCTTAAAGTAATAAAATTAATGACTAATACAGCCAGTTCAATTTAAAAAAATAGAAATAGATAGTTATGTGAACTGGACTCAACTAAAGCACTCTCTATTCATTTTAAATTTTCTAAAATTGTCAACGATTATTTTAGAATTTTTAAGGTGCCATTTGGTTTGCATTTCTATTTTTTATTTTTTGTTTTTATTTTTAATTTTTTGTTTTATGTGTTTTATGTTTTGAAAATTTTTAAAACAAGAAAAACAAAAAAAACGTATTTAGTTTGATATTTTTTATTTTTTCGTAATCAGAGATTTTCCTTATTTCTGGTTGAAAAAGTTCGAAACGGCTTTTTGTCATCTTGTATTTTACGTACAAACTCATTTTCTGTAGTCTAGAACAGATTTAGAAAACACAACTGACCAAATGTATTTTGAGTTGTTTTCTTATTCTCAAAATTACAAAATAAAAAATAATTCAAAATAACTATATTCAATAGCACCTAAGTTTTTTTTTTATTTAATTTAGAATTATATATATATATTTTTTAATACATATATTTACTACGTTGGGCTCACTCCTTATATCTTTACGTAGCCGAGGAAGGGAATGTAGTTATTTGTGGGCTAGCTTCCCTACTGATTCATGAAACTGCTTTTGATTTGGGCCTTTGGATTGAATTTGGGTTGAACAAGCTGATCCAACAAAGTTGGGGATCAGATAGCCCCAACCCAAGGGACGTGGCCTTTCGGAAAAGGTCAGGCCGACTGTTTCTACCAATTTGAAAGTGATTTGCCTCTCTTCTTTTTCTCTACGACATCTTCGGGGTAAATGATCTGAAAGTTACTTAGCATGAGAGACAAAATAAATAAATAAATAGAGTTTGGTAGATATATATATATATATATATATATTCTTAAGAATTGAAAATTAAAAGAAAAGTTGGACCCTCCGTTTGTTTAATAATTGTAAATTTGTCAATTTTGGAGGCTCGACTTAGTGTATTTTAATATTTACCTCAAATAATTAATTAATTATTTTTTTTTTTTTTTTTTAACCTCTAGCTAGCTTCATTGTGGTGCCTGTGTTACATCACTCAGTCGTAGAATGCGCAATCGTGATGATGTTGATAACTGAGGTAATAATCGATTTCAATGTCATTTCGAATACGGGTCTAAGGTTGTTTGTTTAAAATTTAATAGTATAAATTTATTCTTTTTTTAATTAAAAATGTTATTTTTTTATTTTTTTAATTAAAAATATATGGATGTATTTGAATTGTTGAATTTTAATTCAACGATTCTAAAATTGGTTATCACCCGACTGATATAAAACCTGATGTTCGCCACTCAAATCTTGAAAAAAATAAAATATATATTGCAATGACAAAGAAGTGACTAGGGTCCGTTTGAAAAGAGTAGCCATTAGCCTTTAATAGTGATTGTAAATTTTTACTCTCTTATATTTTAATATTCTTTTAAATTTTTAAGGGTAAAAATGTCAATTTACCCTTACAAGTTAGTCACCTAAAAAAAAATAACTTTTTTTTCTTCCCAAACACAAAATTAGCTAACTTTTTTTTAGCTAGCTAGTAGCCATTAGCAATTAACCACTTTTTTTTCCTTCCCAAACACAAAATTAGCTAACTTTTTTTTTAACTAACTACTAGTCATTAGCACATGCTAATTTTTCTCAAACGAAGCCCAGTTATGCATCACCTTTTGAGAATTAATACCTGACCCCATTTGGAAGGGTAAAAATTAGAGAAAATTTACTAAAAGTTGCTCTTTTAAGTATTTGGTAAAATACTAATTTTTGTCATTTTTTTACTCGGTTACAGTAACTTGCTTAATTTTAAAGTTACCAAAATTTGTTAGAATTTATTAAAAATTTTCAAAAAATTATTAAAAATTTTACCGAATACTTGAAGGTTATAAAAAATTACTAAAAATTATTATTTACTTCACTAAATATACTAAAAATTACAACTAACAATTTTTGATAACAGAAAATTAATAAAATTTAAACTTCTAATCGATATCCTAGTTTTCTAAACACGTAATTATTGGAAAACAAACAAGGGGCAGCAACTTACAACATGTATATATATGTGTATATATATATTCATTATAGAAAGCAGGAAAGAAACGACTCTTCTTGTAGCAATTTTTTTTTAGAATGGTTGGGTTGGGTTTCGCTATGCTTCAAATACTCTACCTAAAAATCACTTTCAGATTGATAGTAACATCTTCGTAATTGATTGAGCGGATGAATTAAACAAACTAGCTAGCCTTGTTAACATTCGCAATTGATTTTAACCTCAAATCTTTATATTTGGTAAATGTGTATTTCAGGACAAACAACCCCCACAGTTGTTCGTACAAATAAAAATAGATATTATGAAATTTTAAGATATGCATACCGAGAAATAAAACAAAAATGTACAACATCAATCTTGTTTCAACGTGGGGCACTGTCATGTTCTCACTGACAGTCATCAATTTATTTATTTTTTTTTGGGAGGGTCCGAATTTAAATTCGGGTGATGAATGAACAAATAATATAACTCAGTCATTGAGGTAAGTACCTCACTCAAAAATAAAATAAAATTTAATTTATTAAATATTATTTTTATTCCAAGCATGAAATTTGATAACAATTTTCACTAAAATGAAATCAAACTCTATCAATTTCAGCATTCCATTCCAAACATAGCATTAAGGAATTTATAAACCGTTGGCGTTGGCCTTCAAACAATTATAAAACTTTCACTCCCTAGCCTCCAAAGTTTTGAATTTTTCAAAATTTACCATTAAATTTATAAACTAATTCGTAAACTAATTATTTTTACCCCATATAAAATTTTGAAAATTTCAAGTTTTACTATTAAATTTCTAGCTGCTGGTCAAATTTCAATTTATACCCCTAAAATTTCACTTTGAATGTGCAATTTGTTCAGTAATAATTAAAGATCTAAGTTTTTAATTGATTTTGACGTCAGTACTGAATGATCATTTTTCTCCCAAAAATTAACTAGTTAAACGGTAGATGTATAGGTAAAAAAAAAAAAAAAAATTACTTGAGAAAATTATAAAATTTTAAATAAAACTCCGAATGTAAGGTAAAATTTACCGTTAATCAGTTTTGCCGCTACTACACTTAAAATTTTGCCACTTCGCTTCCCCACTAGAATCATCGATACGGATCCATTCCAGCCGGTGGCCGTATACACAAAACAATACAAGAACGGGTACATCATGATCATGCATGCTCCTTGTTCATCTAAATTATATATTCGCCGAATTTGCAGAGTCAAAAGAGCACATGAGTGCATCATCAGCTCTAATTTGTCAATCTAACTTTACACTGTGGTTCCCCCCCCCCCCCTTCTCACTTTTTCATTATTTCTTATGATGGTAACCTTTAAGTCCTCTACTGCGCGAATGTTAGCGGAAAGGGAAGAATCTCTCTTCCAAAAAAAAAAAAAAAACTGTTTTTTTTAATTTTTTTAATTATTTTCATTCTTGGTTCGTAATTAATTAAAATAATAATTTTAAACTTTTATTTTTTAGTCATTAAAATCTTCACCAAATTTTGATTTTAATTTTTATTTTCTTGGGTATATTTAAACATGTTATTCACATTTATAAAAAAAAAATGCAAGAGGTGATTAAAAATAAAAACAATTCATGCACAAAACAGTACAAGTGAATTTTTTTTTTCATTTAAAAAAATCAACTGCAAAAATATGTTAATTTTTTTATTTGAAAGTATTTTTCCACAATTTTCATTTTTTTTTTCTTTTGAATCAGATCAAAATCAAATGGCAGATTTGGAGAAGGTTAATTAATTATGTGCAATTTAGTATGTATTTCTATTTTCTATTTTCTATTTTTGTTTTGTATTTTTTGTTTTATGTGTTTTATGTTTTGAAAATTTCAAAATAAGAAAAACAGAAAACGTATTTGGTTTAATATTTTCTGTTTTTCGTGTTCAGAGATTTTTTTTTTTATTTTGAGTTAAAAATGCTCAAAATGACTTTTTGTCATTTTACATTTCATTCGTAAACTCATTTTCTGTTTTTTGAAACAGATTTTAAAAATATAAGTGATTACACTTGAAAAGTGTAATTACAAACTCCACATTTTGATACTCATTGATGCATTTAAGTAGTTAATTTCAAAGTTTTATCGTTATTTTATTATTTATAGTGTTTATTCTCTTAATTGCAGGTAAAAGGGGAAAATACGTGGGATTAGCAGTGTTGAAAGTGGCTTCCGAGGAGGAAAAAATGGTCCAAAGTTCAAGATAGTTGAAGTGGTGTGCAGCTGAAGTTCCAGCTCGACACCTTGTCAGTATTTAGACCATAACTTTTCACTCACAACTCGGATTGACCTGATTCTTTTTGGGTTGGAAAGAAGACTCAAAGGGCTACAACTTTCGTGCTTTAGCCGAAGCCTGAATCGATCGTTTGCGAGGTCAAAATCGCAGTGGAAGTTGAGGACAGAAAGCTGTCAGAAGCAGCAAACGAGAAGCAGAACTTGAAGAACAAAGTTTCTGTGGTCCGGACCATCTGCCAAACGGTCCGGACCACAGTGTGTTATGCGCGCGCGGCTTCACTCCGTCTTTTAGGGTTTTCTTTACAACTTCTTTATAACATCTGCTACATGGCCGACCCAAGGGAGCCCTAGATTTTAGTTCTACATACTTTAGGAACCTTTTTTTCATATTTTCAGATATTTTGAGAGTTTTAGAGTAGCTTTTTTAGAGAGTTTTCAATTACTTGTCTTGTTTATGGAGTTGTTCGATGTTTGGTTATTCTTCGCTGTACTGCTCTTTCACTACGTAGTTTCAGAGTTGCTTGCCGTGTAAGTTGACTTTCGTTTCGTTAATTTAATATATGATTTATTATTTTCTAGTGGTAGATCTAATGTTTATGCTTTCGTTTATTGCTTTCGTTTCGTTTAAAATCATGCTAGAGTAGAAACCCTAGTTCTTGATTCACTGAATCAATGAAGGGTGATTCGTTATAAGTTGAGGGATGAACGTAGATCCTTCGCATGGGTTTTGAAAACCTATGTGAAGTGATCTACAATTTTCAAATCTGATTTGTTTGTTTAGAAAACTTTTTAACTCGAATGTTTTTATCATAAAATATTTCCAATTTTATTTTCCATAATGAAACGTGAGTTTAAAACTGTGTATCGAGAAATTTTGGAATGTATTGAAAATCTTTCCCAATCTATAGATCCTTTGACGTGAACTATAGATTGTATTTTAAATCATCCCTTGGCAAAATAACGAATTACCTGGAATTGTGAAAGTTGAATCAAGAACTCTTTTAAATATTATTGTCTTAAGTTAAATCACTTTTGTTTGAATTGATTGCATTGCAAGTTCTAAATTAGAATAACTTTTAATTTGAAAATATTCAATTCTCTTTACATTTAAGTTCAGTAACTTTAAATTGCTAAGTTATTTCAAAGTAGTTTGCATTCTAGTTTAAATATCCCTTTAATTAGTTTGTTTCTTGTTTAATCCTTCAATTTGCAATTCTCTTAAATCCAATTTAATTCAATTGAAATCTCAATTCACATTTAAACCTAAAATTCATATTTGAACTTAGAAACTGAAACTTATAGGCTCCCTGTGGATTCGACCTCGGACTCACCGAGATTAAAACTACACCGCACACCCTTGCACTTGGGGGTTAATTAGCACTGCACTATTTACGAGCGGTCAAGTTTTTGGCGCCGTTGCCGGGGAACCAAATTTTAGTTTTTAGGTTGTTTTCATTTTTAAGTTAATTTTTTTTCTAAAAAAATAAATAAATAAAATAAAATTTTTTAACATGGATTATTTTCCTTATAATTCTGGTTCACCAGACACCATTCACCCACTCATTAGTTATTTAGGCAGCATTTATGGAATTGAATTTTGCCTAGAAACTTTTTCTATGTTACCTAAATTTTATGGACTTCAACATGAGGACCCTAGAGTTCATTTAGAACGTTTTGAGTCAGTTTGTTTCTATTGCACGAGTGGTTACATAGATAACACACTTAAGTATAATTTTTTCCCGTTGTCATTATGTGGAGTAGCCGATGATTGGTGTCGTGCTGCTACTTGGTCCATTAATATTTGGGAAGAGTTACAAAATGATTTTATTGCAAATTTTCTCCCCAATTTTCAAAACTTCACTTTCCGCTTTCAAATTAGAAGTTTTTGTTTTAAGAAGGGTGAAGTATTTTACAAATGCTGGGAGAGATTTAAAAACCTTTTAGAAACTTTCCCAAATCATGGACTAGATTTAGGATACATTCTAGGCATATTCTACAATGCTCTACCTTGTGAGTTATACCGAGCATTTGATAAAAGTTTGGGTAAGGAATTTCTTGACCTTACCCCAGAAGAAGCATGGTCATTTTTTGAATTTTTCTATGAACACACCAAGCCACGAGAAAAACTTGAACCTAGTTTTGAACCTCATTCACTTGAAAGCCACATTGACCCTTTCCCACATCCTCCTACTTCACTTGATTCTCATGATCGATCCTTAGAAAATGGAGTAGGAGTTGAGCCTGATTACTTGGATATTGCTTGTCCCAACTCCACTCTACTTACCGAGGGCCAGTCTGAGGAACCCCTAGATCATTGGCTTACTGAATCTAGCAATACACAAGTTGAGTCACTCTGCAAGCAAACTCAACATAGGGAAGAAGTTAACTTAAAAGTAGATTCTAGTGCACATGAGACTTCCACACATATTGACTCTACATTAGATGATACATTGTTCGAGTCCACAGCATGTCCTTATATTCGTCCACGCACTGAAGCTGAAATAGCTGAATCTAGGCCTTTTTGTTACTTGCACGAGAAAATTCTAATTCAAAAACCCTAGACTTTGAGTGGAGCGACTATTCTGATAATGGTTGCGATAATGAAGGGAATGAGCCCTTTGACTTGTTCCCACCAAACTCTAACGTGCACGAGACTTCATCTGTTGAGAGTCTAGAGGACATGCCAACCAACACCACCACAGAGCTTGAAGCTCATCCCACCCTAACAACTCAGATGACCTTGGAAAGTCCTAAGACTTATTCTAAGAGCTTTAATGCCAGAGGTTCAGAGGAACACACTGTTAAGCCAGTCACTTTAGTTTCATCATGTGCCACTATACCACTCACTGAGACCACTTCTGATATATCTTTTCCTGTTGGGGCTAGTACACTTGATGACTTACCTGTTGAGACCCCTATATTTGAGTGGAAGTATGATTCTAATTATGGTTGGGTTCCTACTTCAATTACGCAGGACTCTTATGAGAGTGAATTTTCTTTATCATCCTTTGAGAGTTCGATAGACAAGCCTAAGAGTGAGAGTGGTGCACAACTCTCATCTTTTGCTGTCGCCCCAACTAGGAATCTTACTGAGGGAACTGAACATGTTTTGACTAAGACTGACCACACATTTAGGGAAGTGGTGGAGACCAAAAAAATAGTTTGCATTGACTTTTTAGGTGTCGAGGGGATACTAGAAAACCCACAACTACATTCCATGTTCACATATGCAAATAAATTTGGGTCATATTTGGGATTCAAGGATTCCCACAAGGCCATGCATTTTCTAGTGTTTTCTGCACTAGGAGCACACTCATTTTCAGTACCTCTTGGGCCCAAGGAGAATATTTCATTCCTAAAGCCATTTGGTAAGGCTTGGGAGAGATTAGGAGTTGGATAGTATGTTTTGGCATTAACCCTTGTATATTAGTAGATTACATTTTATTTACTTATTTATTTATTTTAGTTTTCTTTCTGCCTAGATTAAATTTTAATTTTCTTTTAGTTTACTTTTATTTGTTTATTCTAACATTTTATCTCGTAGAAGTTTTATTTTTTTCTTTTAGTACAATTTAATTCAAAGGAATAAACTGCTCAAGTTCTTTTCTTTTCTTCAAATAAGGAAGCTCTTGAGGTAATATCCTTCCTCTCCCTTTTATTTAGTTTTGCACTTCTAATTGGTACTTCACATACATAATTGTTCTTGTTGGGAGTGCTGTAGAATCTAAGTTGAGGGGATGTATTGGGTGATGCCTTAAGTGGCTTGAATAATGGGTGCATGCTTGGTTTAATTTGTGCTTTGTTCTTATTTGTGCCTTTGTTGTTATTGTTTCATGCTCATCATCATGCTCATTATTGCACACTACAGACCCACATATGCATCATGGTTCTCACATTGAGGACAATGTGAATTTTAAGTTGGGGGGTAGGGTTCGCATGATGACCTTTTGTGCCAAAATTGTAAAAATTTAAAATTTTTTGAGCATCTTTAAGCATAAATACATGAATTTAGCACATTTGTACCTACATGTCATCCTTTCTTTCTGGTTTGGTCGATTGTGGAATTAAGTGAGAAAGTGATGAATGAGTTTTGTTCAAGCTTTAATAGGAAACTTAGTTCAAGTTGATTGTATAATGACCTTGTGCATCTTTGACTATCAATAGAAGAGTTTATGTGCTTAGGAGTTGATTTTCTTTAACATTGGTTAATTGAGCATTCTTGGACGAGGTAGAGACTTATACCCCTTAATGGTGAGCTTTTGAGCCTATTATTCTTTTCTTGAGGGGTTGCACATAATCACAGCTCTTTTATTCTTCACTTTGGTTTCCAATGCACCAATTGCATCACACACACTTGCATTAGTTTCACTTGGCATATTATGAGTTGTTGCAAGCTTTGAACATGATGCTAGGCCATCTTTGCTATTGTTGGGCCTCTTTATCTTTCTTGGTTATGAATTATCCTAGGAACCAACTTGAAGCCTTTTAAATAAAGTGTGTGACATATTTATATATATTTTTCTTGGTTCTCACCTCATATATTATCCCTTAGCCTTATTCACACACTTTTAGCCTTACCCTTACATGTCTTGGGTTGTGAAAGCGCCTTAATGTCAATGATGTGAATGGGGGTTGGGAATGAAAATTTTTAAGAGCATATTGAGAGGAAATATTGGGTGGAGAATCTAGCTGATGTATTTTCATTATTTCAAAAAAAGAAAAAAAGAAAAGAAAAGAAAAAAAAAGAAAGAAAAAAAAAGAGAAAAAAAAAGAAGAGAAAAGAAAAAAAAAAAAGGATTGCCATTTCTTTTTGTTCGTGTAATTCTGGGACGTGTGCATTGGATTGTGATTATTGAGAATGTCCCATGAGTCGTTTATTAGTTTGTGAATAAGCTTCTTGTTGTAGTTCTTGTTGGGTTTGGAAAGGAATTGGGTAGTTTGGGACTTGTGCGCACTTGAGCATCTTTATCCCAAGACATGTGCTTTGATTTCCATATCCTCCATTGTTAACCATTACCCCTGGCCAAGTTACAACCAAAACAAAGACCTAGTGGATTCTAAGCAAGCAACTCTTATATTTTGCATGTAGTGGTCTTATGTAGGTTGTGTGGTGTGATCTATTACATTTGCATTGGAACATGGTTATGAGCTGTCCACTTTGAATTTCATTTCAGTTCACTCACTTATTTGTGGGGTTATGTGCAACTAGGATAGCATCATATGCTAATAGGTGTGTGTGAACCCTTGATGAGTGAATTTCTTTCTATGAGTGGTACCTTGTGAGTATTTGAAGTCAAAACCTAGTTCCATTTATGCTCTTGCAACCTTGTTGAATGAATGAAACAATTTTGCACACATGCTCTTTCTACTTTGATAGTCCATGCATTAATGCTTAGCACTTGGGAATTACACATGATATTTGGGTTTTGTGACTTGTTAGGCTTGAACTTGATTCATTGTTGATCTTAATCATTTTTTTAACACTTTGAGACCATACCATAGAATTTTGTGGGTAAATTCACTGCAAACCCTCACGAGACCTTACTCGTCCATTAGGGGGAACCTAGGGGTTTAAAGGGCTTGCTGCACGTAGCTAAGTGTAGCCGTGTTTCCAACGAAAAGAGAAATAGGATGGTAGTTGCATTTCATTTTAATAAAGGGCATTGCTAGAGACTAGCAACGTTCAAGTTGGGGGGTGTGATTACACTTGAAAAGTGTAATTACAAACTCCACATTTTGATACTCATTGATGCATTTAAGTAGTTAATTTCAAAGTTTTATCGTTATTTTATTATTTATAGTGTTTATTCTCTTAATTGCAGGTAAAAGGGGAAAATACGTGAGATTAGCAGTGTTGAAAGTGGCTTCCGAGGAGGAAAAAATGGTCCAAAGTTCAAGATAGTTGAAGTGGTGTGCAGCTGAAGTTCCAGCTCGACACCTTGTCAGTATTTAGACCATAACTTTTCACTCACAACTCGGATTGACCTGATTCTTTTTGGGTTGGAAAGAAGACTCAAAGGGCTACAACTTTCGTGCTTTAGCCGAAGCCTGAATCGATCGTTTGCGAGGTCAAAATCGCAGTGGAAGTTGAGGACAGAAAGCTGTCAGAAGCAGCAAACGAGAAGCAGAACTTGAAGAACAAAGTTTCTGTGGTCCGGACCACCTGCCAAACGGTCCGGACCACAGTGTGTTATGCGCGCGCGGCTTCACTCCGTCTTTTAGGATTTTCTTTACAACTTCTTTATAACATCTGCTACATGGCCGACCCAAGGGAGCCCTAGATTTTAGTTCTACATACTTTAGGAACCTTTTTTTTCATATTTTCAGATATTTTGAGAGTTTTAGAATAGCTTTTTTAGAGAGTTTTCAATTACTTGTCTTGTTTATGGAGTTGTTCGATGTTTGGTTATTCTTCGCTGCACTGCTCTTTCACTACGTAGTTTCAGAGTTGCTTGCCGTGTAAGTTGACTTTCGTTTCGTTAATTTAATATATGATTTATTATTTTCTAGTGGTAGATCTAATGTTTATGCTTTCGTTTATTGCTTTCGTTTCGTTTAAAATCATGCTAGAGTAGAAACCCTAGTTCTTGATTCACTGAATCAATGAAGGGTGATTCGTTATAAGTTGAGGGATGAACGTAGATCCTTCGCATGGGTTTTGAAAACCTATGTGAAGTGATCTACAATTTTCAAATCTGATTTGTTTGTTTAGAAAACTTTTTAACTCGAATGTTTTTATCATAAAATATTTCCAGTTTTATTTTCCATAATGAAACGTGAGTTTAAAACTGTGTATCGAGAAATTTTGGAATCTATTCACTCCTAAATCAGATTTGAACTCGAATGTTTTTATCATAAAATATTTCCAGTTTTATTTTCCATAATGAAACGTGAGTTTAAAACTGTGTATCGAGAAATTTTGGAATGTATTGAAAATCTTTCCCAATCTATAGATCCTTTGACGTGAACTATAGATTGTATTTTAAATCATCCCTTGGCAAAATAACGAATTACCTGGAATTGTGAAAGTTGAATCAAGAACTCTTTTAAATATTATTGTCTTAAGTTAAATCACTTTTGTTTGAATTGATTGCATTGCAAGTTCTAAATTAGAATAACTTTTAATTTGAAAATATTCAATTCTCTTTACATTTAAGTTCAGTAACTTTAAATTGCTAAGTTATTTCAAAGTAGTTTGCATTCTAGTTTAAATATCCCTTTAATTAGTTTGTTTCTTGTTTAATCCTTCAATTTGCAATTCTCTTAAATCCAATTTAATTCAATTGAAATCTCAATTCACATTTAAACCTAAAATTCATATTTGAACTTAGAAACTGAAACTTATAGGCTCCCTGTGGATTCGACCTCGGACTCACCGAGATTAAAACTACACCGCACACCCTTGCACTTGGGGGTTAATTAGCACTGCACTATTTACGAGCGGTCAATAAGCAACTAAATACATTTTAAACTATTTTTCTTATTTTTAAAATTACAAAAAAAAATAAATTTAAAACAGGTGTACTCTTGGTTTCCAATGGTCTGTCACTTTTAATTACGACAGTAAATTCCTGAAACATTGTTCAGCTGAACTTCTTAATGCCATCGGCTATATATATATTACACATGGTAATTTTTAGGAGTAGAACTTCTACAAAATCTTAATCACATAGCAAAAAGTTTGAAATTTTTTTGAATATGCTTAACTCTTATGTTGACAATCTGCCACTGCCATCATGTTTAATGATTTTACAATTAATGAATCCACCAACGTTCATGTTGGTTTTGAAGCCACATGTAGTTGGTTTAAGCTGTAAGTGCATAATTTACTTGTTAGTGTGTTTTCAAATGCATGGGTATTCAATAGCGGATCTAAGATTTTGTTACAGTGAGGTCAAGCCGATAAATAAAAGTAGTGTACTTAACTTATGAACAATCTGTTTTGAAAGATATATTTTATGGGAGCAAAAGGACAAAAATATCTCAAAAATTATACTATTTTCTAAAGAAAATTTTCTTCTAATGGGGGCAAAACTTGTAAATTGCTTGAGGTATAGGGGTAATGTGTTTTGAAAGATATATTTTATAAGAGTAAAAATACAAAAATATCTCAAAAATTATACTATTTTTTAAAGAAATTTTTGCTTCAAGTGGGGGCAAAACTTAAAAATTATTTAAATTATGGGGGCAATTTATTTTAAAAGATATATTTTATAGGACAAAAGTATAAAAATATCTCAAAAATTATACTATTTTCTACAAAAATTTTACTTCCAGTGGAATCAATTGACCCCTTTACCCCTATGTGCATCCACCCATGTGGGTATTTCTGACATGTGACCAAAAGGGTGATTGAAAGTTGTTAATAACAATTTTCTCACAACTCAGTATTAAAAATTTATATCTTATCAAATTTTGATTCGACTCAATCTTAAAAATCATGTTTAATTTTAAAATATACATTAAATTTCAAACCTATTTAATTGATTTGATTTTTTTTAATTTTAAAATGTTTATCAATTTTAATACAAGTTTTTGTTTTTTTAATTCTTAACTAATTTTGCAAAATTAACTTGGGTTAAAAATGTTAGTATTATAAAATAAACCTTCAATTGATTTTATAAAAGTAACTCAAACTAAAAATATTATTTTTATTTATTGATGTTGTATTATATAAAATAACTTAAATGGTGAATATTATTATTCAGTTTTTTAATTGATTTGTCAACATGATTAATTTAACTTTAAAATTAGGATTTTTTTATAATTATTCGCAAGCCTAATTAATTTTAAGATAATTTTTTGTATTTTTAAATTTCAAATATATTAAGTTATTATTGTGGGAGACGTTAAATTTTTTAAATTTAATTAATACTCAACCATTTTTAATATCTTTTTTCAAGCCTAATTAATATTTAAACATTTTTCTTTGAATTTTTAAATTCAACTCATAATATGTTTGAAATATACAAATTTTACAATAATATAAATTAACAAGCAAGTTAGTCCATTTTAAAAACTCATGAAGTTATTTTCACATTGTTTGAGATTACGTTCCAAAATCCTAGTAACTCTGTAGAGTAAAGAAAAAAAATGTAATTGTGGTCATGTACCAATTTAGAACAAAATGAAGCAGAATGAGAAAATAAAATACTAAAGAAATAGAAAGAGAGAGAGAGAGAGAGAGAGAGAGAGAGAGTATTTCAATTAAAAAATTTCTTGGGAAAAAAAGAAAAATGAAATGATAAATTGTGAGAATACACATAAGATTTGATTTAATGAGAAAAAATAAAAAATTACACAACTTTAGTATATGTATATAGATAATATGAGTTCACAAAAATAATATTTAAGCATTTTTATTTATGTTTTTAAATTTAAAATTTGTTTTCATGAGATAAGTTAAATTTTAAAATTTAATTAATACTTAATAAATTTTAAACCTTTTTACAAGCCTAAATAAAATTTAGACACTTTTTTTGTATTTTTAACTATAAATTTTATAAATCGAGTGAAGCAATAGGCTACGGTTCATTTAAAAAACCCATAAAGTAGTCATCTAACAATGTGGGACAAAAGGAAGTTCATGTTTTGTTAATAAGAAGATGTAGTACTAAAAAATGAGAAGAGTGTATTTTATACGAAGATTTGTTAAAAAAAATTAAATGATGCGAACAAAGAGTGTCCAAAAATAATTTCATAATAGTTTTTGATTGGTTTTATAAAAATAATTTAAATTAAAAATATTGTTATTAAACGTAAATAATAAATTAGATGGTCAACATGACCAATGTAAACTTAAAATTAAAATTAGAAAAAATGCTCCTGATCCAAATTAATGATTAAGCATTTTTTGTGTTTTTAAATTTAATTCCAAATGAGTTTGAATTATGTAAATTTTACAATAATTGGAAATTAATAAGTAAGTGGATGAAAACCATAAGCTCACTTCCAAAAACAAAAAAAAACTTGGATAAGGTCGAATATCATATTTCTAGTGATTTTATATGTAAAAGAAGAAATGAAGTTGTGATTATTTATTGGTATGGGAGAAAAGAAATTAAAGATCTTGTGAATGAGAACAGAAAATAGGAAAAAAAGAGAAAGAGTGAAAATAACGTCACATATGATTAAAATAAAAGAGTCACCATATGTTTTAAGGTATATTAAGGAGTAATAAAATTACTTGTCAAAAAAAAAAATAAAATTGCAATTTTTATGCATAAACGAAAAATTTTATGACTTTCAAGACAGTGGGGTACCTCAAATGGTCAATTTAAATTAGGGTGTGTTTGGTGTAAAAAAAAAAATAAAATATTTTGTAACTTTTATCTTGATATTATGATGGGGTCGTTTGGTTTGCTGAAAATCTCTAAAAAACTCTATAAATCTCTGTTAACTTTATATCACATCAACTTTTTCTCTCACTGCATGTATTATGAACTCTCCCCAAACCACAATTTATCTTATTTTATCTCAATTTATCTCACTTTTTCTTACTCCAAACAACCCCGTTATGTCACTTTTAAAAAAAGTTGTGTATTTCGTAAAAAGTTGTAAAAGTTTAAAAAAAAGTTGAAGAATGTTGATAAAAGTTGGAGAAAATTAGAGAAGATTTTAATAAATTTTAGTAGAAAAATGGTAAAATTTTGAAAAATATTGATAAAAGTTGGTAATTGGTGAAATTAAAATTGGCAAAAGTTGGTGTAAAGTTTTATAATTGTAAATCTATATAAAATCTTAAATTAAATATGACAGATTTGTATATTTTCTAATTTGAAGAAGAAAATAATTATTTAAAGTTCAAGATATCTGTAAGTTTCCAAAAGAGAGTAATATTGCAATTTAAGTCTAAATAAGAGTGAGGAAGAAGATGGCATAGATCAAGACACGCATAAAATTATAATGTGTAGCACAGGTAGATCATAGGGAGTGCGTGGCTGCGTCACATGGGTGCAGGAAGTCCGCAGGATGTGAGAGGGTTCGCCTATATTAATTTTTGGCCCCAGAATAGATTCTAGTAGACCTCACAGCTTAATTGATGGGAGCGCGATAGTTTTAGCAAATTATTTTATAAAAGATTTTGTTTCTGTTTAGAAAATATGCTTATATTTTTAGAAAATCTGATCATATATTTAAGTCCTATTGGAACAAAATTTTGTAAGTCCATGTACATGCACCTAGGCTTAATGTACGAGATGATAATTGAAAGGGTATATTATAGAATCTTAAAAGAGAAATATTTTTCCTTGTGTGAGTTTATAGGTATTTCTCTTATTTTTCTTTGTATTTTTTTTTACTTTCTATATGAAACAGAAAGTCCGCTTGTAGGGTTAGTTGAGAAAGTCGAGCAATATTAGTGAAAAAATTTGCGCGAGCGAGTCATAGTGAATTCAAGTAGTATTTTGTAATCCGTTGATAACGAAGTTTATAATTAAGGGTTTTTTTTTTTCCTGAGAGAAGGTTGCCTCGTTATTCTTTGGTGTTATTATTCTTGCTTTGTGTGTGATTGCGTGGTTCAAAATTTTCAGTTGGTGATTGTCAAACACATCAAAGTTAGAGAGAGATGTAACTAGCTATATATGACTATATAAGTAGAACTTGTAACAACTCACATTCTTACATTCTTATAATGTAATATTATTTATTTTATACTCAATTAGGTATATTATGGTAATTTTCTAAATGATTATTCGTTTTAGTATTATTCTCGCTTAACTACATTTAGTTCTAGATTTCACCACGAAATTCTAACGGAATTTGATACTCGTGTGGTTTTAAAACGTATTATAATTAGAAAATGTTATATATATGTTGGGCAAAATAATACTAAAGCTGTACTCTTGCCGAACAAGTTTAGTCTGTTGCCACGTGGCACAGTGCCGAGCATATTCACATAAGCCACGCAGTCACTTACCGAGCACGTTCTGTCGGGACACGCTGCGTCCCGCCGAACAACTGATTATTGGCACGAGAGTTCCACGTGAGTGTTATACGTGAATACGCGATTTAGAGTTAGTGTTCCAAAGAGTACCTTGAACCTCGACATCAATAAACAGTGTATTACCACGTGGCTATAGCCGAGAACCTTGGAAGCTAGTTTGCTCGGCCTATCTGTTGACGGCCAGTAAATGTCGAACCTGGGACCCACAGCCTTTAAAGAAAGCTCGTGACCATAAATGCACCTTAGTTAGGATTGAACTGGGTACTTGTCTCTGGGGATGTAACTAAATCGGTCTATCTCGTCACGATTTGGTGGCTGATGTGACAGGAAGACAGTCTGACCCCGAAATTCCGGTTGTAATGCTGTGTTAAAACGCCAGAAGCATTAAATGAAAGGCATGGTGTATTAATGAGGGGTCTGAGGCATTAAATGAAGGGGAAGAGTATTTAAAGCAAGGATAGAAAAGAGGGACACGGCAGTGTCGCAACGTCAAGTCACAGGTATGCTTTAATCATCACTCAGACCACTATATATAGGATATTCTATTGAACCACGAGGGTAAGCTGACGATTGCCAACTTAAGCTTTGACTCCTTTATTTCCATAAAACTTCCTTTCTTAAGCAACTTGCTGATTTAATCATCGGAGGGTTTTTCGGCCTGAGACCCCCTCTCCGGCCGTCACCTTTCTTTCTGTCTTTGTTCGGCAGGTCGGCGATTGCATTTCCTGTTGGCGTGGTCAGCAGTTCCGGCGGTAATTTCTGCTGCCGAACATTTGGCGCCCACCGTGGGGCTCGTTGTTTAGCCCAGCATTGTTGTTCACTAGCTTTTTTCTCATTTCTTTGTCAAGTCTCCAGTCCCTGTCCACATAATGACTTCGGGAGGAAACACTACCCCCCCACCATCTCCACGGGCAGGAGACGGTTCCACTCCTGCCAAAACTAAAGGGAGTGCGTTGGTTATCCAGACTCCAGGTCTGGAGCATGCCCGGAGAAGAAAAATGGAGGATCCTGAGGTACTGAAACGGAGAGAGGAGCTGATGGCTAAGGCCAGTGAAAAGCAGGCAGAACTGGAGGAGATTCTGCTGGAATTGAATAAGGAAAAGGGAAAGTCCCCTGCTAGCCATACAGCTGATTCTGGTCAATCCGACTCGGAATCTGATGAAGGTTACGATGCTCTTTACGAGGACCCCACTGATGAGGATGACGGGGACACCCATGAACAGAAGGAGGTGCGCTCTCGCTCGCGACGTGATGTCTCTCCTTCCAGGAAGGACTCGCGCCGCGCTAAACCCGTCGCAAAACGTGACGTGAGATCTGATGTTGACGCGCCCATCAAAGCGCATCACCAAAGGAGTTCCTCAAAAAAGGTGCTGGAGGCGCACTCAGAGGAGGCGGATAGCTCGGACCAAGAAGAGCTAACTTTGAAGCGCAAGAAAGCGGGGAAGGCAAAGATGGAAGACTGGGGGCAAGCAGAGGAATGGGGTGCTCAGGGCCAGAGCATTCGAATGATGGCAAGGAAAGCCTTGGGGCGAATCTCTGCCTCCCCATTCGTCGATGAAATAATCGATGCGGAGCCTCCGGAGAAATTCCAAACTCCGAGGCTTAATCTCTATGATGGGAGAACTGACCCCCTGGCCCACTATCGTCATTACATGCAGGCCATGACATTATGGAACAGCAATGACCACCTTATGTGCAAAGTATTCCCTTCCAGTTTGGGAGATACAGCGCTTCAGTGGTTCCATAAACTGCCCCCTGGCAATATTCGGTGTTGGCAGCAACTGGCAGAGGAGTTCGTCACCCGGTTATTGGCTAACACGAAACAGCCCAAAACCGCTGACGTTCTCCTCACAATGAAAAGAAAGTCCGGGGAATCATTGAGAGATTATTCCCGCCGCTACCTGGAGCTCTACAATGAGGTGGGAGAATGCTCGGAGCAACTGGCGGTCACCTCGTTTAAACTGGGGTTGCGGAAGGAGGATAGGCTGTGGCTCTCCTTGACCAAAAAGCCAGCCGCCAACATGTCAGATCTTATGTGCCGAATCGAGAAGTACGCCAAGGTGGAGGACGAGACGTAGCCGGCCGAGCAGAAAGAAAGGAGACCCCAGGGCCAGACAAGAGAGAAAAGACGGGGAGATGGCCACCGATTCATTGACGAGGGGAAGTCCGTCTATGAAGCGGTCAATACGGTGTTCAAGGAGCCGATCTTCAAGATCCTCCCCCAAATAAAAAATAGGCCATATTTCAGATGGCCCGGAAAGCTGCCAGATTTCCCTGGAAAGGAGAATTCCAAAAACTACTGTGCGTACCATCAAGACAAAGGACATCACACCGGAGCCTGCCGGTCGTTGCGACATCATCTGGAAGAATTGGTGCGCAGAGGCCACCTTAAAGAGTTCGTAGACGAGGGCAGAACTAGAGAAGCAACCCCACAGGATAGAGAGCCAAGGAGGCAACGAGAAGAGGCTGCCGAGGAGGAGGCAGCCGAAGAGGTTCAACCTCCACCAAGGGCCAGGGTGCGCAGAGATGTTCCGAGACCTGCAGTCATCCACGTGATTCATATGGAGCGGCGACCCCAGAGTGTCATCAATCATGCCCCTAATCCACCAAGTAAAGAAATCTTGGGCGTCGCGGGACAGCCGAACAAGCGCCCAAGGACAGCCGCCACGGAGGAAATCACTTTTCATGAAGACGAGCATCCTGGTGTTCAGCTGCCACACAATGATGCCCTGGTGGTCACTCTGGGCATGTTTGATTCAGAAGTAAGAAGAATCCTGGTAGATCCAGGAAGCTCAACAGAAGTCATGTTCCTGAGCTTATTTAAGAAGCTCGGATTAACTGAAGAAGATCTGGTACCGGCAGAATGCCCGCTCATAGGATTCAATTCTGCTCCTGTCTGGCCTCTGGGCAGAGTCGTCATTCCTGTCCGCGTGGGTCCGGTAGAGCAAGAGGTTGAGTTCACTGTTGTGGATTCCCCCTCTTCCTACAACGCTATAGTAGGAAGATCGTGGATTCACGCTTTAAAGGCGGTCCCCTCAACCTACCACCAGGTGCTGAAGTTCCCCTATTGCGGGGAAGTGATTTCTATTTGGGGGATCAAAATACCTCCCAAAAGTGCTTCTTTGCAGCCCTAAAATCCAAAACGATCCCAGAACAAGTCCAACTGGCGGAACTACCCGAGGACACGCCAAAGATCGATGATGTCGGTGGTGATCCGCAGATGAAAGCCACAGAGGGTTTGGAGAAATATCAAATTGGCCCGGTTGAGGATGATAGATTCTTCTTGATCGGCGCTAACCTGAGCGCCGAGGAAAAACTAGAGCTAACGGAGATGCTCTTGAAGAATATTGGAACGTTCGCCTGGACTCCACACGAAATGCCAGGCATTTCCCCCGAAGTCATGACTCATAAGTTGAATGTGAATCCGGAGGTAAAGCCTGTGGTACAAAAAGCAAGGCGATCAGCTCTCCAACACGCAGAGGCTGTCATTGAGGAGGTCGGCCGACTGTTAGAGGCGGAGGCCATTCGGGAAGTCTCATACCCGGAGTGGTTGGCTAACACGGTCGTGGTCAAGAAGAAGAATGGGAAGTGGAGAGTCTGCGTAGACTACACAGACCTGAACAAGGCCTGCCCAAAGGATCCATTCCCCCTGCCAAAGATCGACCAACTCGTTGACTCAACTGCTGGATGTTCCAGGATGTCGTTCCTGGACGCTTATAGGGGATATCACCAAATCCCTATGTTCGGCCCTGACGAGGAGAAAACTTCTTTCATAACCCCCCGAGGCATATACTGTTACAGAGTTATGCCATTCGGGCTGAAGAACGCTGGAGCCACCTATCAACGGCTGGTTACGAAAATATTCAAAAAAGACCTCGGACAGACGATGGAGGTCTACATTGATGATATGGTGGTGAAAAGCAAGGAGCCGAACACACATCTCCAACATCTCCAATATATTTTCTCTACTCTGATCGGTATGGGTTAAAATTAAATGCTGCCAAGTGTGCCTTCGGAGTTGGCTCAGGTAAATTTTTGGGCCACTTGGTGAGCAGAAGGGGAATTGAGGCTGATCCCGAGCAAATACGTGCCATCCAATCCGTTTCTCCCCCACGCACTAAAAAAGAGGTCCAGAAGCTCACAGGGATGGTGGCAGCACTCAACCGGTTTATTAGCAGATCATCCGACAAGTGCCGACCATTCTTTAGACTGCTCAAAGGGGTCAATAAGATGCAATGGGATGCTGAGGCGGATGCGGCACTGGAAAAGCTTAAAGATACCTGACAACTGTCCCGATATTGTCAACACCGCAGCCAGGGGATATTTGCAGCTATATCTGACAGTCTCAGAGCATGCAGTCAGTGCCGTCTTGCTGAGAGAGGAACAAAGGAAGCAGCATCCTATTTACTATGTGAGCAAAACAATGCAAGGAGCAGAGACCAGATATCTTCCCCTAGAGAAGTTAACCTTGGCATTAATAATGGCATCCAGGAAGCTAGCCCATTATTTCCATGCACACACCATTCAAGTTGTCACCGATCAGCCAATTGGCCATGTTTTAAAGAGGGCTGATGTATCGGGCCGGCTAGCAAAGTGGGCAGTTTCCCTTGGTGCATTCGACATAAAATTCATCCCAAGAACCGCGATAAAGGCTCAAGTCCTGGCCGATTTTGTAGCGGAATTTTTCACACCAGCCTGTGGTCAAACAAAAGAAGTATGGCATGTTGAAATAAGGTCTGCCCCGGCCGAACACAATGAGGCCGAACAACCTTGGCAAATCGAGGTTGACGGATCTTCCACTAGAAAAAGAGGCGGCGTGGGCATAGTTCTGACTACACCAGAAGGGGTCTCAATAGAATATGCAATAAAACTCGAGTTCGAGGTTACTAATAATGAGGCGGAGTATGAAGCCCTCCTGGCTGGACTCGACATCGCTCGGCGGTTGATGGCGGATGATATTGTAATAAAGACTGACTCTCAGTTGGTTGCTAACCAGCTGAAGGGTGAGTATTTGGCCAGAAGTGAAAAGATGGCAGAATATTTAGAAGTCGCAAAAAAGAGAATTAAAGGCTTTAATAAAGCTAGCGTGGAGCTCATTGGCAGGGATCATAACGCTCATGCTGATGCACTTGCAACGCTAGCCGCCTCTTCTCGAATAAGGCTAACTGACCAGGTCTTTATGGAAGTCATAAAGAAGCCGAGCATAACGAAAGACGTAGAGGTAATGTGTGCTGACCTAGCCCCATCTTGGATGGATCCAATCATCACTTACTTGAAGGACGGAACACTTCCCGAAAATAAGACAGAAGCAAAGAAACTAAGAATAAAAGCCGCCAGGTTTTGGCTCTCTCCTGACCAGAAGTTATACAAAAAGTCATTCACAGGCCCCTATCTTCTTTGTGTTCATCCCGATAAAGTGCAAGACTTTCTTTACGAGCTTCACGAAGGTGTCTGTGGAGCACATACTGGGGGCAGATCACTGGCGCACCGAGCAATTACTCAAGGATATTGGTGGCCGAAGATGGGATATGACGCTCAGGCCTATGTTCGGAGATGCAAGAAATGTCAGAAGTTCGCTCCCATTCCTCACCAGCCAGCCCAGGAACTTAGCCCGCTTACCAGCCCTTGGCCATTCGCTCAATGGGGACTTGATATTGTGGGGCCCCTGCCTTCTGCTTCGGGAAATAGGAAGTTCTTAGTAGTCGGCACCGACTACTTTACTAAGTGGGTGGAAGCGGAACCCCTAGCTCACATTAGAGATGCTGACACCATTCGATTTATTTAGAAGAACATCATTACCAGGTATGGCATCCCTAGGACACTTATTTCCGACAATGGGACGCAATTTGACAGTGCCCCATTTAGGGAATATTGTTCTAGATATGGAATCAAGAATATTTACTCTACACCAGCTTACCCCCAAAGCAATGGTCAAGCCGAAGCTACAAACAAAGTCATTCTCAATGGGATTAAGAAAAGACTGGAAGCGGCAAAAGGAAGATGGGTGGATGAATTGCCATCAGTACTGTGGACCTACCGAACAACCCCTAGAAGATCAACCGGAGAATCTCCCTTCTCTCTGGCTTACGGTGTTGAAGCCGTCATACCCTTAGAAGTTGGCCTCCGAGCATCAGAACTCTATCATTTGACAGAGGGGAGAATGATCAAGCTATGGGAATAAGTCTGGATCTAATCGATGAAAGAAGGGAACTGGCAGCACTAAGGTTAGCCAACTACCAGCAAGAGACAAGGAAGAAATTTAATAAAGGGGTCAGACATAGAGAATTCCGTACTGGCGATTGGGTGCTGAGGAAATTGATGGGAAGCAGGAAAGATCAAACTGAAGGAAGCTTGGAGCTAATTGGGAGGGACCATTCACCGTCTCTGAGGTGCTCGGCAATGGCGCCTACAAGTTAATTGACATGGAGGGAAAGCCAATCAAAGACCGTGGAATATAGCCCATCTAAAGTTGTACTATCATTAATTTTTTCTTCACATTTGTTGATTAAGGACTTTGTGCGAATATTGAAAAGCAATCCTTTTATAAAGCAAAAGCAAACTCAAAAGCTTGAGATCACTCCCTGCTTAACAAAAAGACGCCACGTCACTTTGGGTGGTGGCATGGAAAAAAGCCATGCTCGGCTTCCCCGAGCATTGGTACGAAAAGAATGCCTCATCTCCATCGATGTTGGCATATTCCTGATTTATTTACTGACCAGGAAATGCTCTTTAGACTGAGATTCAATTCCTCGGTCTTCTGAAAAGAATTATCAAAAGAAACCACGCTCGGCTTGCCCAGCGTTGGCACATTCCTGGTTTTATTTACTGACCAGGAAATGCTCTTTAGACTGAGATTCAATTCCTCGGTCTTCTGAAAAGAATTATCAAAAGAAGCCATGCTCGGCTTGCCCAGCGTTGGCACATTCCTGGTTTTATTTACTGACCAGGAAATGCTCTTTAGACTGAGATTCAACTCCTCGGTCTTCTGAAAAGAATTATCAAAAGAAGCCACGCTCGGCTTGCCCAGCGTTGGCACATTCCTGGTTTTATTTACTGACCAGGAAATGCTCTTTAGACTGAGATTCAACTCCTCGGTCTTCTGAAAAGAATTATCAAAAGAAGCCACGCTCGGCTTGCCCAGCGTTGGCACATTCCTGGTTTATTACTGACCAGGAAATGCTCTCTAGACTGAGATTCAATTCCTCAGTCTCCTGAAAAGAATTATCAAAAGAAATCCATGCTCGGTTCGCCGACCATTGGTACAGAGAGAACCCACATCATTTCTGATGGTGGCCCAATCTTGATTTATTCATCGACTAGATACGATTTTTTAAATCAAGACTCGATTCCTTGGTTTGTTAATTGGAAGCAAAAGAAGCATGTTTCTAAAGAGCTCAGCGCCAGTATCATAAAGGTACACTTTTCCGATGCTCGGCATGAGATTAAAAGCGAAGATTTGTCAGAAGGTAGTTACCTCCGTTATTATGTGAAAGTAGGAGGACAGCCGAACTTATCGAGGTATGTAAGGATTTATTAAAGTTATGCCTCTTTAACAAAGCTTGAAGTCATTTTATGATAAGCAAACTACTACATGAGCTTGTTACCTCTGAAGGGTTTACTGTTTAAAGTATTTCTGTTAGAAGTTGTGGTTGCTCGGTAAAGTGGTACAAATCCAGACACCCTACATACTTCAATACAAAGCACAAAATATGCAAACAGAAAGACAGACTGTCAATAGGGGACAATTCATAAGCTTTTATTACATGCCTCAAGAGTACGGTTACAATACATTTTACATAAACTATCAATCGAAGAAGCTACCCTAAATCTAAGATGAGGCATTAACATTTGTTGTAAGGGTTTGTAGCTACTTCGTGGGAAAAAACGTCAAGGTATTCCTCGGCTGCACTCCTTATAATTTCATCAACTAGCCAGCTAAGGCATTCCCCAATCAACCCCATCGGCAGTTCTAAAGAAACAAAGACAGAGAAAAGTAAAACAAGATTAGAGAAAAATCAAATTACTTTCATTCACTTAGAGTTAAAAGTTCTCTATTGTACATCCCGAATAAAAGAAAGAAAATACACATATGTACAAAAAGGCTCACTTCTCTCCTCCCTTAGTAGGATCACTCTCCACTATTAGATCAATCTGTTCAAGCGCCTGGGAGGTGTCCTTCTGGGCACTATCCACCTCAACCTCCCCCTCGTCAATTGTTTCTTCGGCAGTATGAATTGAGGGAGTTTGAGGTGGACGCTCAAAGCTGAACTGAGGAATCGGGCGCTCTGGATCAGGATAAGGGACCTCCTTGTATATGGGGTTGGTGTGATCAATGTGTTCCTCTTCATTTGCGGCCTCCCAACCCTCAAGAAAGAAGTCGTTGTGAGCGTCCCTCATCTGATCCACGCAAGTCATTGATTTGGGCTTCCACTTCAGCTTTGGCCTTCTCCTCGGCTTCTCGGAGGGCAGCTTCTTTCTCTGCCAGGGCCCGAGTCTTCAGCGCAAGCTCTGCCCGAAGGTTGGCAGCTCTTGCTTCGATTTTTCTTGCTCGGCCCTGGAAGCCTCCAACTCCTTCAAGGAGTAATTCCTGTCCCGTCTTTGTGGAGGACAACTCAATCTCGGCCCTGGAGAGTTTGCCCTTGACCTCTAAAAGCTCCTCGTCTTTACGAGTTAGGATTTTATCCATTGATTGCACACGAGCTATGCTTTCCAGCAACTTGGCCAAGGGCAGTATTGAGTTGATGCTCGATCTCCTTATTTTCATCTCGAAACTGACTTTCTCTCTTTTGCCAGAGCGTCATTGCTGGATTGGAGATTTTTGTTCTCCTTCTCCAAGGACCTCACACTCGCTTTCAACTCCCTTATGTCCGTCTTATCCTGCTCGGCTCTGGCATCGGAGGCTCGGCTCCGAGCAATTAACTCCATTGTGTGGAGAGAAGTCTGCAGAAAGAATAGAGAGTTAGAAAAATTATAATAACGAAAGGATGCACATAAAGCAATATTATAGAACTTACAGAGATGATGTTCTTCATCAGAGTCTTGTGGATATCCTCCGTCCTATTCTTCCTCGTGTTATGAACGTCCGAGGAGGGAGGATACCCTTGAGATACTCCTCGGCATGGTTGAAGGCTGTATCTTGGACAGTGAAGGGACGGCCTGAGGGTGCTCGAGGCTAGGAATAAGGATTTCTGGAATAAATGGAGGGGAGTCTCGAACCGGATTGGCCGGATACTCGATGGCTAGAGGCACGGGCCCAATCGGTGAGTAGGTAATGGCTCAGAGGTTCTTGGTGGCGCATCTTTGGTGGGTGGCACGACCTTGGAAGGTGCTGGCCCCCTCGCGACGTCCTCCTTCGGCAGCTTCGCCTGCTCGGTCGTAGGAGCCGCGTCCGACGATTGTGTCTTGGCCCTCTTCTGCTCAGGAGGACCAGATGGTCTCTTTTGGGCTGCCTCCTGCTCCTTCCCCTTCTCCATTTTAACCTTCATTATCTGCTCGGCAGTTGAAGGGGCAGGGTCTCTCCCTCATCAGTCTTTCTCTTCCCACCGGCTTTTTGCTCGTCGGCCTTCTTCTTCTGGGCCTCTCCGGCCTTTGTCCTTTTGCCTTTGCCATGGCGAGCTTCTTGTAGTCGATCTTCGGGGCCATGACTTCTTCTTCTTCCCTTCTAAATCTGAGAAGTAGTCAAAGGCAGGGGGTATCTCAACCTCTTCTTCTTCTTCCTCTTCCTCCTCGTCCAAAAGAACAAATCTTCGCTTCCTCGGCTGTTCGGAAGGCTCAGGAACTGCTACTTGAGGGGCTTGAACTTGCTCGGCAATAAATGGAATAGCGAATGGAGGGGGGGCGAGTCCACCCTGGATGCCTTCAGGCGTAGTAGTTCTCTTTCTCTTCAGCAGAAGCCCGGAACCACCACTGAAGACGCCTGATAGCCTCCGAGGTTGCGAAACCTTGAGGGGGGCGATAAACGTCTGATGAGAGGGGATGAAGTTGAACAGAATTGGAACCGCTCTGGCGAAGGGATAGAGATCTGGACCCCCGAGGAATTTGAACACCTCCTTCAAATGATCCTTATCAGCACGAATGCCAGTAGCCCAGAACTTCTTTAACTGGACACCTGCACAGATATTAAATCAAACAGTTAGCATGCTTAGAAGTGAGAGTAAAATGCCGAAGAAGAATAAGAGCTGGTAGCATTTGAAATCAACCAACCTGGGCCCAAAGAAACCCGAGGGACGATTGGAAAACGATCTTCGTCTGGATCGTGTGTCCAGTGACCTGTGACAACGCACAGGTCACTTTCCGACTTAATCGTATCAGGCAGCATGTGGACCAAGGCCTTTTCTGGTCGGGATTTCAGGTACCACCTGTTCTCATCCTTCCTCACCTTCTGGATTGAGTAACAGTAAAGAAGATCGTACTCGGATATGTGGAATCCATATCGCCTGTTTATTTCTATTACCCCATTAACGATTCTATAAAAGTTGTGGGTGAGGTTCCTAGGGCCAAGGTCCAGAATGCTCATCATAGAGCGAAGAAAGGGGTGCAGGGGGAACCTAATGCCACCTTCGGTGATTGCCACTATGGGGAATTCCCCTGTTTCACGCTCGCCTTGTTCGGCGAGCCTAATACCTACGTTCTGAGGAATCTGGTATTTCTCCTTGAAAATCCTAACTTTCTCCTCAGAACTTAGCTCGTTTGCGAGTCTACCATAACGGAAAATTTGAAGTAAAAAAGGATTAACTCACCGGGAACGAAGAACGACGGGAAGGGTGAAGGTTCGCGAAGACGAAAACTCAGAGGGAAAGAAGCAAGGGAAATCTGATAGCTCGAATCGCGGAAAGGAAGTAAGAGAAGATGAACCAGGTATATATGTATATGTGTATGTATCTGTGAGGGTAACCGAAGCGTTTCCAATGAAATGGCAACGGGCGGTAAAAATGGCATTTATTACCGCCCCAATTTTCAAATCGCTGACCAGTCACGTTTTAACACCTCGAATCTGGGAATCCGCGTAAGCGGCGAGGCAGATAAAAAGCTGAAAGGGCACTACGTGTGTCGTCACGAGGAGAGAGAAAAGTCCAATCAGATTTGATGCATTCAGGAAGATACTAAACGACAAATTGTGTAGGGAGATTGATGGGTCAGTAAGGTAAAGCTACTCTGCTCTGCTACTCTGCTCGGAAAATATCTTTTTCCAACCAGAGTGGGGGCAAAATGTTGGGCAAAATAATACTAAAGCTGTACTCTTGCCGAACAAGTTTAGTCTGTTGCCACGTGGCACAGTGCCGAGCATATTCACATAAGCCACGCAGTCACTTGCCGAGCACGTTCTGTCGGGACACGCTGCGTCCCGCCGAACAACTGATTATTGGCACGAGAGTTCCACGTGAGTGTTATACGTGAATACGCGATTTAGAGTTAGTGTTCCAAAGAGTACCTTGAACCTCGACATCAATAAACAGTGTATTACCACGTGGCTATAGCCGAGAACCTTGGAAGCTAGTTTGCTCGGCCTATCTGTTGACGGCCAGTAAATGTCGAACCTGGGACCCACAGCCTTTAAAGAAAGCTCGTGACCATAAATGCACCTTAGTTAGGATTGAACTGGGTACTTGTCTCTGGGGATGTAACTAAATCGGTCTATCTCGTCACGATTTGGTGGCTGATGTGACAGGAAGACAGTCTGACCCTGAAATTCCGGTTGTAATGCCGTGTTAAAACGCCAGAAGCATTAAATGAAAGGCATGGTGTATTAATGAGGGGTCTGAGGCATTAAATGAAGGGGAAGAGTATTTAAAGCAAGGATAGAAAAGAGGGACACGGCAGTGTCGCAACGTCAAGTCACAGGTATACTTTAATCATCACTCAGACCACTATATATAGGATATTCTATTGAACCACGAGGGTAAGCTGACGATTGTCAACTTAAGCTTTGACTCATTTATTTCCATAAAACTTCATTTCTTAAGCAACTTGCTGATTTAATCATCGGAGAGTTTTCCGGCTTGAGACCCCCTCTCCGGCCGTCACCTTTCTTTCTGTCTTTGTTCGGCAGGTCGGCGATTGCATTTCCTGTTGGCGTGGTCAGCAGTTCCGGCGGTAATTTCTGCTGCCGAACAATATATGTATAATATTTCATTTTACTCTACACAGATAATGTAAAATATAAATACTTGATCATATCTCGCAACCAGCTCGCAGGATAGTCGAGGATTCGAACTTCAAAATTCCTGTTCTCATATACTTTCTGATTCAACACAACTTCTTGATGTCATCTGATCTAAATTAGGTAGGGGGATTAATTGACAAATATATTCTTTGACAATTGGGCTTCGATGTTCTCTTGCAACTTCTAGACATAAGCGTGTAAAGTCTTAAAGGAAAAGACTGGTGTTTTATCTTTTTGACAAATTCGAGAAACTTGTTTTTCCCTTGGTTATGACGTATTAAGAAATTATGCTTCGTTTGGAGTAAGAAAAAGTAAAGTAAATTGAGATAAATTAAAAGTTCATAATACGTGCAGTTAAAAAAAAGTTGATATGATATAAAGTTAACAGATTTATAAAATTTTTTAGAAAAAAATTACAAACCAAACGAAACCTAAGTAAGCCTATTGGTAGGGTATGTGCGAGGAGTCATAAAATATTCAGAATCAATTTCCTTGTAATTGATTTTACAATGAAAGTTTTTAGGTGGTATCTGAAATTAAACCCATAGTTTTATTTTAATTTTTAAAAAAATTTTTCAGTCAAGAATCTTAATATTTCTTGATATTCTTTACTGTTGCTTGACGTGTTGTTTGAATTTGTTATCATTGATTGTATTATTTGAAAATTTCAATTGATTTAACACTAGGATTAGAATCACGATTGACCAAGAAAAATAAAGTAGTTTGTAAAGAGATTAAATTTATTCATGTGTATTCATGTAGATTTATTTAATTTATTCCTTATTTTTATAATTAAAAAAAATAAATTGATTGTTTTTTATCATTTTGCTTTTCTAAGTTTTTTTTTCACTATTTTTTATTTTTTCTAATCAAATTTTATTATGTATCATTTTTATACAAATTTTTAATTTTTTTTTAAAAGTCACAGATTCATTGGCCCCTTTGATCAAAAGCTAGAACCAAACAAAAAAAAATCCGTAAAAAGTCACTGCATCACTCCTCCAAAGACATTTTCTCTCTCCTCTTAAATCAGAAATGAAAAAGTAAAAAAAAATATAAATAAAAAAATAATTTAAAATTACTATCCAAAGCTCTTTCAAAATTGGATCAGCCAACACTATTAACATTTTTAAATTATACTGCACACCTTGTCACAATTTATTCGGAACACGCCCAATGAAGTTAGAGAGAGAATTCCAATTTTACTTTTATATGGTATACGGAGACACTCATACACCAAATAAAAGAGGGAATCTTTTTCAATAAACCATGTTAGGGGTTTTTGGAGCAACCAAAATAATAATAATAATAATAATAATAATAAATAAATTTTTTATTATTGAAAGTTTGATGCATTTTTTTAAAAATTCACAAAAGTTAGTAAAATTAAAAAATTTAAAAAGTTAGTAAAATTGAAAAAATTAAAAAGTTGAAGATTTTTGGTATGAAAAAGTGAAAAAAATTAAATTTGTTACATATTTTTAGTGTTCTAAATGCTCACTTAATTTTTATTTGGCTAAAGAAAGTTAGAGATTTTTTATGTGAAAATATTAAAAAAACTGAAGTAAATTGAAATTTGTTATCGATTTTTAGTGCTTTAAACAATTATTGAACTTTTGTTTGGCTATAAATAAAGTATTTTATTTTTCTTTTTTGCAGTTTTTTTTTTTCATTTTATACGACTTTTTTTTTTTACCAATATTTAACTTTTCTTTTTTAAAGGAACCGTAGCTTGTATGCTTGTTAGTAGCATTCATAAAAAAAAAATTAAAAAAATTCACGTCCATTTTAGTGGAAACTAAAAAAATAAAAATATATTTTTGTTCTTACTTAAATAGATAATTTTATTCAAATATATATTAATTTTTTAATTTTTTTTCTTACAAATGTGATTAACACGTTTAAAAGTTATAATTTAAAAAATAATTTTTAATGAGAAAAGTCAAATAAAATTTAAAAAAATTAAAAAAATCAAAATTTAACATTTTCACAACTCAACCAAATCTTAGTTTGGAGAGAAGAATATATATATATATATATCGGTACCGTTTGGCATCTCTTAAAAAAAAAAAAAAAAAAAAAAAAAAACTCTAAAAACTTATAAAATTTCGATCACATCAACTTTTTATTTTACTGCACGTATTACGAACTCACAACTTTTCTCACTTTATCTCATTTTTTCTCACTTTTTATCACTCCAAACACATACATCATCCCACTCTCACCATCAAAGATATTCTCCCCTTGTATGGGGATGTGGTGGTATTCACTCATGCGATTGAAATCTAATCTATTTAAACTAGGCATGATATAGGGTGTGTTTAGAGTGATAAAAAGTAAGATAAAATGAGATAAAGTGAGGTAAGTTATGAGTTCGTAATTCGTGCAGCGAGATAAAAAGTGAATAAGTTTTAGAGATTTTTTAGAATTTTTTACTTTTTTTTTATTTTTAGCACACCAAACGATGCCATAAATAGGTCCCACAAATTTAATATTAAATTCCCTCTCCTAAATCCTATAAATAAACATGACTTGTATGAATTAAGGAAAATGATAAAGATTACATTAGAAAAAAAAAATTTAGTAGAATAATGTATAGTTATATCAAGTCATTTTAATAAAAAAAAAGTTTCGATAATTTTTTATTTTCAATCTACTGCGTTACTCATCAATTTATTATTTAATTTAATGTACTGTGAGCCGCAAACTTTAGTCATCTTGTATTTTATGAGAATAATAATAAATAAACAAAGCTTTAGCGTAACTTCACTTCAAATAATAATAATAATAATAATATATATATTGAGAGTGGAGATTGGGGTCATGAACCTCTCCAATCATGCAAGTGAGGGGTTAAATCGCAAAGGGAATTTCTTTTTATTTATTTATTTTAATTTCGTTCGGAGTTAGTAAAATTTAAAAAAAATAAAAATATTTAAAATTATTTATTTTTTATTTTATTATATAAAATATATATCCATAATTTATCTTATTTAATTTTATTTTTGTCACTTTAAATATATTTATTTTTAAAGTAAGCGGTAGTGGGGGTGGGTTGGTGATTGCATAGCCATTGACTCTCCCACGGAGAACAACCTAACCGGTTTTCACTCCCCCTAGCAAGATCGCCATTGGATGGTGACAGTCACGCGCTATAATTGCAAGTTTGACTAAACTCGCCATTAGCTGCTCAAAAAGAAAAAAAAATAGATGAGTGTCAGAGATGAGGGGAGGGGAGAACGTGCACTATTTCAAAGCAGTAGATCTGGATCCGCTCAAAGCTCAAACCGAGCCCACTCTCACTGTCACTCCAATCAGTACTTTTTGTACATAATAATTTGAAGGAGAGAAAGAGAGAGGTTGTGTGAAAAGCGAGAGAGAGAGAGGGAGAGAGAGTTGGGCCGGTTGGGTATTCCAGTTGAGAGAGTACTTTAGCAGCTGATTGGGTTAAAAACTACTGAAAAAAGGTTTATTTACTTTTATTAACTTTTGGTATTTTTATTTTTCGTACACTTATTTTTAAAATTTAAATTTTATAATTTTTACAAAGATATACAAAAAAAATTACAAAATATTACCTATTTTTCTCACTTTTCGTATTAATTTTTAAATCAAAATCATTAGAACAACTTATTTTGTACTATTTCAATATATTATTTTGGTCTTTTTTATTGGTCTTTTAAATACTAAAAAGTGACTGATATTTTCTCACTTTTTCTAACGCTTGGACGACCAAAAGTGAACAAAATTAAAAAAAGTGAGAAATGTCAATAACTTTTTAAATATTTAGAAGACTAATCAAAAGTGATCAAAATAATCCGTTGAAATGGTGTAAAGCAAGCCGTTCTAATGGTCAAAAATAGTACAAAAAGTTGGGAAAAAGTGGATAACTTTTTGTAACTTTTTGTGAAAGTTTGTAAAATTTAAATTTTAAAAATAATGCATGAAAATGAAAATAACAAGAAATTGATAAAAGTAGATAAATATTTGTAACTTTTTAAATTTTTTGTAGTTTTTTTGGCCCAACCAGTGGGGGCCTAAGGTGCGTTTCGCACCTAAAAATATTAAAAAATTTTAAAAGTTTTTTTAAAATTTTTAAAAATTATTTACTTTTTATTTCATTACATAAATTACAAACTTACAAGTTATCTCAAATTATTTTAGTTTAGAAGTGTTTGATTGACAAAAAATTTGGCAAAAAATATAATAAAAGTACAAAATTTGATGTAAATGTGATATATGATAAAATTGATTGGAAAAAATATAAAAAATTAATAAAAATTAATAAATTTTAGTTGATTTTGACCAAAAAAAACATTATCTCATTTTTTTTTTCCCACTCCATACGCCTTTTTTTCACTCTATACGCCCTAAATTTGTTTAGCATAATCAAACTGGAGAGAGTCCTCACTTCTACTAGTAGCGATTCAATGGATGGGTTCTATAGTAATAAATTTTTATTTTACCATAGTCCAGGCTCAGTTTGAAATGTTTGGTAATTTTTTAATTTTAGATCATTTAATTATTAAAATTTTTTAAAATAATTAAATTTATTTTTATATATTTTAATTGTTTTAAACAACAAAAGCAAAAATATCAAATTAATAATAATTAAAAATTACTTATTAAAAAGTTAATATTAAAAAGTTAATTTTTTTTTAAACAAAAAAATTTAACTTCTACTAGCTAGCTAATAGGGATTATAAAGAAAAAAAGGTAACTTCTTTTTTTGCTAAAATCTCCTGATAAAACAAATAAATAATAATAATCACCTCGTCAAAAGAGAAAGCTTAAGGACTATTATTTCAGGAGTGGGCTTGGAAAGAATCTTATGGGTAAGTTTAGTTTGTAAATAAATTTTAAAAAATTAAATCTCTGTAAATTTTAAATCACATCAATTTTTTTTTTATTACACACATACGATATTTTCAATTATTTTAATTTATTTCACTTTACTTACTCCAAACTCACCTTATTTTATATAACTTTTTTCATATTAATTTTAATTTTTAAAATATTTTTTAAACATGTTATTTATATTTAAAAAAATTACAAAAATATTTCTAAATAAAAGAATTTACATTACATAAAAATTAATTTTTTGTAAATTTTTTAATAAATATAAATAATTGTTTAAAAATATTAAACAAAAACAATTTAAGAGAAATGGTCCCTATGATATACAATTTTTTTTTTAAACTTTTTATAATTTTTTAACTAAGTTACAAAACTGGCAGTTCGGTGTTGTTTGGGATGAGTAACCTCCGGTTTTTTATTTTTAGTTATTTTTGTTATAAATTAATATTTTATTAAATTGAATTTATTTTTTACTTAATAACTTTTAAGCATGTCACTTCAAATACAGAAAGAATTATAAATAAATGATTAAATAAAAAAATTACGTACGACTAAAAATAATAAAATGTTTTTTTTGTATTTTTTTCGAATAATATGTCTAAAAAATTATCAAATAAAAAATTAAATTCTAATAAAAGAAATTATAAAAAATAAAAAAATAAACCAAAACTAATACTTCTTTTCTAGAACTATAGTTTGAATATTACAGAGGGTGTTTGAATCTCTAAAAAAAAAACAAATAAATAAAAGAAAATTACTTCCTAACCTTTTTTTTTTTCAACTAAATTTGGTGACTTGTAACTTTTATATGGGCTTTAATTTTTTTTTTTTTGTTTTTAAGTTTTTTTTTTTCCACATACCAACGCTTCTAGTTTTCAATGTATTCGTTTATTGGAGAAACTCAACCACCGTATTTTCTCCATTGAACAAGGCGAGGCAATCAATCCTCTCAGAGCCCAGTCCTTTTCATCTTCCCCCACGGGAATACTCCTTTTTTAGCACTTTCTTTACCTTTATTTTCTCATTGTTTCTTTCTTTCGTTTTTTTTTTTTTTTTTTTTTTTCCTTCTCTTTTTTTTTCCCCTCTTTTGCTTTCTGGGTTTTGTGCAGGAACAAGAGAAAGTCCCTACTGAACCAGTTTTTACTGATTTAGCTGTTTGGTGTGGTCTGTGGTTGTTGTAGAAAGAGTGTTCTTTTTTTTTTTCCTCCCCGTACTTTATGTTTAATTCTTTTTCCAACTTCACTCATCACCGTGCAGCAGTGGTAGAGAGATAAAACAAAACAAAGAGAGGGTTGGAGTGGAATCTTACTACCACCAACCCAATAAACATGGATGCTTATGAAGCAACAAGGATTGTCCTCTCGAGGATCCAAAACTTTGGACCCTGAAAATGCCTCAAAAATCATGGGTCTCCTCTTGATTCAAGACCATGGTGAGAAGGAAATGATTCGATTGGCCTTCGGTCCCGAAGCGCTTCTCCACTCCGTCGTTCTCAAGGCCAGAAAAGAGCTGGGCTTGGCCTCTAACTCCCCGACAAACGCCACTAACGCCGCCGGCGTTTCTTTCCAACAACAGCTCCCGATCTCTCTTTCCCGGCAGAATTCCTCCTCTTCACGGCTCCTTGTCGGCGGCGGCGGCGGCGCTGCTGGGACTAATCTTCCTTCGCCACTTAGCATCCCCAACCACTCTTCGTCGATTAATAGAACTTCTTCTTGGGCTGCTTCGTGCTTCTCTGACTTTCAGAATCCTGACGATTTGGTCAGCCCGAACTCGTCTTCAACCTCTTTCTCAGCCGTCACAAGCAACGGGATGAACTCGTCAGCTTCGCCTTACTATGGAAGTGGAGGAGCTGACTGATAGACGAATTTCAGCTCCAAGACCAGCTTCCTTCCTTAACGACGGTTCACCTACTCTCGCCTCCAAAGGGCTTGATTTTTTTTACCCCCATCAAGATTTAGCCTCAAGCCCCGGCGGAGGAGACGCCATGCTCTTCCCTTCCCTACGGCGGCGGTGGGCAAGTGGGGAGGTGCCTGGAACGGCCTCCCCACCGGCGGAGCTGCTCAGTGAACGATATCTGCTTGGGCTCTGACGACCCAGGTTGTGGGGTATGGTGGAAGCCATGTCTCTACTATGCTAGAGGCTACTGTAAGAACGGAAACACCTGTTAGATTCCTCCACGGCGGACGACCCTCGCCAATTCCGTTGGCGATGGAACCGCCCCGTGGTTGGGTCGCCGAGCCAGCTAGAGATGATGGAGCAGTGCCAGGGACCTTCTTAGATCCAAAGCAACACAGCAAACCAAGGTTAGCTGCTGCTTCTCAGCTCATGGCTTCTTCTACTTTCCCTTACTCAGCTTTAACTTCGAAAAAGTGCGTGAACCTCCTCTACCAACAACAAAGTGATAGGTATGAATACCCTTATTTCTGTCACTACTAGTGTTTGTTTCATTGGTTGATTTCCCTTTTTTTTTTTATTTGGTGAAGGGCTTTGATGATGGTGAGGATGTGTACAAATTCGGGCGATCCCGTTTTGATCGGAGCGATTTTCTGACAAACGGAGGGCCGGGTTGGTGAACCCCGGTTCAAGACAGATCTATTGACTTTCCCAGCCGATAGCACATTTAGAGAAGAGGATGTGTCCAATTATTTCAGGTTTGCGATTTATTATATTTTACAGTCTTGTGCTGTTTCTCTCAACGTTTTTAAGTTTAAACTTTTTTGTGGTTCTAATTTTTTTTTTTAAATTTTCCCCTCTATTTGAAGTAATTTGGGCCAGTTCAAGATGTGAGATTCCATATCAACAGAAGAGAATGTTTGGGTTTTGTCACCTTCGTGTACCCAGAAACTGTAAAGCTCATTCTTGCGAAAGGGAACCCCTCATTTTGTATGTGATGCTCGGGTCCTTGTGAAGCCATACAAGGAGAAGGGCAAGGTCCCCGACAAGTTCAGGCATTCCCTCTTCCCCTTTCTCTCTACCTGTTGTATATAGATATATGTCTATGTATTATGTATACTATATTTTTGTGTTTGTTTTGCTGATGTCAACGGGAAATTGCAGGAAGCAGCAAATGGAGAGAGGAGAGTTCTCGGCATGTGGCAGCCCTACTGGCTAGACTCGAGAGACCCTTATGAATTCCAGCTGGGTAAGCAAAAAAATGCCCATTGTTTTTACTCATTAGTGTTGCAACCCAGTGAGGTTCTCTGTCTCTAACACTTGGGGTTGGGGGGTTTGATGTTCAATTCTCAGGAGCAAGGATGTTTAGCAATGCTCAGGACATGTTATGGAGAAGAAAACTTGACGAGCAAGCGGATTTGCAGCAAGCCATTGAGCTCCAAGGTAGGAGATTGATGGGTTTTGCAACTCCTCGATGTGAAAAGTTTGAACCTTAATGGGAACCTTGCCACCGGTGCTGCCGTTCCGTCCCCGACACAGTCTCAGAATTTCTTCAAACAAAGTCTCGTTCTTCTTCCGATCGCAGCAGCGGTTCAGAAGTTTTAGAAAGTATATATAATCTGAGTTCATGTTCGATTATTACTTGCTCAAATAGACCTAATTTGCTTTCAGGCGTAGTCGAATTTTTGAGTTGAGAAATTGAACATATTGTTATCTGGCAGAGAATGGTTCCAACCTTCATTCACAGATCCAGTAAATGTTGTGTCTGATCAACAACCTGCCACGGACAGAGGAGGAGAATGAGAAAGAGAGAGAACAATCAGTAGCAAATGGCACCGACCAGAATGGCAATTGCAAAGAAATCCATCATCTGTCTAAAGAAAGTGATTTTCCAGAAAGGTATTACCCTTTTTCGAATTTGGATCAGGAGAAGGAACCCCCCTCCCCCCATTAATAGCAACCTACCTTGTCCAAAATTATCATCACTTTCCATCCCTTGCCTATCCATATCCTTCCATTTTGGGTTCCAAATTTTATTGTTTTTCATGATAATTTTTGCGCTTAATTGTTTCAAAATTTCCATGCAGCTTGGAACACAACCTCCCGACAGTCCTTTTGCATCTCCTAAAGCCACCAGAGACTACTTGACAGCCTTCTCCAACACTTCCGGTGCGGCCGAGAAGAATGCTGGGGTTTCGGGAGCTTCTGTTAACAGTAATTTGATCACTTCATCCTTACTTCCGGCCCACTTCAACACTGGACATTGCTTCTCTCAAATCATGTTACTTTCAAATGCCAAGGTACTAATATTTCAGCTTCACACTTCCATATAATATATTATTTGCAAGTTTCATTGCAGTATCAGTATACGTGTGTAATCATCCAAGGTTATGTTCAGGTTCTCTCCTGGGTCTGGAGCCATTGGAATGTAGTTTGCATCTTCTCGCTGGCAATTGCCCAGCTGGGAGCCTGTTAGGTAAGGTGTTCATAGCTCTCCACTGTTCATTCTTTAGAGTGAGTAATTACAACATGAGATTTGCTTTTAACTCTCTTTTCTTTTGTTTTTATTCACAGGAATAACCAAAAAAAAAAACCAGAGATAATGTAGAGAAATCACCACCACACCACCACCACCACCAGCATCATCACCTCCCTGCCATTACCATCATCAATACTAGTAACTAAGATACAAAGTGCATACATAAAAGTCAGTAAAGGAAGTGGGGTCAGCCATTCTCTCTTTTAATATTGGGCTGTCTCCACCCACATCTTTCTCATATTCTGTAGTAGTTGGACCACAGGTTAAAAAAAGTCAACAGAAAATCAACATACACAATCAATGTGCAGCAGCAACTCTTTGGGGTTTCTGTTTGGGGGCTAATTGTCTTCCCCTTTTCTCACCATTTATGGCTTTTTCCATTATAAATATCAAAGTCCCAAATGTAGTTTTTGTTATTAGTGTATGTTTTTAGGAAGACAATCAATCAATGTACAGCAGAACCAGGAACAAGGAGGGCCAAGAAGAGGCGAGAGAGTAGAGCCCAAAGCTTTGTATAACCACTGATTTGGTTCCCCCCCCAAGCTCCAGAAATTAAGGCACGTTTGGAATTCTGAAGACCTGAAAGGGGTGGAAAAGTGTTTAGGTACAGAAGGAAGGGTATTTTGCCTAGTTTCCTACCATAACTTGTTTCCTGTTGTAAGACATTTGTCAGCTTTAGATTTGTAATAGAGAGAATTTCATGAAAGAAAAATGAAGGGAAAAAAAAATTGAAAATGGCGTTCCTTCTTATCTGATTGGTAAACTCTCTTATTTTTATTTTTTAGTAGAATTTCTCTGTTGCAGTTGTTTCCTAATAGGAGGGTGGGATCCCCCGACTTTTTTTTAAATAAAAATATTCAATAAAATTACTCTACAATTTCGTTGCGTTTGGAAAGTATCTTAGTTTCTTAGTCTTTTTTACTTTTTAAAATAATAAATTTATCATTTTACATTTTTGGTTTTTTTTTAAAATAATAAAAGACAAATATTAAATTAATAAAGTTTAGAAAGTTAATTTTTTTTCTCCCTCATCTGCAAATAAAAATTAATTAGTTGGTAACTAATTAATTTTTTTTTTAAACTCAATCTCAAGGAGTGTTTGGTTGGTAAAAATTTGATCAAATAAAGTGTAAAAAAAAATATATAGATTTGATATAAAAATGATATGTGATAAAAATTTAAAAATTAATAAAAATCAGAGAATTTTGATTAGTTTATTTTGGTAGTTAATTTTGATTATTTTTTATTAATCAAATACTCTTAAATTTACCTTATATACGATAATATATTAATGTTAAGTAATATATTTCATTAATTATGTGATAATTATTAGGCAATATGTATTTTATAAAGGTTTTAAGTGATGAATGCAGTACTTCTATCTCGTAATTTAGTTATTATGTTTCTTTACTCATGCCTTTCACGGCTGGGGAAAGAGAGAAAAAAAAGAATGAATGATGGCCACAACAGCAGGTGAGGTGGGTTTCAGGCTACAGTGAGAGAATTTATTACAGAAATTGCAGTTGATTAATCAATAGTTACGATATAATTATATTAAATTTAATAATTTTAATTTAATATAATAAATTAAATTTAAAAAAAATAAAAATTAAACAAAATTTAATTAAAAGATTATTAGTAAAAATATGAAAAAATACATTATATTAAAATATAATTATATTTAACCGTTGTTTGATCTACCACAGTTTCTACCGTGGATTCTCCGCTGTAACCCTGCAACCGGGGTGAGATGGCGCTATGTAACATGGCTGCTGACATTTCATGTGGGTCCCACTTATTTATCTAATGCCAGGGTGTATGGGGCCCAACCCAACAACACCCATGTGATTGAGTGAGTGATCTGATCTGATCCCTCTGACGTTTCTCTCTCTACATATACGTACATCCATATGTATGTATGTATGGAAGAGCAATAGAGAGGGAGGGGGAAGAAGGGAAGTCGACAGGAAAGGACACACTGATCTAAAAGTAGACGTGATGCCACACGTATGACAAAAGGACGCGATGATGGAATATTTCGGGGACTGTGCGCTCGCGACGATTTGTAGGCTCCGTTTGAGATATCAAAATCTGTCCAAATTTATTAATTTTAATTAATTATTTTAGTCATTTTTTTATTTTTATTAATTTTTTATTAATTAGACACTTTTTGAATGTGTTTGATTGATAAAAATTAGTCAAAAGTATAATAAAAATAAAAAAATTATATAAAAGTGTTATGTAAAAAAATTTAATAAAAAAATAAAAAATTAGTTAAAATTAATATATTTTAATAAATTTTGGTGTAGACGGGGCCTTTGCATGGTTATTATTTTATTTTTACCGTGGTGATTGACTCATAGGAGTTTGTAAAAAAGGGCAATGGGGGGTAATTATAGAAAAAGATAAGACAGTCTGGAAAAGTGGATAAGCACGAGCCGTCATGTTATAATATTTGACACGTAGGATTTGAAATCTGATGGTGGAGGCTATTATTCGACAGAGTTGATAGGGAGGGCGGGCTACTTTTTCCGTGGGGTCTGTTTGGCACGAAGAAAAGTTAAAAATTAATAATATATGTTTGAAATTAAAAAAGTAAATAAGGAAAATGGTACATGAAATGTGATGTGACTGCTCGATATTCGATTATGGCCCGGCTGGATGAAATATAAACAGTAAAGGAGATCTGTATTTATGATTTTTGCCGGGGATTAATTTTTTTTTTAACCAAACAAAATTAAGTGTGGGTTAAAGTGGTAAAAAGTCAAATAAAATTAGATAAGTTATAAATTCTTAATTTGAACGGTAAAAATAAAAATAAATAATTTTTAAAAATTTTTAATATTTTTTACTTTTTTAAAATTTTTTTTTGTCTCTCCACACAAAACCTAAAGGGTTATTTAGTTTATTTTTCTCTTTTCTATTTTCTGTTTTTGATTTCTATTTTTTGTTTTAAGCTCATTTTTTATTTTGTACCTTTGAAAATAAGAAAAATAGTTTAAAATTCATTTAGTTACTTGTGTTTTTAAAATTTATTTTTGAAAACTGAAAATAAGTTTACACATAAAATGAAAAAATGATAAAAAGTCATTTTGAGAGTTTTTAACAAAAATTAACAAAAAATAAAAAAAATCTCAAAACAAGAAAAATAGAATATTTTTTGTTTCTTTGTTTTGAGTTTTTAACACATAAAATGAAAAAAAAAAAAAAAAATAAACCAAATGCCATCTAAATATCTCTCATAAATTGGTAATCAATTCCTCACGAACAGATATAACCTTAAACTTTTAAATATATATAAAAAATTATTATCTCCCTCTTTTTTACGTAACTTTTTTTTCTCTCCTAATTTAAAAGGAGTCAATAAAGAAAATGTTATCGCCCTGTTTGGTTAGGTCAAATATTATACCTAAAGTTATGAAAAATTACAAATATTTATTTATTTTTATTAATTTTATTTTTTGTATATTTATTTTTAAAATTTAAAATTTACAAATTTTTATAAAAAATTATAAAAAAATACAAAAAATTATCCATTTTTTTCACTTTTTCAATATTTGTCAACTTTCATACTAATTTTTAACCAAAACTATTGAAAGAGTTTGTTTTTCACCGTTTTAGTGGATTATTTTGATAAATTTTAATTAATCTTTCAAATATAAAAATTAACTGATATTTCCTACCCTTTCCAATTTTTAATTGTCCAAACGGCCTTCATATCTGATGTGACCAAGGGAGTTCAAGCCTAACCGAGTCTTAGGCGAGATAAAAAAAAAAAAATTTATATAAAATAATAATAATAAATCTAGTTATACTATTTAAAAATAATGATTGACTTGGGATCCGTTTGATGCGACAAAAAGGGTAAAATGTGGTTTGAAAAATTTTTTATCGTTTGACGTGTAACCACCTAATCATATTTTTTAAAAGATCAATAATAAAATTTTTTAATTTTTACGTCAATTTTTTTAGAGAGAAAAACCATGTAAACAGTTTTTTGGCTCCGCTGAAACGATTTTATGTTAAAATTTATTAAAAGTGGTTAAAAATTTTTTGAAATTTGTTAAAAAAATTATTAGAGCTTGTAAAAAATTTATTGGGCTTTATAAAAATTTATTAGGATATATAAATATAAATAAATTTATAAAAATTTCACAAATACAAGAAGTGTAAAAGATATTAAAGAATTTTCAAAAATTTCAGAGATTTTCATTGTTTTTCAAATTTTTTGTTGTGCCAAACGGATCCTTGATGTGGTTTTTTTGTTTATTTGTGACAACAAACTTATCCCTTTTTGTGATTGAAGTATTTCATTCACTTATATATTTATTTAGCTTTTCATATCTAAAATTAAATTTTTTTATTAAATATTTTAAATTAAAAATTTTAAAATAATATTATAAAATAATATAATTAACACGAATTTTCAAAAAAGTTTAGAAATAAAATATTGAAGAATTGAAAATATATATACACGCTCTAAAAAAATTATTTGCTCAAATAATGAATTTGAAACTTTTGACAACATTCCGACAAATATTTTTAATTTTGACAAGAAAAAGAGAACAGAAAATCTAAAATTGAGGAAAAGTTCGAATTACAAAGTTTATAAAAGTTAATTTGCGGTTAATCTCAGGTGGGCTATGCACAAAAATAAACTTTATTTAAGCTACCAAGCCTGAGTAGCCTCAACTAATTGTTCCCCCAACTGTTATCTCTTTCCTTAATTATGGAGGGGAGGATCTGGTCCAAACACCTTAATAATTTTATTTTTGTTGGTGTACTCCATATAAGAATTCATCCCTCTCATTTTGTATTTGTCTTTATTAATATATATATACATATATATATATAATACATAATACAGACTGAGAACATAGTGTTTCCCTCAACCGAATAAAGAGGCATTGAAAGATAAATTTAGCTGAACTACCAAAATTTAAGTTTAATAAAAAGTTTTATGAACAAAATGAGTTAAACTACAAAAGTATAAAGTGAGCTATTTTAAAAAAAAAAAAAATTGAACTAAAAAAATTTTTTTTGAATCAGACTATCCAGATTATAACCTAGATGAATTTAAAACTGCGTCTATCCTCGTAAATGATAATGTATCACTCAAATAAATATAATTATAATTTGAATAATTTAAATATAAAACACAAGTTATTTCCTTTTTGGAAATATTGGAGATTTTGATTATTTCAACTAATCAAATTTAAGAATCCTCCTCTGAAATTTATAGAAATTGACCAATTAAGGGCAAGGGGGCCTGATTTTTATATAACATGTTGACAAATACTAGGTAGAGAAATCCTCGAAGTCACACAAAATACGATACTTCGATTCCTTTGATTAGAGATCGAGTGATAAAAGGGGCTCCAATAAAAGACATTCTTGACAATTTTTTTTTTTTTTTTTGGCAAAAAGTATCACCAACAATTTCCCTAGTGTAATATGTGTGCTCCCTAATGCATGTGCAATGAGAGCTGGAGACAATTGTATTTCATATCATTGGTTTGATGTCACACAATTAACACACAAGAACCAAATCTCAATGTCCAATATCTGTTAGTGGGTGGTAGTAGCACATTAACTATCAATGTCACCAATTAATGCCCTCATCCGCACTGCTCACCCAACAGCCATGCATTCTAAACAGGAGAAGGGCATCCTTAGTAAACAGTTCATGAAAAGTCTTTGTCATTACTGGTGCGGTCCCAAATCTGGGACAAACTCCATAAACTTCAGAGAGTTGGCATGAACACTCAAAAAATAAATGCCTCTATCATTCTACTGGTCCGTTTGGAACTTAAGAAGAAAAAAACAAAAACAAAAACTAGAAATTAAATAATTTTGTTTTTTTGACATTTGGCAATACGTCAAAATTGTTAAAAATTTTTGACAATTTTTTTACCAAATAACTAAGTTTTTAAAAATCCTTGAACATTTTTTGAACTTCTTATCAAATAGACGAAAGTTACTAAATTTTTACCAAACATTTAAAAAGTTACACCTAACAATTTTTGTCAAAAATCATCAAAAGTTACCAAAAATTTCACTTTCAAATGGTCCGTATATCTTATAGAATAAAATATTCATTCACATGATATGGTGTAATCAAAATCTTTTTGGAGGGCAAATATTTTCAATTAAATTTGAATGCTAGCAAATATTATGAATTAAATTATAATGCTATGTTTAGTTGTCAATTAGAACAAGAATAAGCGCAAAAAAATGAAAAGTAATAAAAGAATTCTAAAAAATTTGATATATCCAGTAATTAGAACAAAAACTTTTTTAATTAGTGTCAATTACGTATGAATGCATTTGAAAACATAATAAGAATAGAAATAGGAATATGAGTTTGAAAAATTGATCAGTTGGTTGCCCAAAAATGGTTTATATATATATATATATATATAGTATTTGTCCATTTATGCTAGTTTTGGATCAATATTGAATGTTGGCTCAGATTAAAGAACTTGGTTATGTGGGAAAATGAGAAGGCAATTATATAGTGCTGGCTTGGATACCTACATGATTAGATCAATGAGAATTAAGAAAAGTTTCCTTAACATTTTTTAGCTCAATGTAAGAAGTGTAATACAAGTAATTTATCTCATTTTGGATTTGCCTCCTAGTTTTCATAAGAGTTGTCACCTCACCTATCACTTGTGTCACGCAATGATTCAGCTTTACCTGAGGGGAGGGATTCAATATAGCATGTTGATCTTCAGTTTCATTTTCCAGCACGCCATCACCATGAGAGTCATTTACATGTTTATCATTGGTTTCTTTTAATTTGCTTGGGCTTTTCATCGTGGACTCTTCTTGTGGACACGTTGTGAATATCAGTTCCTCTTCAAAAGAATTTTCCTTGTAAGAAGAATTTTGAGGATCATCATCAACTATCATATTAAAGGATTCCATTACATAGAGTGTTTCAAATTATACACTCTGTATGCTCTACTATTAATAGAATACTCAAGGAAAATTCCACTCATCACACCGAGCATCAAAAATTTATCAATGGACTCTCTATCTCGATAGATGTAGCACTTGTTTCCAAATACATGAAAATAAGAAACATTTAGTTTTTTTTTTTTTTACCATTCCAGATTTCATATGCAGTGGCTTTTGTTCCTCTTCTCACAAAAATTCTGTTGCCAATGTAGCAAGCTGTTTTCAGGGCCTTGACCCAAAATTTCAAGGGTAATTTCTTACCATGTAACATGACTCTTGTCATTTCCTAGAAGACCCTGTTCTTCCTTTCAATAACCCCATTTTGTTGGGGTGTTTTAGGAGCTGAAAATTCATAAGGAATACCACATTCTTCACAAAATTAGAAAACCTAGAATTTTCAAAGTCTTTCCTATGATCACTTCTAGGTCTAATAATTCTACCAATCTTAACACCCTTTTCATTTTGGAGTGTTTTACACAAGAATTTAAAAGATTAAAAAGTGTCAAATTTGTCTCTCAGAAAATTTACCTAAGTATATCTTGAAAAGTCATTAACTATAACAAAAATATACTTTTTATCACCTAAGCTCTCAATTCTGATAGGACCCGTTAAATCAACATATACAAGTTTTAAAATAAATGAAATAGCTATTCTATTTGTCTTCTTGTGAATAGTTTTGGTTTGCTTCCCTTTCCAGTAAGGCCTACAAACCACCCCCTTCACTTTTGTTAGCTTCGACAATCCTCTCACAACTTTTGACGCTGACAATTTAGTAAGATCTCTGTAGTTGACATGCCCAAGTCATTGATGCCAATGCTCAGCTGAGTTATCCTTTGCAAAATGACAAACAAACTCATAATCAGTAGTTAAACCATAACAATTATTCAGAGATTCTAAGCTCTTTTAACACTACTTTGTTGTTTGTATCAAGAATAGAACAAATACCTTTAGCAAATAACACATTGTAGTGTGAATCACAAATTTGACTAATGCTAATCAAATTAGCTTTCAAGCCATCAACATACAAAATGTTGTCCTAAATAGCAACACAAGATGGGGGTGAATAGGGTTGCTAAAAAATTTTGCAAATAAAAATTTTAACCTTAAAACAAATATATCAAGATGAAAGGGTAGTTAAATATGAAATGCACCAGAAAAAATTATTCAATATTTGTGAATGAATAGTGAGTGCTAGTGTTTGCAATAAATATAAAGAGAAGCAAATACAATCGATTTATAGTGGTTCAGCTTCAATGTTGTCTACGTCCACTCCCCAAGGCCTTCCTTGAGATTTCTCTACTATTCTTTGAAGAACTTATTACACACTAGCTTCCCAAGGTGCTAGAAACCTTTCCCAAGTGATTTTATCCCAAAATCACTCACACAAATCTCTCTTAAATTAAGTCTCTTGTTTTGGTTCTAACACTTGAACCAAACCTAACAAGAGCTCACCCAACTCTCACAAATTAAAAGGGCTGTAAATTTCTCTTTTTTACAACAACAATGATGAGTCTAAAACTCAATCAAATCAAAAAAAAAACTCTCACAAGTTAAATATGAAAGATGAAGCACAAGTGTGAGAAGAAATCACTCTATGTTTGCAATGTTATGAGTTTTCTTATATCTCTTTGTAAGCATTTCTTTCTTGCATTCATCATCCTCTTGAATATGAGTTTGAGGCTCTATTTATAGATAAAAATCTGCAAATGGCCGTTACTAAGTGAAAAGATACTTTTGCCCTTGAAAGAAATTGAATTTCCTTACTTCCAATGTCGTCTTTCAGATTTTCTGAGATACATTTGTGATCTTTTTTCACCCTCATAACGTCCAAATCTGACATTGTCTCAAAGTAAAGATTTTGTAGATGTATAAGTCAGCTATCACATGTCAAATTTTGAGCTTCTGAACCGAGACCAACTTCTAACAGCTTTTTCTGACATTCTGAATCCATGTTTCCAGTTTAAGCTTCTGTTTCACCATGACACTTTTGGAATTAGAAGAAACTTAAACTACAAAAGTTGTAGCTTTTTGAGTCTTCTTCTCACACACCAAAAATCAAAATTTTTAAAGCTGTAGAGTATGAGTTATGTCTCAAAAACTAAGACTACCTCCAGAATCCAGAATTAAAAACGTTTCTGTAATGACTAATATTCCAACTCATTTTTTGATATCTTAACTTCAGATCGACAAAAAGTTTCCTTCGGTAAAGTTGTAGATATGGAAGTCTAGTTTACTATATTAAAATTTCATAAAAATTGAACCGTTGGATCTTAAGATATCATCTATATACTGACATGTGTCTGATTTCTCTGTTTACCTGAGTTAACTTTTAGTTCAAATCTTCATCTTACTTTGATTTCTATTACTCCCAACTTTAAATTCCTCTATTCCATCATCCACATTATGTGAAAATATCTAAAAAATAATATCAATCTCTTCCAACTCTATTATCTTGAATCTATCAAATGAATTGTAACATTTCATACAATGTCTATTTGAAAATTAATTATGAAAATTTAATTTAATGCTACCATCAAAATCAATTATAAAACTAACTTTATAAATCTTGGGCCAACACAAAACATTTTTCAATTTTGAAAGACCTGGACAATCTATACAACCAACACTAAGGATTTTGGACTTGCTACCATCACTAAAGGTAACAGAGCCTTCATCACAATCTTTCAATAAGGAAATCATAGATTTGATGCCACACATATGTTTTGAACAACCACTGTTCAAATATCACATATTAAAGCTTTGTGCTCTAAATGTAATGTCATCAACAAAACAATTCAAATCATTGCATTTAATCCATACTTTTCTAACCTTGTTTTTTGAAATATTTTTGCCTTTGAATATAATTTTTGTGATGGTCTTGGTTTTGGACTTAGAGACTCCTCCATTAAAAATTTTCTCCATTTGGTTTGAATGAAGCTCTTTTGTTGACATCATCACAAAAATCAAGAACACTAAACCTGTTAGACAAAAATGCTCTTCCCTTAAGATTTTTGTTTGGATTTACTTTAGACTTGAAATAGTCTAAGGGTAATTCATACAACTTGTGACAATATGGTCTAATGTGGCCTCTAACACCACCATAATTACTAAAAGAAAACAAATTATAGGCGAGGAAAGTTTTTGCGAGCAAGTTAGTTTCCTCGCTAATAACACATTTTTAGCGAGGAAAACTTGAGTTCCTTGCTAAATAGTCTTGAACTTTTGGTGAGGAACATTTTCCTCGCTAAAAGCATTATTCGGCGATAAAAATTTAACTTCCTTACCTATAGTAAATAAAATATGGAGTAGGGAAAATGGCACATAACTTTAGGCGAGAAAATAATTTTGTAGTTAAAAGATATGAAGAGGAGATATTTTTCCCACTAAAAGCATTATTTGGCGATGAAAATAAACTTCCTTGCCTATAGTAAAAAAAATCTGGTGTCATTGGAAAAATGGTACACCGCCTCTAGCGCCATTCCATTTGGAGGGGGAGGGAAAATAGTATGCCACTTTAGGTGAGGAAATTATCTTCTCACTAAAAGAGAAATTATCTCCTAGCTAAAAGATATAGCTTTAGGTGAGGAGATAATTTCCTCGTTAAAAGCATTATTTGGCGACAAAAATATATATCCTCGCCTATAGTAAATAAAATTTGGCGCTATTCCACTCTGCCAAGACCACTTCTACTCAGAGTGCACCTTCACCTCCCTAACATTAGACATTAATAGTTAATTTTGAACTTGGATTCTATTTTTGTTTATCTTATTTCTATGCAATCATAATATTTTTATTTTGTTTCTTGAACTTTGTTGTTTGTTGTTGGATTATTGGGTTAACTTTTAAAATATGATTATTTGTTTATTTAGTTTTAATGTTGTAGCATGTATAACATGTTTGGCATATGTTGTAACAGGTTTATTCTATGTTTGATTTATTATTGTAACAGGTTTTCTTAGAAAATTAAATATTTAAAAAATATTTTTTTAACCAATACTTTTAGCAAGGAATATATTTCCTCAATAAAAGTATATTTTTTTCCTCGCAAAAATTCCCCTTATTGTACTCGGCCAAGCATAGACGATGACTAAATTTTCTCACCAAAAGTCACTATAGGTGAGAAAATGCAAATTTCCTCACTAAAAGTTAGAATTAGCGACGAAATTGTTTCCTTGCTAAAGGTCACTATAGGTGAGGAAGCCATAATTTCCTCACTAAAAGTCACCATAGGTGACAAAATGGTTTTCTTTGCTAAAATGTACTATAGGTGAGGAAATTATAATTTTCTCGCTAAAAAGTATAGGTAACCGTGCATAGGTGAGGAAATTTGAACGGAATATTTTTCCTCCTCTATCGTTAACACTTTAGCAAGGAAAATGATCCTCGCCTATACCCATATTTCATGTAGTGTGACATATAAGAATAAATTTTCTTGGCTATCCAGAATTTGAAGTCGGCATATTTGAATTGGAAAAATTTTTACCTTCATAATGTGACAAGTAATTCGAAAAAGTAATACCTCTTATGTGATTCTTCATTTTACTTGTACCACGAAAATCTTTCTTTTGGAAGTTTTGGCTTCCTTTTGAGTTCTTTTTTGAGCTTCTAGGTTTTGAATTATTTGAGCTTAGCCTCACATGAGATGCCTCGAGCTTCTTCTTCAATTTCTTCTCCATAAGAACATCCTCTTTGCCCTTATAAGCTGGAACAAACTTGATTGGTCCCTTTACTTGACTCGAATTTGTTAAGGAATCCTCTACACATCCAAGTCCAATTTTATCAATTTGATGCCTCTGAGCTTCCAAAATGTCGTCCAATTTCTTGGTGCTCGATTCCTATTTCTTAAAAGAGTTGGTTGTCTTAACAATGTTCCTCTTCCGTTCTTCCACTTCTTTTTCTAAATTCAAATTCAGGGATATCAACTTCTCTTCATTCCTCTTCAAGGATTCAACCATTATTTCTAATTCAATACTTTGGTTTTGTAACCTTCAACCTCATTCATTAATCTCTCTTTCTCCATTTCAATAGCATTGAGTTTAGATAGAGTTTTAGTTTTGTGCTTAGTAAGAATTAAGCTCTGTTGATACAACTCATTGTATATTTTTTTTTTTTTACAACATCTCAAATTGCTCTTGTAAGTTTTTTTCACCCTTAGATTCTGACATGACACTATCATCATTATCACTTGATCTCTTCAAGGAACCAATGGAGTCAAACTCATTTTAAGTAAATTCATTAGCCTTTACCATAAATGCTAGAACTTTCGACGAATTATCTTCCGACTCTGATGAATCATCCTCATCTTGATCTCCATCACTTTTTGAGTCATCCTTATTATCCCATGAGACTGCAAAAACTTTCTTGTTCATTTTCTTCATTCTATTAGCACACGCATTTGCAAAATGCCCATAGCCTCTACATTCAAAGCATTGTTTATCTCTAGATTTTTCTTTTTTTTTTTTTTCATTTTTGGAATTTTTTCCAATTTTTTTCTTTATTCCTTTGTTGAAATTTGATGGATTGTTGAAGGGGGTCTTCTTAGAAAAATTTTTGAACTTCTTAACCAAGAAGGCAATGCTATTAGCACTAATTTTTGATGTGTCCACTTTATCGTTTACTTCCTCACTCATCAAGCTTAGAGTAATCCCCTTATTTCATTTGTTTTGATTCATGTTTATTTCATATGTTTGCAATGAGCCCACTAATTCCTTTACCTTCATTTGGTCCACATCTTTACTTTTCTCAATAACAATAACCTTGGGCTGAAACCTTTTGGATAGAGACCAAAGAATCTTTCAAACTATCTTTGACTGAGGAATTATTTCACCCAAGTTAATAGAGGAATTTACAATGTGACTTAACTTGATGTAGAACTGATCAAATGTCTCATTTTCTTCCATACGAATAATCTCCAAACTTGTGGTCAGGCATTGTAACTTGGCAATTTTAACAGCTGTGGTATCTTCGTAAGTAACTTGCAGCATATTCCAAGTTTCTTTGGCCATTTCACAATTAGAAATTCTCTGAAACTCATCTTGATAAACACTACAAAAAATTGTATTTATCGGCTATACTGTTCCAGTTGCTGCTTCATTATCCTCAGCTGTCCAAACCCTTTTTGCCTTCAGTGTGAGGTTAGTATCACTTAGGGTAGGAGGTTTCCATCCATCAGTAACTGAGTCCCAAAAACGTTCATCTATGGATTTGAGAAAAGCTCTCATTATTGCTTTCCAATAATGATAGTTAGAACTATCAAAAAATAGGGGTCTCACAGTTGACTAACCCTCTCTTTGGTCGTCCATAGATTCTTGACAAATCTATTCTCAGACAGAAAGTCCAAATAGAAATAGAAAGCAGCTAAGGCTTTGATACCAATTGACGGTCCCAAACCAGTTACCAACAATTAATGAAGAAACTAATCACCATCCATGTATCAAAATCAGCTCCACACAACCACCTACCACAAATACACAAGGATTTGTTAACAAGGGTAAAAGCTTATTTGAAATCAATGGAGAAATAACCCCGGATCCTTGAACAAATCAAACTAGAAATCTTAACTATATTAAAAAGAGGTTACAAGGCATCCAAAGGAACGTATTACAAGTTTCCCCAATCAAAACCCATTGATCTACTTGTTTACAATACTCTCTAACCTTGCTTGCTAGACAAACCCACAACTCACCTCAACTCGTGAAGAAATTTCTCTTCAATCCTGAAAGAAAAATGCTCCCAATCTATTACTACACCACAAATCTGAGCTAGAAATAGAAAGATCTTTGTCAAAGGTCGAAAATGATGTCAAGACCAACAATCATCTTTGCCCATCGTCATCATCTCAGATTTTTGCTCAAAACAATAGAGAAAGGTTGGATGGGTTAAAAAGCTTAGGCTTGGAAAAAGATTTTTACTTTTTATATCAAAGAAAAGTGGTAAAATAGTCATTTAGGTTGCTTTAAAAAAATTTTGTGCAACAGCAGGAGCAACTCTTAGGCCAAAAGCTTCCCTCCTCATGCTCGCAAGGCACATTGGACGTATACTGGACAAAAATCTAATGTGTTTTAGGTGATAAGGAATACACATGAGTGCAAGCTACCTTTCTCATGCTTGCGAACCCTACTGTGCACTCACGGTCAAACAAAAGGCTCATTTTCAACCAAAATAGAGAGGATGCTATTGGATAAAAACATTTTTATCTCTAACTGTTCTTCACCCAACATTTCTGATGATACACTAACATACTTGGCTTGTATTAGTGGATCATTTACAATAACTTGTGGCATTTTCTAAAAACTAACTTAATGCAAATTACAAACAAATGAGCTGCCAACACAAAAGCACTAACACCATATACTGCCGCTGTCGCGCTCCAAACTTAATTATTCGGGACGGATGGTCTGAGAATATAAGAACTAACTAAATTAAATAAAAACCTATACTAAGGTCAAGTCATAATATAATAACAATCATCAGACTAACTAAATATGTCCCTCATTCTCATATTAAATAATAAAAGTAATATCAATCATGATAAATCCAATGTCACATCTGGGTGACTCAATCTAAGGCTTATACAGCCGAATAAACATCATTTATGAATAAACTCATAAAAATATTTAGTTGGGACTTAACTCTGGATCGCACAAATAATGATACAATCATCCGAATATAAATAAATCACGTGCTACGTCAATCCATCAGTTCAACTTAGCTTCGAGTGGTTACTCCTTGGCCTTATCTAATTACCTGTAATATGGATGGGATGAGCAAACTTGCCCAGTAGGTAGGATTGTGCAAGTGTGCATGAGTGAACTTAATCAAACATATAGCATAACTCACAGTAATATTAACTAAACATGATATGGTAGTGCACATGTGATGCAATGTAATGACCAATGCAATTCTATAATCTCCATCTACCCTCAACCTTAACCTAAGATGGGTGATGCTTAGCACTGCATGCGAGGTCACCAACCAAACCATTTGTGCTCACGGCAAATGTATATCTTAGTATATATATATATAAATTGAATGGGGAACCGTTTTACACCCCCTTGATTACACTTGAAAAGTGTAATTACAAACTATATATTTAGATGCACTTTAATGCATTTAATTAGTTAAATCTTAAGTTTTGGCATTATTTTGTAACTTACGAATTGTGTTACCTTCTTTATAGGGAAATGGACGAAAAGAGTGAAGTTAATGGCATTGAAGAAGGCTTAGAAGACAACGAAAAAGTTGTGACTCAAGCTTTACCGAGGATGGCTCAAACCAGCCCAAGGACTCAGAGTGAAAGAGAAAGAAAAATAGAGCAACTAGCATTCTGGGGTCCCCACCCCTCCTCAAAGGGTCCGGACCCCAGTGGGTGATCTGGAGGAAAAATGCATTCTGGGGTCCCCACCCCTCCTCGAAGGGTCTGGACCCCAGCAGAAGAGGATGAAGGAAATAACATTATGAGGTCCAAACCCTAGCCCCTGAGGTTCGGACCCCAGTACACACCTGGGCGCGCGATCTTCTCTTCGTTTTTAGGGTTTTCAAAACCCTTATATATGGAGGTTATGCACCTGGGCGCACGATCTTCTCTTCGTTTTTAGGGTTTTCAAAACCCTTATATATGGAGGTTATGCACGGCTGAAAGGGGGGACGCCTCTTTTGATTAATTCACTTTAGATTGAGAGTTAGATTAGGTTTTGATTGAGTTTTAAAGAGATTTTACGCTTAGAAGTTTTGGATTCATGGATGTTCTTGGAATTTTAATCATAGTCTTCGCGTTGCTACTTTATCTTTTTTTTTTTACATGCGAATTACATTGTAAATGCACTTCGATTTACTTTTTAATATAATGTTTTGTTTGTTTCAATTTCTTGATTGCTTGATTGAACATTTCTTTGTTACCTTTGTGATGTGCACCATAATCGTAGCGTAAAACCCTAATCTTGATTCGACGAATCAAGAAAGAGTAGTTCACGAAAATGTCTTGGGGTGTTCGTAGTCCCTTCGCGTAGGTTGCGAAATCTCTTACGAAGGGATCTACCTTTCACAAATCCATTTTTATCTATTTCGAAAACAGTCGAATACGAAAACCCTTAACCATATCCATTTGAGATTACTGGTATGGATTTTCGTACCTAGTTGTTTAAATACTTTCGAATAGGATTAAAAATCGGATTTAAATTCACTTCTCGTTTGTTTAATTGAAAAACCTTCAGAAACAAAGGTCTTTAACCATATCCACTTGAGATCACTGGTACTGACCTTTGATTAAAATATTCTTAATACTTTTCAAATTAAACCCTAATCGAGATTTAAATAAACACATCCCAAGACAAAGTAGTGAACTACCCGGACTTGAAAGTTGAATCAAGAACCTTTTTAATATCATGCTTGTTATCTAATTTAATTTCCGAGTTAATCAATTTGCTTTAAAATTCAATTTTATTCCATTTGAATTTAATATCACAATTCCTTCACTCCAACATTCTTAACCCAACCATTCTCAAACATCCTATAAAATCCAAAATTAGTTTAAATTAATTTAGGTTCACCTACTAACTAAGAGACCAAGTCTAGAGCTTTTAACAAAGCCCTCCTTGTAGATTCGACCTCAGACTCACCGAGTTTAAAACTACAACTACCCTCTTGCACTTGAGAAGTAAAACCTTATCACATATTTTAGGGTCGGTCAAGTTTTTGGCGCCGTTGCCGGGGAGGGCAACTAAGCACTAGACTTGGGAGTTAAAAGGGAGTTCACTTGAGAAATTGGGTGAATTTTTCTTTTCTCCATCTCTTTATTAGTAGTTTTCTTCTTTTTACATTGTTACATATTCATTTGCTATCATATAATCTAGTTTGCTTGCTAGTTAACTTAGGTTTCATTTTAGTGTAGTTTTTCTCTTTTCTTATTTTGTTTTCATTTCTATTTTTTGATCTTAGACATGGAAATTGGTGATCTTGTACATGGCCCTTTTGATACCCGAGAATACATAAAGGATCTAGGTGGCATGTTTGGATATGCTTTTACATTAGACACCTATAGTATGCTTCCCCAATTCTTTGGGCATGAGGATGAAGACCCATGTCTTCATCTCAATGGGTTTGAGGCAATGTGTGGTTTAAGTGATGATGTTAGAATGAGTAAGAGAATTAGGTTCATGTTTTTCCCTTTGTCTTTACAAAGTGTGGCTGATGACTGGTGTTATAATTTTGGTGAATGGACCACTTGGGAACAATGTTATCAAGCTTTTATTGAAAAATTCTTCCCCATTCATCAAACCTTCACCCATGGCTTTCAAATTAGAACTTTTTATCACAAGAGGGGTGAAGTATTTTATAAAAGTTGGGAGAGATTTAACAACCTTTTGGAAACATTCCCAAGTCACGGACTAGAGTTAGAGGACATTGTAGCCATATTATATAATGCTCTATCCGATGAGTTACACCAGGCGTTTGATATAGCCTTAGGTAGGGAATTTCTTAACCTTACCCCAGGTGAGACATGGTTATTCCTTGAACTTTTCTATGAACACACCAGGCCACAGGGAAGACTTGAGCCTAATTTTGAATCTCATTCATTTAAAAGCCAAACTGAACCTTCCACATATACTCCTACTTCACTTGATTTTCATGATCCATCCTTTAGAAGTAGCACATGCATGGAGACTGATTATTGTGCCTATCCCAGCCTTGTTCCACTCACTGAGGGCCAGCATGAAGAACCTCAGAATTATTGGCCTTATGAACCTAATGATGCACAATTAGAGGACATTTTTATCAATTCATGCAACAGCAATTGATCATTAATAACAATTGGAGCCAGGCCTTAGATGACGTGAGAGAGCAATTATCTAAGATAACATAAGCTATGAGCACCAATCTAAGTGGTAACATGACTGAGACGTTGACCTCAGACACTATTATAGGCACTGAGTGGGACAATTGCCCTAACTACACTGGGGGTAACATTTGCAATGAGCATCTTTCTCATATTCCTTTGGATACTCCCATTCAGGATGTTTCTTTACCACTTACTGAGAGTCAGAGAGACATACAATTCTTTTCTACTACCGAGCCTAATGATGAACCAATCCCAACCACCCCAGACCTTATTGAGAGTCTTTTGACTCCAACTGAGCATTTGAATGCCATATGGCCCAAGGAACATATCATTGAGTCGGTTGACCCTAGTTCACTTCACTATGCACCCAAGGTTGAGAGTGGTGCACACCTCTCATCTCTTGACTTAGTCCCATCCAAAAGTCTTACTATGGAAATTGTGAGTGACTACCATGAGATCGGCCATCATTGGGAAGAGGTAGTAGACACAGGGAAGGCTTACATTGACTTTTTAGGTGTTGAGAGATCATTCAAACCCACCATTTCCGCACTAGTAGACTTCTTAGGTGTCAAAAAACATTAGAGCCCACCATTTCCACACCTATAGATTTCTTGGGCATTGAAAGACTTATTGAACCCACCATTTCCACATCTATAGATTTCTTGGGTGTCGAGAGACTAATTGAGCCAACCATGTCCACACTTGCACTTACACTTTGGCCACATCCGAGGTTTCAAGAACCTCACTTGGCCTTTCATTCCTCGGTGTGTTTTACACCTGAAAAACATCCATTTTCAGTGCTTCATAGGCCCGAAAAGAACATTTTATTTGTTAAACCATTTATGGACGCATAGGATAGAGAATGTGTTGGATAACCCTTTTGTCTTCATTTAATTTGTACATAGTAGATTAGATTTTTCATTTTCTTATTTTCATAGTTCTTTTTAATTTGATTCTCTTCCTTTATTTTCTTTTATTTTATTTTTATTTCCTCTTTCACACTGACCCTTTTTCTTGTCTTATTTTTATTTCATTTTATGTCTAACCTTTTCTTTTAAATAGTTTCTTTTGTTTTCTTCAAATAAGGAAGCTCTTGAGGTATCACCATTCCTCTCTTTTTTTTTTTATTTAGTCTTGCACTTTCAATTTTGGTACTCCATTATATAAAATTGTTGTTGTTGGGAGTGCTGTAGAATCTAGGTTGGGGGGTGTTTTGGGTGATGCCTTAAGGGGCTTGAATAATGGGTGCATGCTTGGTTTAATTTGTGCTATGTTCTTTATCTGTGCTTTTTGTGGCTATTATTTTATACTCATCATCATGCTCACTTTGCACACTACAGACCCACTTATGCATCATAGTTCTCACATTGAGGATAATGTTTAGCTTAGTTTGGGGGGTAGGGTTCGCATGATGACACTTTGTGCTAAAATTGTCAAAATTTTCAAAATTTGAGCATTTTTTAGCTTAAATACATGACTTAGCACATTTATACTTGCATATTGGCCCCTTTTTGGTTTGATTGATGGTGAATTTGAGTGAGAAAGTGATAATTGAATTTTGTTCAAAATTTGATAGAAAACTTAGTTCAAATGGAATGTGTCATAACCTTGTGCATGTTTTTGACTATCATAGAAAAGAGCTATGTGCTGAGGAGTAGATTTTGTTTAATATTGGTTAATTGAGCATTCTTGGACTAGGTGGAAACTTACACCCCTATGGTGAGCTTTTGAGCCTTATATTCTTTTCTTGAGGGGTTGCACATGATCACAGCTCAATGGCTCTTCACTATGAATTTCTATGCACTAATTGCATCACACACACTTGCATGAGTTTCACTTGGTACATTATGAGTTGTTGTAAGCTTTGAACATGATGCTAGGCCATCTTTGCTATTGTTGGGCCTTTTTATCATTTCTTGATATGAAATTACCCTAGGAACCAACTTGAAGCTTTTTTAATAAAGTGTGTGATAAATATATATATTTTTTCTTTGGTTACCACTTCATATATTGTCCCTTAACCTTGTTCACACACTTTTAAGCCTTACCATCATATGTCTTAGGTTGTGAAAAGTGCCTCAATGTCAGTGATGTGAGTGGCGGTTGGGAACAGAAACTTTTGAGAGCATATTGAGAGGGACTATTGGGTGGAGAATTCAGCTTATGTTTATTTCATTATTTCAAAAAAGAAAAAGAAAAAAAAGAGTGAAAAAAAGAAAAAGAAAATAAAAGAGAAAACAAAAAGAAAAAAAAAGAGAAAAAAAAGAAAAAGAACAAAAAAGAAGAAAAAAAAAGGAAATGAAAAGAAAAAAAAGTCTGTCATTCATTTTTACTTATGTAATTTTGGGACTTGTGTATTGTATTATAATTATTGAGAATGTCCCATGAGTAGTTTGTAAGTTAGTGAATAAGTTTCTTGTTGTAGCTTTTCTTGGGGTTGGAAACGAAATGGGTAGTTTGGGACTTGTGTGCACTTGAACATCTTTATCCGAAGACAAGTGCTTTGATTTCCATATCTTCCATTGTTAACCATTACCCCTGGCCAAGTTACAACCAAAACAAAGACCTAGTGGATTCTAAGCAAGCAACTCTTGTATTGTGCATATAGTTGTCTTGTGTAGGTTGTGTGATGTGATCTTTTGTATATCATGAGCTGTCTACTTTGAATTTCATTTCAGTTAACTCTCTTGTTTGCGGGGTTATGTGCAACTAGGATAACATTATATGCTAATAGGTGTCTGTGAACCCTCTATGAGTGAATTTCTTTCTACGAGTGGTACCTTGTGAGCTTTTGAAGTCAAAACTTAGTTCCGTTTATGCTTTTGCGACCTTGTTGAATGAATGAAACAACTTTGCACATATGTTCTTTCTATTTTGATAGCCCATGAATGAATGCTTAGTGCAGGGGGATTACACAAGATATTTGGATTTTGTGACTTGTTGAGTTTGAGCCTAATTCAATGTTGATCTTGATTACTCTTTGACACATTAATACCATGCCATAGAATTTTGTGGGTAAATTCACTGCAAACCCTCATGAGACCTTATTCATCCACCAGGGGGAACCTAGAGGTTTAAAGGGCTTGCTACACGTAGCTAAGTGTAGCTGTGTTTCCAACGAAAAAAGAAATAGGATAGTTGTTGCATTTCATTTTAATAAAGAGCATTACTAGGGACTAGCAATGTTCAAGTTGGGGGGTGTGATTACACTTGAAAAGTGTAATTACAAACTATATATTTAGACACACTTTAATGCATTTAATTAGTTAAATCTTAAGTTTTGGCATTATTTTGTAACTTACGAATTATGTTATCTTTTTTGTAGGGAAATGGACGAAAAGAGCGAAGTTAATGGCATTGAAGAAGGCTTAAAAGACAACGAAAAAGTTGTGACTCAAGCTTCACCGAGGATGGCTCGAACCAGCCCAAGGACTCAGAGTGAATAAGAAAGAAAAATAGAGCAACTAGCATTCTAGGGTCCCCACCCCTTGTGAGGGACTGTGAGGGACCTGCCCGTGAGAGACTCTGCCTGCGGGAGAGTGAAGCGAAAGGTGAAGCAGAGAAGCAATGCCTCACATCCCACATCGCCTGGGTCGTGGAAGAAAGTGGCATATGTGCAATATTCGATATCAATATAGAACAACGCATTTTAAAGCCGTGAGGGCACTGGGTTCAGTGGGAACTCCAGGGTTAAGCGTGCTCTAGTGGGAGTAGTACTAAGATGGGTGACCTCCTGGGAAATAGCTTACCAAGCCCAAAGCGGACAATATTGTACTATATGGATGCGGGTCATTACAAATGGTAGCAGAGCCAATGCCCAGCCGGAAGTGTGGGATCACGCGTGGGCCCCACGTGTGGGAGACCTGCCTGTGAGGGACTCTGCTTGCGGGAGAGTGAAGCAGGAGGCTACGCGGGGACGCGTGCCCTGTAAGGGGGAGGATTGTGAGGGACCTGCTCGTGAGAGACTTTGCCTGCGGGAGAGTGAAGCGGGAGGTGAAGCAGAGAAGCAATGCCTCCCATCCCAAATCGCCTGGGTCGTGGAAGGAAGTGGCATATATGTAATATTCGATATCAATATAGAACAACGCGTTTTAAAGCCGTGAGGGCACTGGGTTCAGTGGGAACTCCAGGATTAAGCGTGCTCCAGTGGGAGCAGTACTAGGATGGGTGACCTCCTAGGAAGTAGCTTATCAAGCCCAAAGCGGACAATATTGTACTATATGGATGCGGGTCGTTACACCCTTTCTCAAAGGGTCTGGACCCCAGTGGGTGATCTAGAGGAAGAATGCATTCTAGGGTCCCCACCCCTCCTCGAAGGGTCCGGACCCCAGCAAAGGAAGATAAAGGAAATAACATTCTGAGGTCCGGACCCTAGCCCCTGAGGTTCGGACCCCAGTACACACCTGGGCGCGCGATCTTCTCTTTGTTTTTAGTGTTTTCAAAACCCTTATATATGGAGGTTATGCACGGCTGAAAAGGGGGACGCCTCTTTTGATTAATTCACTTTAGATTGAGAGTTAGATTAGGTTTTGATTGAGTTTTAGAGAGATTTTACGCTTAGAAGTTTTGGATTCATGGATGTTCTTGGAATTTTAATCATAGTCTTCGCGTTGCTACTTCATCTTTTCTTTTACATGCAAATTACATTGTAAGTGCACTTCGATTTACTTTTTAATATAATGTTTTGTTTGTTTCAATTTCTTGATTGCATGATTAAATGTTTCTTTATTACCTTTGTGATGTTCACCATAATCATAGCATAAAACCCTAATCTTGATTCGACGAATCAAGAAAGGGTAGTTCACGAAAATGCCTTGGGGTGTTTGTAGTCCCTTCGCGTAGGTTGCGAAACCTCTTGCGAAGGGATCTACCTTTCACAAATCCATTTTTATCTATTTCTAAAACATTCGAATACGAAAGCCCTTAATCATATCCATTTGAGATTACTGGTATGGATTTTCGTACCTAGTTGTTTAAATACTTTCGAATAGGATTAAAAATCGGATTTAAATTCGCTTCTCGTTTGTTTAATTGAAAAACCTTCGAAAACAAAGGTCTTTAACCATATCTGTTTGAGATCACTAGTACTGACCTTTGATTAAAATATTCTTAATGCTTTTCAAATTAAACCCCAATTGAGATTTAAATAAACACATCCCAAGGCAAAGTAGTGAACTACCCGGACTTGAAAATTGAATCAAGAACTTTTTTAATATCATGCTTGTTATCTAATTTAATTTTCAAGTTAATCAATTTGCTTTAAAATTCAATTTTATTGCATTTGAATTTAATATCGCAATTCCTTCACTCCAACATTCTCAACCCAACCATTCTCATACATCCTATAAAATCCAAAATTAGTTTAAATTAATTTAAGTTCACCTACTAACTAAGAGACCAAGTCTAGAGCTTTTAACAAAGCCCTCCCTGTAGATTCGACCTGGGACTCACCGAGTTTAAAACTACGACTACCATCTTGCACTTGAGAGGTAGAACCCTATCACATATTTTAGGGTCGATCACCCCTTAATGTAAAAGACTCAAAGGAACCATGTTACACCTCTTGGTCCTTCTGCTAGGGAACCGTGTTACACCCCTAACAAAGCATCTGCTTAACTCAAGTAGGATCTGGCTACAGTTTGGAGAAAATCTCATAATCATATCTTATAATTAACGTCTTAACTCCAAATGACTAAGTTTTAGTCATATATATCGACTGAGGATTATCTAGTATTTTCAAAACCTCATTTTATCATTTTTCTCAAATCATAGATTCCGTCTATATATATAACCTATGTCTCAGCACATTACAATATAAATGTTCAATATTCTCAACATAAACTAAATGATGCCACCCCAACCCCATGCACATGATATGCTCAATCATATATAAATGTCATCTCAATATAAAAATACATTCTCATTAGGTTTGATGATAATTTGGGATTTGTTCCATCATTAGAAATCCATAATAATTTAGTTTGGACACAAAAATATAAGTTAAAAACCAATTTTTAACATTTTTCTAAAAATCTACCACACTGCGATTGAGACACCCCAAGCTGCGGTTGGGACACCCCGAGCAGTGGTCTAAATACCTATACCAGCTGATCCAGACGCCAGAGTCTAGTGTTTGATTCCTAGGTTAGTTTTTGACGAAACCCATCCCAAATCACCCATAAATCACCATTTCAAGCTCAATTTCAACAATGACTCATATACAAACACTTGGACACATAAATCACACGTTCCTTCAACACTTAATCAAAGAATAAATCAAATATATGTAAGATCTTCACATTTATATGCATATATATAACCACATTCATATATGTATATATATGCACAAATCACATAATTTTCACCAAATCAGGCACATACATATATCAAAATCATTCTCACGACATCTCAAGCACGAAATCAATGTTAGGCCAATAATCATCGAGAGGGGCACCACCAAACGAGATCGAGACCAACTCCTTGTATTTCCAAACCTGCACTTCTTCAAATATCCCAACAAGTTCCAAATCTTTCTCTTGATGAAAAGATGTTTAAGCTGCTTTGTCCAAACACTTGTATTAGACTATAAAAGTATAAAAATATAGTCCCAGTAATGAATCAGGAGAGTTCTAGCTCCAATAAGGAAAGATATCATCCAATGGATGAAAGACAATAAAGGAAAGAAAGTCTCCACTCCATTTTTCCCTCAGAGCGAACTATAAGCCCCATCAAAACTAAAAAACTCGATCATCTCCTTCATTCTAACCCTGTTCAGAAAGAGCTTTTTAATTTCATAAAGGCAATATGGATGGACTAGACTCAATATCTATGCGGGTCAAGGTACAAGATTCCTTAAGAAAAGACTTCATCCAAAACTCTCAATGAGCGAGCGAAATCAATCCCTTAAACCACTTTAGCTTTGCCTTAGACTGGAACAAAGCAAATAAGAAGGTGGAATGGAGAAAAGAAAGGGACAAGGGCGGTTTTGCTTGGTGCGAAGGTTGCTGGTGTAGGGGTAGAGCAAAGTACTAAAGGTCCTCAAACTTCTAGGCGAATATTCTTTTGGCCAACTGTTCACCGTTGGATCTCGCCGGTGCAGCCACCTATAGTTTTCGTAGAGATGCCCATCTACATGCCATCGCTTTCTTTAGGAAGAGTTTCAAGCATTTCTTCGCACTTTTGGAAGGTTTGCTCGTACACATCCTTTTGCCGATTTTGGAGAGATGGACTTTTTGGGAAGCATGAGAATTATATTCTTCCTCATTGCTCGTTTTAGAGACATGGAAATTTTCAGAAGCACGAGAATGATCAGCTGCCATGACACCTAGGGGAGTATAGATATGGAAGGGGAAAAGGAGAGAATGGTTTAGCTTATTTCATTGGTGTGGAACGCCTTATTATACAACTATAGATTAAGGAGATTTATTCTTTTTGAGCCCTACTGTTATTGCAATTTGTTAAAGTTATGTCTCATACTTGTTACACTCAGTCGTTGAAAAAATAGTAGATGTTCTCCATTCACTACGCTCAAGCTTTTTTCCGTTTAAGTTCACGTCAATTAATAGGTGGTACTACAGGGCTTTAACATGTGGTTTTATAAATATCATTGAAACATAACGTGTGATTTTATAAATATCATTAAAGTATATAGCGTTGTAAATATCATTAGAACAATGCGTGTGGTTTTGTAGTACAACACGTGATTTTGTAAACTTTGGAACATAGCATATGATTTTATAAATATAAGCAGAGTATAGTCTACGGGTCATTACAACCAAAATTTAATCTAATAATAATTATTGAGTATTTAGGTGAATATGTAGCATAATATATAAGTAGTGTTTGGAGTGATAAAAAGTGAGAAAAAATGAGATAAAGTAAGAAAAGTTGTGAGTTCGCAATACATACAGTTAAATAAAAAAATTGATGTGATAGAAGTTTTTAGAAGTTTTTTTTTTTTTTTTTTTTTTTTCATTGATGCCAAACGCACCAAGTGGGTATAAAACAAAATTTACACATGTCGCATCAAGTGGGTTTGAAATAAAACGTTTGGCAGCTAGCCAACGTTTTTTCTATAAAAAGTACTAAGCTTAGTTTGGTTAAGTAAACAGTGCCGGTTTCTTCTGGTAAAATCGATTTTTTTTTTTTCCCTATTGAATAGGCACCAAAGAATTGGTTCCACAATTGACCTTGACCATATGTGCCAATTTGCGGCATAATATAGATAGTTAAATAAAAGTTAAAAGCAAGTTTTAAATAAAATGGTAAAATGAGATAGCCACTTTTATCTCCGAACAGTGCGACTTAATTATAATTTTATTCTAGGAGAAGAACGCCCGTTATATCAGAAATTTATGTGGGGATGAATTCAATTTTAATGACATAATATCCAACATCAGGCTTCATTAAAGAGCACTCATAATTTCTATCCCAAAATTGTGATTTTTTTTTTCTGTGATTATATTTCCCAAAGCAGTGACGAAATCCAAACAATTTTTCCATCAGTTCTCACTCTTTTTGGTGGTAACTTTCTACGAACTTTCCAAGTTAAATATTTATTTTTTTGTGTTTCAATTTATATACCAGCCATTAATAATAGCCGATATGATATTATTTTACTTTTATTCTTTTTTTTTTGATAATTAATAGTCAATATTGTTACGTACCAATATTGATGGACGATCAAATATGTCCATGTAGGCATACAGCATCTGATCATCGCCCATCAATATTGGTACGTACCCTACATGGCATACAGCATCTGATCAGATGATCAGATGCTGTATGCCATGTAGGGTACGTACCAATATTGATGGGCGATGATCAGATGTTGTATGCCATGTAGGTACGTACCAATATTGATGGGCGATGATCAGATGCCGTATGCCTACATGGACATATTTTTAACTGAACAAATGTCATGAATTCAACCTTTAAAACTTGAATCTTCATTAACCATGATCATTATATATATTTAATTGTTTTTACAAATCTCTAAAAATTGGTGTTAAATTTTTTTTTTTTTTTTTTTTTGTAATTGGCATTAAAGTTGTGTAGATATAATAGCAACAACCCGTATTTGTTAAGAATCCATTTGATTTATTATAAATATTTGAAAATTGTTGAATATCTTTAAAAATTTTTAAAAGTTATTTATTTTTTATCTCATTACATAAATTACGAATTCATGACTTATCTTACTTTATTTTACTTTTTATTATTTCAAACATAACCTATATGTTGGGGTTGTTTGGAGTAAAAAAAAAAGAGATAAATTGAGATAAATTGTGGTTTGGGAAGAGTTCGTAATGCGTGCAGTGAGAGAAAAAGTTGATGTGATATAAAGTTAACAGAGATTTATAGAGATTTTTGGAGATTTTCAACAAAATACATCAAACCAAACAGGCCCGTTCTTGAAATTGCTTTTAGGTCGATAATCTCTTGGGTCTCTTCTATTTTCTTTTCACCCTTTTTTTCCAAGTAAAATCGGCCATCATGATCGTGTATTATTTTCCTATGGAGTTCGGGCACAAACATTTTCTCGGTTGTTTTCATCATTACTGATCCTCTCCCCTTCTCTCTCTTTCTCGGCTTGAGTAGCTTGTTATATATATATATATATATCTTCATATAAGCTTTTTATTTTAAATTTCAGTGGCATTCTCCAATCTGTTGTTGATTTGGAAAAGAATAGAAAATTGTGGTATTGGAGAGTCATATAATTAAACTGAAAAGATGGATTCCAATTTTCTATAAGTCAAGCGCTGAGTGAAAGGACCAAATGTCGATAAATTTGGATTTTACATTTGTTGGGTACGGTTTTTTGGGAATTATGCAGATTAGGCGAAGTATTTTGAAAAATTTTAAACCTTCTATGGGTGCGTTTGGAATTCTAAAAAAAATAAAAAAAAATCAATATATGAGATTGATGTGATGTAAAAATGATATGTGATAAAATGTAATTAGAAAGATTTAAAAACTTTTGAAATTTTTTGAAATCTTTTGATTTTTTTTGTGACTCCAAACGAACCCTAAATATCTGCAAAAAATTGAAAATACTATTATATCAGATACAAATTTTAAGCTTCCAAAATGGAAACACATATTCATAATTGTTATTATTGATGTTTTGTTAAATTACAAAATAAAAGCGTTAATGTAGTAGACAAAATATAAAATTATTATAAGAAAGATATGCTAATGACAATATTAAAATTAATGTGCACTTTTATTTCCTTATTAATTTAGACTGATATATATGTACACAAGACTTCTACCGTATGAGTGTGATCAGGAATGGACGCAACTTTGAGTTTGTCCGGAGTATGCACGGATAATTAACTCAAGTCTAAAAATAATTTTTTAGTTTAATTTTTTTTTAAATTTAACTCGTCTTAAATTTTTATGACCTAATTTAAATTTTTTTATCATCTTAAATTTTTATAATTCAACGTGCTCTATTTTTAAACCCTTTGTTAAAATCTAAATCGAAACCTCAAATTTAGAGTCCGCATCTAGAGGATGATTATGTAGCATTTGTAAAAGCTGTGTCATAATTAAATTCTTACAAATGGCTCCAGGTTAAAAGCAAAAGAAAAAGGAAATAAGGCATTTCATGAACTAGACACTTCATTAGTAACCAAGACTCCATCAACTAGCTGGTAAATGAAAATGGAGATTATGAGCAGCATAGCACGAAAGCAAACTATAAGATACCCGCAATCACTCAATAGAGAGAGAATGAAAGGAAAAAAAAAAAAAAAAAGAAAGAAAAGAAACATACACAGCGCATACTTAACAATTGATTTGTCTGATCACAGTGATGAATCAAAGCTCAGTCCAGAACCGCGTAACTTCTCCTCGGTGATGCGATCTAGACGCTCTGCCATTTCCTCGGTTAAGTGATTCACCCAATCACCAACCTGGCCTTTCCTAAAGAAGTCGCTGTTTTTTGCCCTACCTCCGACAGCTATGGGTTGGCCAGCCTTCTTATTAACCTCCAGATTACTCATTTATTCAAAGCTACAAAGCTTAATGATTTCTTCAACAACACCTTCTCTCTCTTCCGCCGGCGAGAAAGGGCGTCCAAAGAAGTCAGTCATCCTCTTGATGTGAACACAGGGCTCTCTCTTCAAATCCTCATATTTCAAGAACAAGACCTTGTCGGGAAATTCCAAGCTTGCCTTCCAGTAGTCCAGCACCCGAGCCCAGAAGGGACCGTACTCTACAGTTCCTTCACAAAAATGTTCAAACCCTTCTTGTAGTGAAATTGGGGGGAGCTCTTTAGACCTTGTCTTATTGTAGAAGTGCAAAGTAGAGACAAAGTTGTCTTTCGGGTTGTGGCAAATGTAAACAAACTTGCAACCAGATAACGTTTTGACAGACTGGGGAAATAACTCGTAAGGGAAGTGAGTTGAAAGCAAGCGAGGTTCAGGTAGGAGTTCGAGTTTGGTTGGGGCTGAGTTTTGAGGAATAAGGGCATCAAGAAAGGGCACAAGGTCACGGGGATTACAGCGGAGTAAAGGGTGGTTGTCGGAGAAATCGTGGTAAGTGGTTCGGTTTACGACGGCGAACGCAAGGGCTCGAAGCCATGTACTGCCGCCTTTGGGTTGGCTGGCCACGAAAATGTCGGAAGGCCGAACTTCGAAGTGGTTTTGCAGCAACAAGATGCCTTTTAGGGAGAAGGCGACGCCGAACCAAAATCCCTGGCAGCGGTAGATATTCCCAACTTGCCTAGCATGCCACCCTCTTTCTTTAGGAAGGGTTTCGAGCATTTCTTCCTACTTTTGGAAGGTTCGCTCATACTCTTCCTCATTGCTGGTTTTAGAGACATAAGAATGACCGGCTGCCATGACAACAAGGGGAATTCAGATATGGAAGGGGGAAAGAGAGAGAGAATATTTTGGCTTATTTCACTTGGATGGAACGCCTTGGTTTGTGGGGGAGATTGATTCTTTGTGGGAGCTGGGATAACATTGCTCTCGGGACAATCAAGCCCCAACAAACACAATAATCAGTGGATTATAATATTCGACCAAGCGCAATAATTGATGAATATATAATATTTAATCAAATATATAACATAATTTTAACTTTTCACGGTAATTAAATATACGGAAGTGTTTGAGCTGATAAAAAGTGATATAAAATGAGATAATTTGTGAATTCGTAATTTATACAGTGAAATAAAAAGTGAATTATTTTTAAAATTTTTTACAGATTTTTAAAATTTTTTAACGTTTTTCAATATATTAAACACACTAATAAAAACACTTTAAATTAAACATGGAAAGCTACCTTGATTACTGTTCTTACTCTAACCAAATTAATCATTTGAAATAGAGACGTAAACAAGTAGAGTGCCCATCTAATTAGCCTTTTCATTAGCAAACTCGTTTAGTTTTTGTTTACTATTATCATCCCAAACTTATTTACCTTTTTTAGTTAGAATTTTAAATCCGTCCCGTCGTAAACCTGTGAAATCCGTCTTAAACCCGCGAAACCCATTTACATTTAATTGGTCAAATTACCTATTAAGTACTCATTAAATCCCAATTTGAGATAAAAAAAAATTAGTAAGTGACAAAATGTTAAATTTTTTAAATTGAACAAGTTCATTAGTCAAAGGACATCTAAGTTTTTTTTTTTTAAAGGTAAAAAAAATATATCATAAATAGTAAAAATAAATGTACAAAATATACTGGGTTTAGCATTGGAACAGTACAATAGGAATCACAGTTCATAATAAACTTTCAAACTCAATATGAAACAATTCATAACACGTGAAAATAACACACGACAGAAATTTACTTTAGGAACAAAATTGTAAATATATTATATTATATTATACTATATTATATTATGTTATATTAAAATAATACTTAACGGGTACCCTATGGGTTTCAACTATCAGGTACCCTATAAGTATAAACGGATATCGAGTATCAGATATTAAGTATCCTATAGGCAAATCCCAAACTTGTCCCAAACCCACACGGTATTAAATTTTAATTCCAAACCCGTTCGAATCCCATTTCTTGAATCACTTAAATCAACCAACCAATGACAGAAATAATAAATATAAGATTGATAACAAAGAAGCCCTTTACCAACTAGTAAAGGTAAAATTCCGGATCCGAGTTCAAAAACCATCCAAACTTCTACTATATAATTAGGCTACAAGTACCCACTCGAAATTGTTACAACTCCTTACACGACTTCTATTAAGCACTTACTTGAATCTTCGATGCACCTAAACTAAGCGGAAACAAACTTTTCAACTCCTTAGAAAGTGAATAAACTCAACAAACAGTAAAGAAAAACAAGAGAATGACCCATAAGCTCACAAGACAAAAATTCTCTCTCTCACAAAATTATATAATAAGCTTGGGTGCATATATATAGATGTAAAAAGTTCTCTTCCAACTAATACTCAAGTATATAAACAGATCTTCTGAAAACAAATTTTCTAAATGGAAACAAAAAATCTTCCATAAAATAATTCGCTCGAACCATCACACTCCTATCGGCTAGACTGCGAGGTCTACTAGAATCCGTTTTAAGATAACTATCAATACAGACGAACCCTCATGCATCTTGCGATCTCCCAACACCAATCTCGCCTAGCCGCATACTCCTTGCGATGCATATGAGAATTTTGCACATGTCCTGATTTGTGCAGCCTTCTTTTTCACTTTTTTGGACTTTTCTTCTTCACTTCTTTGGACTTGGATTGCAATATTACTCTCTTTTAAAAACTTGCAGATATTTTGAATTTGGAATAATTACTTTCCTCTTTAAATTAGAATACATACAAATATGTCATATTAAATTTAAGAATTTGGCATTATAGAACCTTATAAGGGAATTTCTTGATGGGTTTTTATCAGATTCAGTCGAGCTGGGTACTCTTGTATATCCATCCTATTGACGTCCCTAATTTGAAAATTTAAATTTTTTTTCTCTTACAATATAAACCTTGATATATTATTTCTTTAAGAGTGTACAATTTGACGGAATTTGTTCACTTATTTATTTAGAGAGAGCTTAATTTTTCTAATTAACCTTTTAAGCTCTACTATCAATTGAAATAAAAAATTGATTAGGAAACTAACTCATAAACTTTTACCAAACATGAATTTTTCTAAACAAAGTCGTTATCAAATCTACTTTTTTTTTTTTTTAAGTTATAGTTTCAATTTTTAGATTTTCATAGAAATTCATCCAATAAATGAAAATATTTTAATCTTAACTATTGAATAAATCTTACATGTATTTAAGGGTTTAAATTTAATTTCAAATTCCTAAAATTAGAATAAAATTTAAAAATCCCCAAAATTTGTATTCCAAATTGTCAGTGGAACCACCCCTCAAAAAAAAAACCATTCTATTGCCATATGTATCCAAACTTATATAGATGAATTATTTTAATATTTTTATATGAAAAGAATGGAAAATTTTAGAAAATAAATATGACAAAAAGGGATTTTAAGAATAAATATTTTATTACAGAAAGGGATAGTTTGGAGGAGTTGCTCGAGAGTAAATTGAATATGAAAACTATAAAATAAAATAACAATATTTTTTAATATATTTAAAAAAAATCTATTTAGGCTCCGTTTGGAGTTAGAAAAAACAAGATAAATTGAGATAAAATGTGATTTGGGGTTAATTTTGGCACCGTTTTTTCTGAAAAGTCGCAAACTGTGGGAACGGTTTTCCAAATCCGTTCCCACGGATTCAAAAAAATTCACAAAAAATAACGATAATGGTACTTGTTTGAAAGCTCTTGACACGAAGAATATGATTATATAAAAAATTTACACATTTGGTTAATCTATTTCCAAATTTTTTATTTTTTTAGTAAAATATTAAAATTTTTTAAAACTAGTGATGACGAAAAAATTAGATGTAAATAGATTGTTGGAGATTTATAGAAATTTTAAAATATTTATCTTGATGTCAAACGAGGCCTTAAGAGAACTGCTTGGATGCCGTCAATAGATTTACAAGTAATGAACCATCAAGTCCCGCGTTGTTTAAGATTTCTCCATCATCGCCCCAAAAGAAATGTACAATACAAAGGTCTGATGGCTGGCTTTTAAAATTAAAAAAATAAATAAATAAAAGGATCGTCCTTTCAAAAAAAAAAAAAAAAAAAAAACACGAAAAATTTCAATGGAGTAGATGCAACTCGTTACAACACAACAATTTGTACACTGAAACAAAAGCCCATCCAGATGGAACTGCCGTGTAAAATAGTTCTACATCATGGTTTTATTTATTTCAATATAAAATATTTAAAAAATACATATATTCATTCACAAACAAATGGACTTTTTAAATACATATATTCATTCATAAACAAATGGACTATATGTATATATATATATATATATATATATGTATGTTTTTTTTTTTTCTCTAGGGATTTATTTGGGTGGACACATCATAATTTCGGGTCCTTTGAAAGTCCAACTTTTTATAACTTTTAATATTTTTTTGTGAAAAGTCAGTAATTAAAATTTTTGATACATTCGATAAAGTAAGTAATAATAATTGAAAAACATGTTAAATAATATTTTTTAACCTTTTGAGAATCTCATAATACATATATGGGCTTAGTGATTAAATGACCATTTTATAATGTGATTTAGATTAAACTAAAATTTATTTAACTGATAATAAACACGTTAAATAATATTTTTATCAATCTTTAGGGAATCCTATAATACAATTATATACGTACAAAAAAAAAAAAAAAAAGAGGATTGAAGGGTAAAATAATTAATATACAGTCTGAGTTGAGATTGATCTAAAATTTGCTAGACTAATAAGAATGTGAACCTATGCCCAAAATAAAATTTGGCTCTTGTTTGGGAGGAGGTGAATGAAAGAGAAATGGAGATCCATTCAGTTCATTAACTAACTTTCTTTCACTCCCTAATTGAGAGATGAATGGATGTAGGAAGTATTTAAAGTATGTTTTTTTTTTTTTTTTTTTTTTTTTTTTGTCTTTGGCATTTTTTATTATTTTCACAAATATTTATTGTAAATAAATATATTTTAAAAGATATAATATATGTATATATATATATATATATATTTTTTTTTCACTATATTCTTTACCTTATCATTAATTCTCCTTCTCATCTCTTTCAAACATGAAAAAATAATTAGCATCCATTTTCTTCCCTTCCTCTTCATTTCTTTTAATTCCCTTGCCCTCTCTTCCCACTTTCCTAACTAAAAATTTAAGAATTACTTATCCTTTATATATATATATATATATATATATGTAAACTTGATCGAAATCTAATGACTATTTCATATCACTTAAATTAAATAATATCTTTTTCTACTCGATATGTTAACAGTATTTCAATTTTATTTTTGACACCAAATATAAGAATAAGTTAAACAATGTATTTCAGTAATGCATACCAAATTAGTCCTAACTGCCTACATTTGCTACGTGGGATATTTAATTCATATTGTTATATATATCCATACCATATATATACATATATTAGTGAAGAAAAAATATTAGGTTTTTTTTTTTTAATTTGTGAGTTGATTAGAAATAAAAAATATATATATATTATTTATTATTATATTATAAAATACATTTATGATTTTTTAGTCTTTATTTAAGGAATAAATGTAGTACTTCAAAAAATAAATAAATAAATAAATAAATTAGTGAGCCTTTTTGTCCTCTTCAATTCCATTCAAGTACATAAAAACAATTTATTCCTGAAATCATAATTGGGAATAACTAAAAATAAATAAAATCATCAGTAAGAATACATGGAACTCCTTAGATTTAATTGTTTTATATCACTTCAATATTTCGATCGATGCAACCATCAAAAGTCAGAGTACTCTCGACACAAACCAGTGCTGAAACATGTCTTCTCTAACCGTTCGTAACCCTAGCGTTCTTGAAATTTATATCTTTGAGAAATTAATTTTACAGTCCACATGATCGAATTGTTGCGTGGCCTGTTATGGAGAACGATAGTATCCTCTTTCTTGCCAACATATAGAAACGATTGAAGATGGCTGTCTATCTTTATAAACCTCTAGGGTTTCGGGCTTGGACCTTGCAGTATGAACGAACCACAAAACCATCCTTTTAAGTTCCGTTTGATGTAACAAAAAAATTTTTAAGAACATTTAAAAATTTTTGAAATTTTCTAACATATTTTACATTTTTCATAGTTTGTAAAATTCTTATAAATATATATATATATATATATCTACATTTCTTAACAAATTTTTACAAATCTCAATAAATTTTTTACAAATCCCAATAACAATCCACAAACTCCAATAACTTTTTTATAAATTCCAAAAATTTTTTAATTACTTTTAATAAATTCTGACATAAAACTATTCCAAAAAAATAAAAAAATTATTTTTTTCAAAAAATTGACGTAAAAATAAAAATATTTTATTATTTATTTCTAAAAGATATGATTTAACAACAGTACACCAAATATCAAAAAATTTTTTAAATCATATTTTTTACTATTTTTATTATTTTTCTCCGCATCAAACGGATCTTTAAGAATCAACCTCTCCATCGAAGGGCGAGCTTGTCATCATAATAGCTCCCCTTTCGACCCTTTTAACTCCAAAGAGGGGGGTCATACCTCATAGTGGAGACACTCGAAACACTACAATTAAGCGTGAATTTTTGGGGACGAAGTTGAGGTTAACCATCCCAACGTTACTTTCGACCACCAATATTTATGTCGATTGTGTGGACTTGGGACTCTCGACTGGCGTTCCAAACTGCATATCCCTCCTACAAACGAGTGATAAGAAGGAATTTAAGAGTTGGTTTGGAATTAAAAAAAAAAAATTAAAAAATTTTTTAAAATTTTTAAATTTTTCCAATTAAATTTTGTCACTTATTATTTTTATATTACATTAACCCCACCTTTTGGTATTTTTTTTTTATTTTTGTGACTCCAAACACCCCCTAAATGTCATTAGATATAGACCTGAGTATATTTGAAGTACATTACATTTTATTTTCAAGTGTATGAAAGGTTTAAGAATAAAAAATAAAAATGAAACTCACATTTTTTCCCCCCTGATAAGCCGCTCATCCGATGTTCATTAGAATCCATTGAATAGTTGATGATGTTTATCTTCGTCACCATCTTCTCCAGCTCCTCCAATCCCTCATCCCTCACGCATTGTCTTGACTTGCAAAACCCTACGTTTAGGTAAGGCATAAGGGAAGTATTTGGTGACTTATTAATAAAAAAATGATCCCTACCTATTTACTTAACAAAAAAAAAAAAAAAAAGTAGGGAAAAAGTAAGGGCTTACCATCTATTCTACATGCTTAACAACCAAAATCTATTGAATATGATGGTCTCGTCTTTCGCTTCATGAAATGTGAGGAGGAAAGAAATAGGGTATGGTTTAAGATTATAAAAGAAACTCTACTTAGAGTCTGTTTGGGAACCACGAAAAAAACTTGTTAATTTGTAACAAATCCTGTAAAAACTATTTCACTTTCTTTTTAAAATTACCGGATTACCCTTACATCATTTCTTTCTCAAATTTTGCTCTGTGCTTGCATTGCACAGCCATGTAAAGCAAAAAGTAATGAGAGTATAAATGTAAATATATAAATTTAGCTACAGTTAACTTATTTTTTTTTTTTTTTTGTAAGTAGCTACAGTTAACTTAGGTTCTCAAACACAAAAAAAAACTTACTTTTTTTTTTCTAATTTACTAGTAGTTTGTTAGAAAAAAGTACTTGCTAATGGTTCCAAACCATGCCTTATAATCAGTTTAATGGGCGAGACTATGGGCATGCATTTAGCGCGTGGTTTGGTAAAAGAAAAGTAACAGAAAATCAACATACACAATCAATGTGTAGCAGCAACTCTATGGGGTTTCTGCCGGGGGGCCTAATTTTCTTCCCTTCTTCTATTATAAATATCAAAGTCCCAGATGTGTGTATGTTTTTAGAAAGACAATTAATCAATCAATGTACAGTAGAGCCAGCAACAAGGAGGGCCAAAGAAGCGGCAAAATAGGAGAGCCCAAAGCTTTTGTATAACCACTGATTTGGTCTCCCCCGCCCCCCACCCCCCCAACTCCAGAAATTAGAGCAAGTTTGGAATTCTGAAGAGCTGAAAGGGGAGGAAAAGTTTTAGGTACAGAGGAAAGGGTATGTTGCCTAGTGTCCTACCATAACTTGTTTCCTGTTGTAAGACACAGTTATCAGCTTTAGATTTGTAATACGGAGAGAATTTCATGAAAGAACAATGAAGAAAAAAAAATTTGAAAAGGGTGTTCCTTCTTATCCGATTGGTAATCTCTTTTATTTATTTATTTATTTATTTTTTATAGAATTTGTCTCGCGGTTGGAGTTGTTTCCTAATAGGAGGGTGGGGTCCCTTGACTTTTTTTTAATAAAAAATATTAAATTAAAGTACTCTACGATTTCGGTGCGTTTGGACTTATTTGGTTTGTTTTGTTATTTTTTGTTTTTTATTTTTATTTTTATTTTTTTGTTTTGAATTCATTTTTCATTTTATGTTTTTAAAAATAAAGAAAATAGTTACTTGTGCTTTCAAAATGTGTTTTAGAAAATAAAAAATAAATTTACATGTAAAATGAAAAATGATAAAAAAAATCATGTTAAACGTTTTTAACCAAAAATAAGAAAAATCTCAAAATAATGAAAATATAACATTTTCTGTTTACTTATTTTGAGATTTTTAAAACTTAAAATAAAAACAAATAAAAAAAATAAAAAGTAAACCAAATGCAACTTTAATTTTTTATTTTTCGTTAAAAAATAAATTTATTATTTTATATTTTTAGCTTCTTTTAAATAATGAAAAGAAAAAAATATTAAATTAATAAAAATTTAAAAAGTTAGTTAATGATTCTTTCTTTCTCAACTAAAAAAAAAAAAAATAATTAATTTTTTAGTAATTAATTAATTTTTTCTTTTCAAACTCAACCTCAATGTAAATTTACCTTATATGTGATAATGATATTGTTTGGAATTAAAAAATTCAAAACTCTATAAATCTCTGTAAATATAAATTACGAAATTATAAAATTTAAATATTTTACTCACTACACAAAATATAAGATACTAATTTTTATAAATTTATATAAATTTATGCGATTTCAAAGACATTCAATATATTAATGTAAGTAATATATTTCAATAATTATATGATAATTATTATGTAATATGTATATAATAAAAGGTTTTGTTAAGTGTTGAATGCAGTACCTTTATATCGTGAATTATGATTTTTTACTGATGCCTTTCACGGCCGAGGAAGAAAGAAAGAAAGAAAGAATGAATGAACGGCCACAACAACAGGGTGAGGTGGCGCTATGTGACATGGCTGCTGACATTTCATGTGGGTCCTACTTATTTATTTAATGCCAAGGTGCATGGGGCCCAAGCACCACGAAGCATCCGATTGAGTGAGGGGTTGACCGGATTGAAGTGGAAAGATGAATGTTTGAGGTTTCTTTGTGTTTAATTTATAGTTATAATTTATTTTAATTAAATTTATTTTTAAAATAAAAATAAAAATTTTTAAAATTTAATAAAAATATAATTAAAAATAAATGTCTAAAATCCCACGCAATTAAAGGGGTAAAGAAAAGTTAAACTTTTGTTGACTCATAATAGTCAGTAAAAAAAAAGGGCAATGGGGGGGTAATATAGAGAAAGATACGACAGTCTGAAAAAGTGGATAAGCAGGAGCCGTCATGCTATAATATTTTGACACGTAAGATTTGAAATCTGATGGTGGAGGCTATTATTCAACAGAGTTGATATACTTCGTCCACGGGGCCAGCTTCCTCGGAGAAAAGTTAAAAATCAATTATGGTTCTGCTTGGACTAATAAGAAAAATTTTAAAAATCAGTTAAAAATATTAATAAATTTTAAAAATTATTTATTTTTTTATTTCATTATATCAATTACAAATTCATAATTTATTTTATATTATTTATTTTATTTCACTTTTTACCATTTGAAACACACTCAATATATGTTTGAAATTAAAAAATAAATAAAGAAAATGATACATGAAATATAATGTGACTGCTCAATATTCCTTACAGCCCGACCGGATGATTTGAAATATAAATACCAAAGGGGATCTGTATTCATTTTTTTTATTAGGAGAGATAAAAATAAGGAAAAAAAAAAGGAGTTATATTTGTACTTTAAAAAATAATAAAATAATATATGATTTTTTTTATGAGAAAAACATTTTTTTTAAACTCTCAAATCTCTTTGGCTACGTTTTAATTAGGAAAATTAAATGATACAAGCTAAATCATATCAAGAGATTAAGAGTACGTTTAAAGTAACAAAAAGTAAAAATAAAATAAAATAACTTGTAAATTTATAATTCGTACAATGAAATAAAAAATGAATAATTTTTAAAAATTTTCTTAATTTTTTTTAATTTTTAACAAATCAAATACACCTTAAATATAAATAAGATGTAACGATACACTTATCAAAAAAAAAAGTTGTAAAGATATAAAATTATTTTTTTAGTATTTGATTGATTGGATATAAAATAAAATAAAAGATATAATTTAACCCACAAAATAAGACGAAAAAATGTTTTTTGACTTTTAAATTTTAATATAAAGTTAATTCCAGCCCTCCTATTTTAGGATAATAAGGGATGTTTGATTGACTGAAACTAATTAAAATCAACTAACCTTTACTAAATTATTATACTTTTTTCTAATTAAAATTTATTATATATTACTTTCATATCAAATCTTTGTACTTTTATCGTATTTTTCAGTTAAACTCTTACCAATCAAAGATCCCCTAAAATTCAAACTGAACTCCATTATTTGGAGACAATTTTTTCTTTTTTACCAAACAAAATTAAATGTTTCTCACGAATTAGCAATCAATTCCTCGCCTTAAACTTTTAAATGTATAAAGAAAAAACATTATTATTTCTCTCTTTTTTACTTAACTCCCATTTTCTCTCCTAATTAAAACTAGTCAACAAAGAAAATGTTACATGTGATGTGACCAACGGAGCTCAAGCCTAACCGAGTCATAGGCGAGATCAACGACCCAAAGAAAAAAAAAAAAAAAAGAAAAACTTTTTCTACAGAAAATAATAATAATAAATTTAATTATTTTTTTTTTAAAACAATTTATCAGATTGACTTGGAATCCGTTTAACGCGGTACAAAATAATAAAAAAAAACAACAAAAAATATTATTTAGAGATTTTTTTTACATTTAACGCGCAACTACCAAACCACGTTTAATTTTGGTATTAATTTTTTGAAGAGAAAAACCAACTGAACAATTTTTTTAATTCCATAAAAATAGTTTTATATCAAAATTTATTAAAAGTGGTTAAAAATTTTTTTGTAATTTGTAAAACACTTAAATGGACTTTGTAAAAAATTTATTAAGATTAGTAATTTATTAAGATATGTAGATACATATTAATTTATAAAAATTTTATTAAGTACAAGTAGTACAAAATGTGCAAGAGAATATAGAATTTTCAAAGGCTTTCAATGTTTTTCAAATTTTTTGTTTCGTTAAACAAACCCTTGACATAGTTTTTTTGTTTACTAGTGACAACAAACTTACCCCTTTTTGCGATTGAAATATGTCATTCATTTATTTATTTATTCAGTTCTGCATATCGAATTTTAACTTTTTATTAAATATTTGAAATTAAAAATTTTAAATAATATTATAAAATAATATAATTAACACGATTGTAAAAAGTTTAGAAATAAAATATTGAAGAATTGAAAATATATATAGATATATACACACTTTAAAAATTATTTACTCAAATAATGAATTTGAAACTTTTGACAACATTCTAACAAATATTTTTAATTTTGACAAGAAAAAGAGAAGAGAAAATCTTAAATTGAGGACAAGTTCGAATTACAAAGTTTGTAAACTCTATTTAAGCTAACTAGCCTGGGTAGCCTCAAGTAATTGTTCCCCCAACTATTGTCTCTTTCCATGATTACGGAGGGGAGGATCTGGTCCAAACACCTTAATAATTTTATTTTTGTTGGTGTACTACATTTCAGAATTCATCCCCCTTATTTTGTATGTCTTTATCAATATATACACATACGTACATACATATATAATATATAATGCACACTGAGAATTTAGAGTTTCCCTCAACAGAATAAAGAGGAATTTAACGACAAAGTTAGCTGAAGTACAAAAATTTAGACTGAATTAAAAATTTATAAACAAAGTGAGTTAAAATATAAAAATATAAAGTGAGCTATTTAAAAAAAAATTAAACTAAAAAATTCTTTTTTGAGTCAAACTATCCGAATTATAAACCAGATGAGACCAAGGCTGCGTCTACCCATGTAAATGATAATATATCACTCAAATAAATATAAACTATAATTTAAATATAAAACACAAGTTATTTCCTTTTTAGGAATATTGGAGATTTTGATTATTTCAACCAATCAAATTTAAGAATCCTCCTTTGAAATTTATAGGGCACAACCAATTAAGGGCAAGGGGGCCTCATTTTTATAGAACATGTTGTCAAATACAAGGTAGAGAAATCCTAAAAGTCGCACAAAATACGATACTTCAATTCTTTTGATAAGAGATCGAATGATAAAAGGGGCTCCAACAAAAGACATTCTTGACATTATTTTTCTTTTGGGCAAAAAGTATCACCAACAATTTTCCTATTACATTATGTGTGCGCCCTAATGCATTTGCAATGAGAGCTGGAGATAATTGTACTTCATATCATTGGTTTGATGTCACATAATTAACCCACAAGAACCAACTCTGAGTATCCAATATATGTCGGTGGTGGCAGCACATTAACGATCAATGTCATCAATTAATGCCCTCGCCTACACTGCTCACCCAACAACCATCTAAACAGGAGAAGGGCATCCCTAATGAACAGTTCGTGAAAAGTCTCTGTCATCACTGGTGCAGTCCCAAATCTGGGACAAGCTCTATAAACTTTAGAGAGTTGGTATTAACACCCTAAAAACAAATACTTCTATCGTTTTATTGGTCCGCTTGAAACTCAAAAATAAAATAAATAAATAAATAAATAATTTTATATTTTTGACATTTTGTATTATCATAAAAGTTGTTAAAATTTTTTACAATTCTTTTACCAAGTAACTAAGGTGACATTTAATTTATTTTTTTATTTTCTGTTTTTCATTTTTATTTTATATTTTAAAATTCTCAAAATAAGAAACAAAAAATACTCTGCTTTTATTATTTTAAAATTTTCTTCTTTTTTGATTAAAAACGCTCAAAACGACTTTTTATCATTTTTTATTTTATGTGTAAATTCATTTTCTGTTTTCTAAAACAAATTTTAAAAAAACAAGTGACCAAATATATTTTGAACTTTTTTCTTATTGTCAAAAGTGTAAAATAAAGAATGAGTTCAAAACAGAAAATAGAAAACAAAAAATAGAAAAACAAATCAAATGAACCCTAAATTTTGAAAATTCCTGAGCATTTTTTAAACTTTTATCAAATAAACAAAAATTACTAAAAAAATCAAAATTTTACTAATCGTATAAAACGTTACGCCTAACAACTTTTGGCATAAATTACCAACGTTACTAAAAATTTAAAAATTTAACTTCCAAACGAGCCATATATCTTATAGAATAACATATTCATTCACAAGATATGGTGCAATCAAAAATTTTTAAGAGTGCAAATATTATCAGTTAAATTTTAAAGCTATGTTTAGTTGTCAATTAGAACGAGAATGAGCACAAAAATGAAAAGTAATAAAAGAATTCTAAAAAATTTGATATATCAAGTAATTAGGATAAAAACTTTTTTAATTAGTGTCAATTACTTACGAAAACATAAAAAGAATAGGAATAGGAATATGAGTTTGAAAAATTAATTAGTTGGTTGCCTAAAATGGTTTATATATACATAGTATTTGTCCATTTATGCCAGTTTTGGATCAACACTGAATGTTGGCTCAGATTAAGCAAATTATGTGGCAAAATGAGAATGCAATTATATAGAACAGGGTGGGGTACCTGCTTGATTAGATCAGAGGACCCACACACACCTCCACACCCCCCCCCCCCACACACACACACACGCGAGCTTAATAATGCATAGAATGCTTTTATGAAGTGTAAATAACCGAAATAATTACACCTTGCTTAGCAATCATGCAAGCCTTTTGTTTCAGAAAGAAAAGTAATTAATTAAAAGCTTGCACACCCTTAGCCTCTAGTGCATGCCCAAAATAAATTTTCCTATTGAGAAAATTGGGAAAAAAGAAATTAATTTAAGCTCTTATAAAAAATGATTATTGTAATAAAATATAAACCACACAAGCGTATTAAAACTTTGAAATTTTTTCAGTTTTCCTCCTATAATTAAATAATATTCCAATTATTAAAATTTTAGCAAGATTATGTGATTTTATTTATTAATATTTTTTTGATCGGATTGAAACAGAATTTAAATGTGCGAAGAGGAAATCTATTGAATTTATACCATATCATACCAATTATTATAAGAAAACTCAGAAATATCATTTCAATGCATTTAAGGTTAAGCACAACTAATGGGGAAAAAGTGAAGAGAGTCAACTTCATCCCCTTACCAAAAGTTCCATGCTCAACATACCATCAAGACGAAGAAGAGCTTGTCTATGCTGTTTTTCAGCAGCCTCTCTTTCCTCTGTGCAAATGAAAATTAAAAAACTTGTAAACTTTATAGAACCAATATGTTAAAGAGACATAAATATCGTGCAAAATGCATTTTTACAAAAAGAGGAGATAATAATTGATGAAAGGACATGAAACATATAAAAATTAAGGCTCTTATCAAGAGAAAAAAATGGGTGGTACGTAGTTGATATTTTGTAAAGAAACAGTTGACTACCTTATGGACCTGCTCAATCTCAGGAAGCATGTTCATGCAAGTACTTTTAAAATTTAAATTAGTGTGAAATACCAAATAGCAATAATAGATAAAATTCTCCATCACAAATAGGATAGTTAAATCACAAAACAGTTTCTATGCCAACATTTTCAGATGACTGCTTGAACTCTTGATTAGTATTAAGAGAGAGAGAGAGAAAGAGAGATAAGGGCAGCAGTGAAGCACCTTCTACAAGCCCACAACTAAAACTTATTATTACAATTAGGAAAATATTCTGACTAACATGTAACACTAAAGAAACCTTTAGCTGAAAGTTCATACAGCAGACGTAACTTCCTCCAAGAAAGTTATCACCATAGGGGCTGACTATCCCCTGGCATTTAAAACTTACGATACAATCAACTTGCTTCACAAAAATTTGGCCTTGTTCGTAAAGAGTTTGGCACCAGGCTGAAAAGCCATTCATGACATGGTCCAAAACCTTAATGGATCATAGTTCGATGTATTACCCACGTAAAACTCATATTGGTTAAAAAAATTCAATAGGCAGCATCTCGGTGAGAGAAGTCTCTCAAATTATAAATTGAAGATTCCTCCAAAATATTTGCGGGAGAAGCATTAAAAAGAAGAATAATCCACCACTCAAAGCAAAAGTAAAACAAAGCCAGAAAGTTACATCCTATGACGTCATATAATGCAAGACACTTGATTCAAAGCCACAGCCAGGATTGTCCATTTCAGAAATGGATTGTCTAGTGTCCAACTAATGGACCAAAAGCACATTTACATAATAAATATGCTCATTTAACTGAGATTACGGCCCTTGATAGAGCAGAATGCAGAAAAAGGGTCAATGTAGCTCATCTCAAAGCAGTTGGGAAAAAGGCTTTACTTAAGTAAACTATGAGCTCATAAATACTAAAAATTACATGACTTCGTATAAAACATTTAACACGTTAACCCAAAAGCACACGATCAACTTTTCTAATTATCATGATATGTTTTTTGGGCTACTGGATTTAGCCGTATATAAGAATTGGGAAACAAATGCTAGCTATTTCAAAATATGGCCCATACAAATCACTAATATAACTTACAGATAACGTCCTGAAATTCATCCAAATTAGTTGCAACTGTTTCCCAATGGTATGAACTAGGAATTGGTTGGACATTATTCTTTTTTTGCTTTCTTCACCTCAAATTTTCTAATCTCTCGGTGCAACCGATAACCAATTATGGGATCATCGTCACACCCACACATCAAAAAACATATCAGCCGACAATCTTATATTAAACAACAATACGTGCCTACATGGTGAACAGCAGTCACCACCAAAGCAGTACTGTTCTATTCAACATTGACCTTCCGCAACTAGTATGAAATTCACAACAAAAGCACAACTGTCTTACCAATATGATATTCCATAAGAATCACCCCCAATTCATTCCTTACGGAATGCCGAAAGTTGAGCGCCATGTTTGAGTGAATCGTCTATATAGTTCTGAATATCTTCTTGCTGAAAAACAAGACAATTATGTTAAATACTTTCTTCAAAAGAAAACTTTAAAAAATGGCTAATATCAAATCATTTTAGAATGCTTTTCAGGCTCTCTGGTGCTTTTTCAGTGACTTCTTTTGGTCCTGGTTTCAAAGCATCTAAAATCCATCATTTCCTTAGTACTCAAATCATTTAAAATCCATCATTTCCTTAGTACTCAAATCATTTATTAATTTTTTTTAATAAGTAATCAAATTTATGCAAAAAAAGACCTGAAGGTTGTATTACAAAACCAAATCATTTATTATTAAATATCTGTGTCATTTTTTTAAAAAAATGGAGGTATAACTTAAATCAAATAACATGACAGTCACGTTGCCATGGTTAGCATTGTGAATTCTGAAAATTTTCATTTATACATATTCTTGTATGAAGGTAAAAATCAATGTTCGCCTCTTGGGTCTGGGATTGGTAATGTTGTTTAAATCTTATGTTAGATGGACTTAAGTACAGGCTAAGTACAAATACGTGTTTACAAGTCAGATCTATCAATTCTCTTATTCAAAAATATAGGAACACGGAAAAATATTTATATATTTAATATAACTATTTCATTTAATAGATAGTATGGTAATTAACAAGGTTCCATTAGAGTATTCCATAAATAAAATATAAATTTCATGCATAATTATATACTAAAATTGAATTGTTAAATATATTTGCATGAATATTCAATTATAATGGGGCATGTACACCATTATACCCTTAATCAAATATCCTTATCAAGTTTCAAATATGCGACATATATACGTCATTCGTTTAGAAGAGTCCATGAAACATAGTTCAAATCTATATTAGCCTAACTAGGAATTATAAACTACAAAAATTCACAAAGCATGTCAACCAAAAAGGGAAAAAACGCGCATGCTCGCACACATGCACACACAACAAATCAATGTTTCTAAATATAATATGGGAGGGGGGGGGGGGGAAGAGTGTTTTTGAGGAAATTTGGCAATTGTACTGCTAGAGGATAATAATAACAGCTAAAATATATACACCAATTATTATTCAGCATTAAATCCCAGAATTAGATGCTAGTAACAACACACACGAGACCCACTATTGACTTGAAATAGAAGCTTTGGATGATCTAGAATGGAAATAGAAGCCCATTAGCATATTATCATGCCACAGAGATGAGATAGGCAGCAACTATTTAAAAGTAGGAAATTATTTGATAACCTTAATACCTCAGCACTAATCACATAAAGCCATCAAAATCACTACACAAACCGCAGGATAAAGGGAAGTATATGCTTCAATCTCAGCACTACCATATGAACAAGACAAAATCCATTAGCCCATCAACATGCATGAAGTTCATAAATTTGAATTTCATAAAATTTCACGATTCCTCACCCATGTAAAGCGACTATTGGCAGCTCTGCTCCCCTACTGCAACCTGCAATATGTTCCTAAGTCACGTTAACTAATTAGCTATGACTACTAGAAAAAAGGATCTGTTCATGTGGATAACTATCCAATATTTGTTTCAAGGAGCACAGAAATCATGTTACCCAATGCCACCAATCTCTCAACTTTCTGCAGAAGTATTGTGTCCAAGGGCCATCTGGGTAATTGGAGGGATTGCCAGTAGAAAAAGAAATAAAAATAACAAACATAGCTTGTTGTATCTGACTGTAATCTTGTCAGATAGGAAATGTATCCCAAAAAACAAAACATCCAAATCTGGTATTTGCAATACAAGCCATAATGAAAGATCTCTATCAGTAAATCACGAAGCAGCAAACAGTCAAGAGTAAAATCTAACCCCTTTGTCAACATATTTGTTTCTTACATGCACGGTAATCAACATTTACAAGTAATAATAAGATAAATAAAGCATGTGATGTATAGTAAATCACAACCATGCAATATTAAAACTGAAGATCTCAATTTTTCTTTTATATTATTTAAAATTAGAGTGATATGGTTATTCATTAATCTATCGTAATCTAAGGGTCACGGATTCTAATCCTAGAATCAGCCTTTCTACTAGCAAAGGGAAGATAGCTTGCATTTGACCATGTCCAGACCCCACAATGCGGGAGTTTTATGCACTAGGTTTTTCTTTTTTATTATTCCAAATGTATCATAAAATACTAGAATGCATTCAAAGTGTGCAATTGCAAACCACCAAGAAATTTAAAAGACAACATTTCTTTAAAAGAGGAAAACCCCCATTGTGTGGATAGTGAATAAAACAATGCAGTAGAGTCAAAAAATAGCCAACTCTTTGCAGAAGATTAGTTGCATGATGACTTGAAAATAATAAAACTACAGTCATAAGAAAATATGCTAAAAAGTTGTAAGGAGCCAACAGAAAATTACAACACAAGGGAGTAACAAAACAATTGTGAAGCCTACCATGAAAATCCAGAAGAACAAATTCCAACAAACTCTTTCACCACAACCAACAAAATACCGAAGGAAGGGATTAGAGATTTCTGATAGTTAAAGGACTCTTCTGATCAAGCACAATTGTAAAGAAAAAAAGGTTGCAGTAGGAAGAAACTATTTCAAGAAGCTTAATATCTACAATTTTAGGACTTCAGGCAGACAAGTAAATTCTCTTAAATTGTTTCTATCCAGTTTCTTCAGTATATAAAGATTATGTCATTTTTATGATTTGTATTTTTATCGAACTGTCTGTTCCTTTTAAGGGAGCTTCTAGAGACTTATAACAGTGTAAAAGTCAAGGAAGGCAAATCTTTGATGCAGTATTGATTAGTAATGAGGCGTAGATGCCAGACTCAAAAGCAAAATCATGGGAGTGATAAGCAATCTGGACAAGGAAAAAAGCCATGACCACGTCAAGTGGGACTTTCTTATATATTTGTTGCAAAGTATAGGTTTTAGGAAAAAGTGGAGGAGATGGGTCAAATTCTCGGCGTTAGTTAATGGCACCCCAACAGGTTTATTTGGTGCCTCTAGGAGGCTAAGACGGGGTGATCCACGATCCCCATGCTTACTCATTTTAGTAATGGAAATTTTCAATATGATGGCAGGGAGAGCCAAGGAGAACGATTTATTGAACAGTTTCTCCATGGGTAGTGCTTCCTGTAAATCCATGTAAGTATAACCACCAAAAGTATCCACTCAGATTATGCAAACACATTATTTATCTTTTTTTTATACAATTCATTAAAACTAATAGTCTAAACTTATAGAAAAATTTTATATATTTATAACATCAAACTTTCTTATGATTAACAAACATAAGTATACTTCCAAAATTATAAATTAAACTGACTACAAAAGAAATTACGTTTATCTCCCAAGATTCTCAAACTAATAATAATGATCCATCAAATATACATATATATATATATATATATTTGAGCTGCAAAATCTTTGTTCCACGCTTTACCAAGGCCAATTTTTCATCCCAATTACCATTTCACTCTAATACACATAATCTCAACATATCTTCTAGTGTTTGAATGATTTCCTCAATCTACCACACCAAAATTTCCGGAAAACTCTATTTTATCTTACGTTCACATCTTAATAACATTTCTCGAATATTCATTACACCTTAAAAATCCTATAAAATCATCACAAAAAACAAAATTCATTCACTATCTTCAACATCTCAACATACCAACCAACTTCAGCTATGCACTCTTGTTCCAAATATTCATGATATTTCCAAATACGATTACCAAAATCACTTAACATCTCCTAAAAAATTCATGTCTATGCGCGCTTAATTCATAAAGTTTAAGATTCATGAAAATATAACCACCAAAAGTATCCACTCATACTCTGCAAATGCAATATCTAATTCTTTTATACAACACATTAAAAAGTTCATCTCAATGACCTTTCCACTCTAATACACATGATCTCAATATATCCTCTAGTGTTTAAACAATTTTCTAAACCTACCACACCAAAATTTTCAAAAAATCTCTATTTCATCTTATGTTTGCGTCTTAACAATCTTCCTCGAAACATAATTCATTACACTATAAAAATCATATTAAATCGTAACTAAAAATATAATTCACTATCTTCAACATCTCAACGTCCCAACACTCTTATTTTAAATATTCATGATATTTCCAAATATGATTACCAAAATCACTTACATCTCCTAAACAACTCTTCTCAATACATGGCCAATTCCTAAAGTTTAAGATCCTCCAAAATATAAACAAACTTTATAACACCAAACTTTCATGTGATTAACCAACATAAGTAATACTTTCAAATTATAAACTAAATTGACTATGAACGAAATTACATCCATCTCCCGAAATTCTCCCACTAATAATAAGGATCCACCAAATATATTTGTTTTGAACTGCGAAATCTTTGTTCCAAACTCTACCAAGGCAAATTTTTCATCCAATTACCTTTCCACTCTAGTATACATAATCTCAACATATCATAAATTTTTGGATTTCCTCAACCTACAACACCAATATTTTTCGAAAATCTCTATTTCATCTTACATTCACATTTTAACAACACTTCTCAAAACATAATTCATTACACCATAAAAAACATATAAAATCATCACAAAAAACATAATTTACTATCTTCAACATCTCAACCTACCAACCAACTTCCTCCATACACTCTTCTTCTAAATATTCATGATATTTCCAAATACAATCACCAAAATCACTTAAATCTCCTTCAAAACACGTCTATACACACGTAATTCCTAAAGTGTAAGATTCTCGAAAATATAACCACCAAAAGTATCTACTCATACTCCGCAAATTCTTTATCTAATTCTTTTATACAACTAGTTAAAACTAATAGCCTAAACCTGAAGAAAAATTTATATAATAAAACACATCCTTTGATTTGACATTTGTTCACATCATTACTTATAATATATCTATATAATAAAACGCATCATTTGATTTGAAATTTGAAATTCAAATAGATCTAAATAATAAAACACATCCTTTGATTTGACATTTGTCCCAGTCATCACTTATAATATATCTATATAATAAAACACATCATTTGATTTGAAATTTGAAATTCAAATAAATATATCTATATAATAAAATACATCTTTTGATTTAATATTTGTCCCAGTCATCACCAAAGTTTCGTCACATCATCACTTATTATATACTTATATAATAAAACACATCCTTTTAATTTGAAATTTAAAATCCAATTAAATATATATATTATATTTTGTAAAATTATACATATATATATGTTGCTTATATTATCTACTATTATTAAATAATATATAAATACCTATTAGAGAAAGTTAATTAAATTATTTTATATAATAAAGAAGTTTACTATTTATATAATAAAGAAGTTTAAAATTTTGAATTTGAGATATTTTCAACTATTGAATTTACTAAAAGATTATTTTTCTTTTCTCTCACTCTTATCATATTTTTTAAATACTTTTTATATAAAAGATTTTAAATTAATATTTTAAAAATGTGATAATATTTGTAACAAATAATAAAATTTTATACCTTAATCTATTTTGATTAATAATTTTTATTTTTATAGGTTATTTTTATACTTTTTACGTAAGTTTACTTTATAAATTTAAATTTAAATTATTTACATGCCAAATTATATTTCTGTACCTTCAGGTACAAACAATTGCTAGTTGAACATATATTTTATAACACCAAACTTCGTTGTGTCTAAGAAACAAAAGTATACTTCCAAAATTATAAACAAAACTGACTACAAAAAATAGCCATGATATTTTAAAATATGATTACCAAAGTCATTTATATTTCCTAAACTCATGTCCACATGTGCTTAAATCCTAAAGTTTAAGATTCTTGAAAATAAAATCACCAAAATTATCCACTCATACACCGCAAATGCATTATCTAATTCTTTTATACAACTTGTTAAAACTAATAGTCTAAACCTAAAGAATATCTTATATATTTATAAAACCAAACTTTCTTATGACTAACAAACATAAGTGTACTTCAAAAATTATAAACTAAATAGACAACAAAACATATTACATTCAACTCTAGAGATTCTCTTGCTAATAATAAGGATCCACTAAAATACTTTATTTTTTTTTAGCTACAAATATCAGTGTAGTAAACTCTAGCATGGCCAATTATTCATTCCAATTACCTTTCCACTCTAATACACATGATCTCAACATATTCTCCAGTGTGAAAGACTTCCTCAACATACCACACCAAAATTTCCAGAAAATTTCTATTTCATCTTAGGTTCACATCATAACATTTCTCAAAACATAATTCATTACACCTTAAAAATCATATAAAATCATCATTAAAAATATAATTCACTCTTCAACGTCTCAACTATCCAACCAACTTCCGCTATGATCTCTTATTCTAAATATTCATGATATTTCCAAATACGATTACCAAAATCACATACATCTCCTCAAAACCTCACGCCTGTCCACACTTAATTCCTAAAGTTAAAAATCCTCAAAAATATAACCACCAAAAGTATCCACTCTTTTTCTGCAAACGCATTATCTAATTCCTTTATACAACTTGTTAAAACTAATCATTCATCCCAATTACCTTTCAACTCTAATAGATATGATCTCAACATATCCTTTAGGGTCTAAATCATTCCCTCAATCTACCACACCAAAATATCTAGAAAATCGCTATTTCATCTTAGGTTCACATCTTAACAACCTTTCTCGAAACATAATTTATTACACCTTAGAATCATATAAAATAATCACTTAAAATATAATTTACTATCTTTAATGTCTAAACGTCCCAACCAACTTATATTCAAGTTATTTCCAAATATAATTACCAAAATCACTTACATCTCCCCCCCCCCAAAAAAAAAGAAAAAACTCACGGATATACACGCTTAATTCCTAAAGTTTAAGATCCTTGAAAATATAATCACCAAAACTATCCACTCACACTCTGCAAATGCATTATCTAATTCTTTTATACAACTTATTAAAACCAATAATCTAAAACTATATCAAAATCTTATATATGTATAACACCAAACTTTCTTGCGACTAACAAACGAAATTATACTTTGAAAATTATAAACTAAACCGACTACAAAACAAATTATATTTATCTCCTAACATTCTCTTGTGAACAATAAGGATCCACCAAATATATTTTTTTTTGAGCCGCAAAAATTTTCGTTACAAAATCTACCAAAGCCAATTGTTCATCCCAGTTACCTTTTCACTCTAATACACACGATCTCAACATATGCTCCAGCGTCTTAATGATTTCCTCAACCATACTTAAAATCCCTATTTCATCTTAGGTTCGTTGTTGAGCAATCTTTCTCGAAACATAATTCATTACACCTTAAAAATCATATCAAATCATCACTAAAAATATAATTTACTATTTCCAACGTCCCAACGAACTTCCACTCTACACTCATATTCTAAATATTCATGATATTTCCAAATATGATTATCAAAATCACTTAAATCCCCTAAACTCATGACTATACACACTCAACTCCTAAAGTTAAAAATTTTCGAAAATATAACCACCAAAAGTATCCACGCACACTCCACAAATGCATTATCTAATTTTTTTTATACAACTCGCTTTTTTTAATACAGCTCGTTAAAAATAATAATTCACCCCAATTACCTTTCCATTCAAATAGACATACTCTCAACATATCCGCTAGTGTCTGAACGATTTCCTCAACCTAACACACCAAAATTTCCAAAAATCCCTATTTCATCTTAGATTCGCATCTTGACCACCTTTCTCAAAAGATAATTCATTACACCTTAAAAATCATATAAAATCATCACTAAAAATAAATTTCACCAACTCTAACGTTTCAATGTCCTAACCAACTTCCGCTCCAAACCCTTGTCCTAAGTATTCATGATATTTCCAAATATGATTACCAAAATCACTTGCATCTCCTAAAAAACTCATGCCTATACACGCTTAATTCCTAAAGTTTAATATCCTTGAAAATATAACCACCAAAAATATCCACGCACACTCCGCAAATGCATTATCTAATTCTCCTATACAGCTCCTTAAAATTAAGTCTAAAACTGTATCAAAATCTTTCATATTTATAACACCAAACTTTCTTGTGATTAACAAACATAACTATACTTCCAAAATTATAAACTAAACTAGCTATAAAATAAATAACATTTATCTCCCAAGACTCTCTTGCTAATAAAAATGATCCACCAAATTGTTCATCCCAATTACATTTCCACTTTAATATACATGATCTCAACATATCATCTGGTGTCCGAATGATTTCCTCAAACACCCACACCAAAATTTCCAGAAAATCCTTATTTCCAAAAATACAATTCACTGACTTTAATGTCTCGACGTCCAAACCAACTTCTGCTCAGCACTCCTAATGGTATTTCTAAATATGATCACCAAAATCATTTACATCTCCCGAAAAACTCATTATACACACTCAATTCCTCAAGTTTAAGACCCTCAAAAATATAACCACCAAAAATATCCACTCATACTTCACAAATGCATTATCTAATTCCTTTATATAACTCATTAAAACTAATAGTCTAAATCTGTATCAGAATCTCATATCTTCCTAACACCAAACTTTCTTGTGAGTAACAAACATAAATACACTTCCAAAATTATAAACTAGAAAAATTCCAACCTCATCTTGACAACTTTTCTCGAAACATAATTCACTAGACCTTAAAAATTATATAAAATCAGCACTAAAAATATAATTCAACGTCTCACCATCCCAACCAACTTCCGCTATCCACTATTACTACTCAAATATTCATGATATTTCCAAATATGATTGCCAAAATCACTTACATCTCATAAAAAAACTCACGTCCATACATGCCCAATTCCTTAATCCAAAGATCCTCAAAATTATAATCACCAAAAGTATCCACTCACACTCCCCAAATGCAGTGTCTAATTCCTTTGTACAACTCATTAAAATGGATAGTCTAAAACTATATCAAAATCTTATATATTTATAACACCAAACATTCTTGTAATTAACAAACATAAGTATACTTCCAAAATTATAAACTAAACTAGTTACAAAATAAATAACATTTATCTCCAGAGATTCTCTTGCTAATAATAAGGCTCCACCAAAATTGTTCATCCCAATTACCTTTTCACTTTAATACACACGATCACAATATATCCTTCAGTGTCTGAACAATTTCTTGATCCAACCGCACCAAAACTTCCAGAAAATCCCTAATTCATCTTAGGTTTGTACCTTGGCAACCTTTCCCCAAACATAATCCATTACATCTCAAAAATCATATAAAAGCAGCAATAAAAATATAATTCACTATCCTCAACGTCTCAACGCCCCAACCAACTTTCGCTCTGCACTCTTATTCTAAATATTCATGATATTTCCAAATATGATTGCCAAAATAACTTACATCTCCTAAAAAACTCACATCTATACACAATTCCTAAAGTTTAAGATCCTCAAAAATATAACCACCAAAAATATCCACTCATACTCCGCAACAGCATTATCTAATTCCTTCATTACAACTCGTTAAAACAAATAGTTTAAAATTGTATTAAAATCTTATATGTTTATAACACCAAACTATCATGTGATTAACAAACAAAAGTATATTTCCAAAATTCTAAACTAAACTGGTTACAAAATAAACAACATTTATCACCCGAGATTCTCTCGCAACTAATAAGGGTCCACCAAATTGTTAATCCCAATTACCTTTCCACTTCAATACACAAGATCTCAACATATCCTCTAGTGTTTGAATGATTTCCTCAACCAATCACACCAAAATTTCCAGAAAATCCCTATCTCATCTTAGGCTCGTATCCTGACAACTTTTCTCCAAACATAATTCAATACACCTCAAAAATCATACAAAATCAACACTAAAAATATAATTCACTGTCTTCAACATCTCAACATTTGAACCAACTTCGGCTCTGCACACTTATTCTAAATATTCATGATACTTCCAAATATGAGTGCCAAAATCACTTATATCTAAAAAACTCACATCTTTGCAAGCTCAATTCCTAAAGTTTAAGATCCAGAAAAATATAACCACCAAAAGTATCCACTCACAGTCCCAAATGCATTATCTAATTCCGTTATTAAAACAAATAGTCTAAAATTATATCAAAATCTTATATATTCATAATACCAAACTTTCTTGTGATGAACAAACATAAGTATACTTCCAAAACTACAAACTAAACTGGTTACAAAATGAATAACATTTATCTCCCGAGATTCTGTTACTAGTAATAAGGATCCACCAAATTGTTCATCACAATCAACTTTACACTTTAATACACATGATCTCAATATATACTCCAATGTGTGAATGATTTGCACAACCGAACACAGCAAAAAATCCCTTTTTCATCTTAGCTTTGTATCTTGACAACCTTTCTTGAAACATAATTCATTAGACAATTAAAATCTTATAAAATCAGCACTAAAAATGTAATTCACTATCTTTAACGTGTGACCGTCCCAATCAACTTCCGCTATGCACTCTTATTCTAAATATTCACAATATTTCCAAATATGATTACAAAAATCACTTACATCTATTGAAAAACTCACATCTGTACACGCTCAAATCAAGAAGTTAAAAACCCTCAAAAATATAACCGCGAAAAGTATCCACTCATACTCCGCAAATGCATCGTCTAATTCCTTCATACAACTCGTTAAAAAACCAATAGTCTAAAACAATATCAAAATCTTATATATAACACCAAACTTTCTTGTGATTACCAAACATAAGTATACTTCCAAAATTATAAACTAAACGTAGTTACAAGATAAATAACATTTATCTCTCGAGACACTCTTGCTAATAGCAAGGATCCTCCAAATGTTGCAAAAATCTTTGTTCAAAACTCTTCCAAGGCCAATTGTTAATCTCTATCACCTTTCCACTCTAATACATACGATTTCAATATATCCTCCAATGTCTAAATCATTTCCTCAACTTACCACGCCAAAATTTCCAGAAAAACCATATTTCATCTTGGGTTAGGATCTAAACAATCTTTCTGGGAACATAATTCATTATAACTTAAAAATCATATAAGATCATCACTCAAAAATATAATTCACTAACTTCAACCTCTCAATGTCCCAACCAACTTCTGCTATCCACTCTTATTTTAAACATTCATGATATTTCCAAATATGATTACAAAAATCACTTGCATCTCTTAAAAAACTCATATTTGTACGCGCTCAAATCAGAAAGTTAAAGATTCTCAAAAATATAACCACCAAAAGCATCCACTCATACTCCGCAAATGCATCATCCAATTCCTTTATACAAGTCGTTAGAAAACAAAGTCTAAAACAATATTAAAATCTTATATTACACCACATTTTCTTACGATTAACAAAAATAAGTATACTTCAAAAATTATAAACTAACCTAATTACAAAATAAATTACATTTCTCTCCCAAGATTCTCTTGCTATTAATAATAAAGATCCGCCAAACTGTTCATCCCAATTATCTTTCCACTTTAATACACATGATCTCAACATATCCTTCAGCGTCTGAATGATTTCCTCAACCGAGCACACAAAAATTTCCAAAAAATCTCTATTTCATCTTAGGCTCCTACCCTAATAACCTTTCTCAAAGCATAATTCATTAGACCTTAAAAATCATAAACATCAGCACTAAAAATATGATTCCCTATCTTCAACGTCCCAACCAACTTCTGCTACGCACTCTTATTCCAAATATTAACGATATTTCCAATTATGATTACCAAAAACACTTACATCTCTTAAAAGACGCACGTCTACACACGCTCACTTCCTACAGTTAAAGATCCTCAACGATATAACCACCAAAAGTATCCACTCATACTCCGCAAATGCATTATCTAATTCCTGCATACCACGTGTTAAAACAAATAATCTAAAACCGCATAAAAATCTTATATATTTATAACACCCACTCATGCTCAGCAGATGCATTATCTAATTCTTTTATACAACTCGTTAGAACTTATAGCCTAAATCCGTATTAAGATCTTATATCATTATCACACCAAACTTTCTCATAATTAACATACATAAATATATTTCCAAAATTATAAACTTAAGTGCTTACAAAAGAAATTAAAAGGCATCTCCTGAGACACACTTGCTAATAACAAGGATCCTCCAAATGCTGCAAAAATCTTTGCTCCAAACTCTTCCAAGGCCAATTGTTAATCCTAATTACCTTTCTACTCTAATACACACGATTTCAACATATCCTCCAGTGTCTAAATCATTTCCTCAACTTACCACCCCAAAATTTCTAAAAAATCCACATTTCATCTTACGTTGCCATCCTAACCACCTTTCTGGAAACATAATTCATTATAACTTAAAAATTATATAAGATCATCACTAAAAAATATAATTCACTAACTTCAATGTCTCAATATCCCAACCTACTTCCGCTATCCACTCTTATTCCAAACATTCAAGATATTTCCAAATACGATTACAAAAATCACATACATCTCTTAAAAAACACATAACACGCCCAAATCAGGAAGTTAAAAACCCTCAAAAATATAACCACCAAAAGCATCCACTCACCCCCCGCTAATGCATCATCTAATTCCTTTATACAACTCGTTAGAAAACCAAAAGTTTAAAACAATATTAAAATCTTATATATAACACCAAATCATCTTATGATTACCAAACGTAAGTACATGTCCAAAATTATAAACTAACCTGGTTACAAAATAAATAACATTTATCTCTCGAGACACTCTTGGTAATAGTAAGGATCCTCCAAATGTTGCAAAAATCTTTGTTCCAAACTCTTCCACGGCCAATTGTTAATCTCAATCACCTTTCCACTCTAATACACACGATTTCAATATATCCTCCAATGTCTAAATCATTTCCTCAACTTACCACACCAAAATTTCCAGAAAATCCATATTTCATCTTGGGTTGGGATCTAAATAATCTTTCTGGGAACATAATTCATTATAACTTAAAGATCATATAAGATCATCACTAAAAAATATAATTCACTAACTTCAACGTCTCAATGTCCGAACCAACTTCCGATATCCACTCTTATTCGAAACATTCATGATATTTCCAATTACGATTACAAAAATCACTTACATCTCTTAAAAAACTCGTATCTGTACATGCTCAAATCAGAAAGTTAAAGATCCCCAAAAACATAACCACCAAAAGTATCCCCTCATACTCCGCAAATGCATCATCTATTCCTTTATACAACTCGTTAGAAAACAAATAGTCTAAAACAATATTAAAATCTTATATATAACACCAAACTTTCTTATGATTACCAAACATAAGCAAACTTCGAAAGTTATAAACTAACCTGGTTACAGAATAAATAACATTTATCTCTCTAGACACTCCTGCTAATGGTAAGGATACTCCAAATGTTGCAAAAAATCGTTGTTCCAAGCTCTTCCAAGGCCAATTGTTAATCCTAATTACCTTTCCACTCAAATACACACGATCTCAATATATCCTCCAATGTCTAAATCATTTCCTCAACTTACCAAACCAAAACTTCAAGAAAATCCATATTTCATCTTGGGTTGGGATATAAACAATCTTTCTGGGAACATAATTCATTATAAGTTAAAAATCATAAAAGATCATCACTCAAAAATATAATTCACTAACTTCAACGTCTCAATGTCCCAACCCACTTCCGCTATCCACTCTTATTCTAAACATTCATGATATTTCCAAATATGATTACAAAAATCACTTACATCTCTTAAAAAACTCATATTTGTACACGCTCAAATCAGAAACTTAAAGATCCCCAAAAATATAACAACCAAAAGTATCCACTCATACTCCGAAAATGCATCATCTAATTCCTTTATACAACTAGTTAGAAAACAAATAGTCTGAAACAATATTAAAATCTTATATAACACCACATTTTCTTATGATTACCAAACATAAGTATACTTCCAAAATTATGAACTAACCTGATTACAAAATAAATTACATTTCTCTCCCAAGATTCTCTTACTATTAATAATAAAGATCCGCCAAACTGTTCACCCCAATTATCTTTCCACTTTAATACACATGATCTCAACATATCCTTCAGCGTCTGAATGATTTCCTCAACCGAGCAAACAAAAATTTCCAAAAAATCTCTATTTCATCTTAGGCTCCTACCCTAATAACCTTTCTCGAAGCATAATTCATTAGACCTTAAAAATCATAAAAAGCGGCACTAAAAATATGATTCCCTATCTTCAACGTCCCAACCAACTTCTGCTACGCACTCTTATTCCAAATATTAACGATATTTCCAATTATGATTACCAAAAACACTTACATCTCTTAAAAGACGCACGTCTACACACGCTCACTTCCTACAGTTAAAGATCCTCAAAGATATAACTACCAAAAGTATCCACTCATACTCCGCAAATGCATTATCTAATTCCTTCAAACCACGTGTTAAAACAAATAATCTAAAACTGCATCAAAATCTTATATATTTATAACACCCACTCATGCTCAGCAGATGCATTATCTAATTCTTTTATACAACTCGTTAAAACTTATACCCTAAAACTGTATTAAAATCTTATATCGTTATCACACCAAACTTTCTCATGATTAACATACATAAATATATTTCCAAAATTATAAACTTAAGTGGTTACAAAAGAAATTAAAATTCATCTGTAATTCATCTCTCGAGACACACTTCCTAATAACAAGGATCCTCCAAATGCTGCAAAAATCTTTGCTCCAAACTCTTCCAACGCCAATTGTTAATCCCAGTTATCTTTCCACTCTAATACACACGATCCCAACATATCCTCCAGTGTCTAAATCATTTCCTCAACTTACCAACCCAAAATTTCTAGAAAATCCATATTTCATCTTACGTTGCCATCTTAACCACCTTTCTAGAAACATAATTCATTATAACTTAAAAATCATATAAGATCATCACTAAACCAAACCAACCACACCAAGCCTTTTCCCACTAGGTGGGGACAGCTATATGGATTTGTCGACGCCAATTAGATCTGTTTAGGGACATGTGCTCCGATAAATCTAAGTAGGTCAGGTCATGTTTAATGGTTTCTTTCCAGCTTCTCTTGGGTCTTCCTCTACCTCTCCTACTCCTGGCAATCTCCATACTTTCACACCTTCTAACAGGTGCGTCTGCTGGACGCCTTCTAACATGGCCAAACCATCTTAATCGATTTTCTCTCATTTTATCTTCAATCGGTGCTATTCCTACTTTGCCCCTAATCTCCTCGTTCCTAATCCTATCTTTCCTTGTAATCCAGCACATCCGCCTTAGCATCCTCATCTCCGCAACTGCCATCTTCTGACCATGATTATACTTTACCGCCCAACACTCTGATCCATATAGCAGCACTGGTCTAACCGCTACCTTATAAAACTTTCCTTTCACCTTGAGAAGGATTTTTCAGTTGCACAAAACTCCCCAAGCACTCCTCCATTTGGTCCACCCAGCTTGAATCCTGTAACTTACATCAGTATCAATACCTCCATCTTGTTGCACCATAGATCCAAGGTACCTAAATTTATCTTTCTCTACAATCTTTTGTGTGCCTAAACTTACTTCTATACTACCCGTTATCCTACTTTGACTAAACTTACATTCCATATATTCTGTCTTGCATCGGCTTAACCTAAACCCTTTTTGTCTCTAACGTATCCCGCCACAATTCTAACTTAGCATTCACTCCTTCTCTCGTCTCACCAACTAAGACAATATCATCTGCAAATAGCATACACCACAGCACCTCATCCTGAATATGTCTTGTAATCTCATCCATAACTAAAGCAAACAAGTACGGGCTTAACGCTGAGCCTTGATGTAAACCAATCGTGATAAGGAACTCATTAGTCTCTCCACCAGTCGTCCCGTCATTAGGTGTCAGAAAATCCATAAAAAAAATTCGACAAAGTTTTACGCTGGCTGTCTACTACCTAACACAACCCTCCTCCTTTATCTGGGTTTGGGACCGGCCATGAAAAAAAAACATAGGCGAAGTTATATAAGATCATAACTAAAAAATATAATTCACTAACTTCAATGTCTCAATATCCCAACCTACTTCCGCTATCCACTCTTATTCTAAACATTCAAGATATTTCCAAATACGATTACAAAAATCACATACATCTCTTAAAAAACACATAACACGCCCAAATCAGGAAGTTAAAAACCCTCAAAAATATAACCACCAAAAGCATCCACTCACCCCCCGCTAATGCATCATCTAATTCCTTTATACAACTTGTGAGAAAACCAAAAGTCTAAAACAATATTAAAATCTTATATATAACACCAAATCTTCTTATGATTACCAAACGTAAGTACACTTCCAAAATTATAAACTAACCTGGTTACAAAATAAATAACATTTATCTCTCGAGACACTCTTGCTAATAGCAAGGATGCGCCAAATGTTGCAAAAATCTTTGTTCCAAACTTTTCCACGGCCAATTGTTAATCTCAATCACCCTTCCACTCTAATACACACGATTTCAATATATCCTCCAACGTCTAAATCATTTCCACAACTTACCACACCAAAATTTCCAAAAAATCCATATTTCATCTTGGGTTGGGATCTAAACAATCTTTCTGGGAACATAATTCATTATAACTTAAAAATCATATAAGATCATCACTAAAAAATATAATTCACTAACTTCAACGTCTCAATGTCCGAACCAACTTCCGCTATCCACTCTTATTCGAAACATTTATAATATTTCCAATTACGATTACAAAAATCACTTACATCTCTTAAAAAACTCGTATCTGTACACTCTCAAATCAGAAAGTTAAAGATCCCCAAAAACATAACCACCAAAAGTATCCACTCATACTCCGCAAATGCATCATCTATTCCTTTATACAACTCGTTAGAAAACTAATAGTCTAAAACAATATTAAAATCTTATATATAACACCAAACTTTCTTATGATTATCAAACATAAGCAAACTTCGAAAGTTATAAACTAACCTGGTAACAGAATAAATAACATTTATCTCTCTAGACACTCCTGCTAATAGTAAGGATACTCCAAATGTTGCAAAAAATCGTTGTTCCAAGCTCTTCCAAGGCCAATTGTTAATCCTAATTACCTTTCCACTCAAATACACACGATCTCAATATATCCTCCAATGTCTAAATCATTTCCTCAACTTACCAAACCAAAATTTCAAGAAAATCCATATTTCATCTTGGGTTGGGATATAAACAATCTTTCTGGGAACATAATTCATTATAAGTTAAAAATCATAAAAGATCATCACTAAAAAATATAATTCCCCAACTTCAACGTCTCAATGTCCCAACCCACTTCCGCTATCCACTCTTATTCTAAACATTCATGATATTTCCAAATATGATTACAAAAATCACTTACATCTCTTAAAAAACTCATATCTGTACATGCTCAAATCAGAAACTTAATGATCCCCAAAAATATAACAACCAAAAGTATCCACTCATACTTCGAAAATGCATCATCTAATTCCTTTATACAACTCGTTAGAAAACAAATAGTTTGAAACAATATTAAAATCTTATATAACACCACATTTTCTTATGATTACCAAACATAAGTATACTTCCAAAATTATGAACTAACCTGATTACAAAATAAATTACATTTCTCTCCCAAGATTCTCTTACTATTAATAATAAAGATCTGCCAAACTGTTCACCCCAATTATCTTTCCACTTTGATACACATGATCTCAACATATCCTTCAGCGTCTGAATGATTTCCTCAACCGAGCACACAAAAATTTCCAAAAAATCTCTATTTCATCTTAGGCTCCCACGCTAATAACCTTTCTCGAAGCATAATTCATTAGACCTTAAAAATCATAAAAAGCGGCACTAAAAATATGATTCCCTATCTTCAACGTCCCAACCAACTTCTGCTACGCACTCTTATTTCAAATATTAACGATATTTCCAATTATGATTACCAAAAACACTTACATCTCTCAAAAGACGCACGTCTACACGCTCACTTCCAACAGTTAAAGATCCTCAAAGATATAACCACCAAAAGTATCCACTCATACTCCGCAAATGCATAATCTAATTCCTTTATACCACGTGTTAAAACAAATAGTCTAAAACTGCATCAAAATCTTATACATTTATAACACCCACTCATGCTCCGCAAATGCATTATCTAATTCTTTTATACAACTCGTTAAAACTTATAGCCTAAAACCGTATTAAAATCTTATATCATTATCACACCAAACTTTCTCATGATTAAGTGGTTACAAAAGAAATTAAAATTCATCTCCCAAGACACTCTTGCTAATAACAAGGATCCTCCAAATGCTGCAAAAATCTTTGTTCCAAACTCTTCCAAAGCCAATTGTTAATCCCAGTTACCTTTCTACTCTAATACACACGATCTCAACATATCTTCCAGTGTCTAAATCCTTTCCTCAACTTACCACACCAAAATTTCCAGAAAATCCATATTTCATCTTACGTTGCCATCTTAACCATTTTTGAAGCATAATTCATTATAACTTAAAAATCATATAAGATCATCACTAAAAAATATAATTCACTAACTTCAATGTCTCAATGTCCCAACCTACTTCTGCTATCCACTCTTATTCTAAACATTCATGATATTTCCAAATACAATTCCAAAAATCACTTACATCTTTTAAAAAACTCATACCTGTACACGCTCAAATCAGGAAGTTATAAACCCTCAAAAATATAACCACCAAAAGTATCCACTCATACTCCGCAAATGCATCATCTAATTCCTTTATACAACTTGTTAGAAAACCAAAAGTCTAAAACAATATTAAAATCTTATATATAACACCAAATCTTCTTATGATTACCAAACGTAAGTACACTTCCAAAATTATAAACTAACCTGGTTACAAAATAAATAACATTTATCTCTCGAGTCACTCTTGCTAATAGCAAGGATCCTCCAAATTTTGCAAAAATCTTTGTTCCAAACTCTTCCATGGCCAATTGTTAATCTCAATCACCTTTCCACTCTAATACACACAATTTCAATATATCCTCCAATTTCTAAATCATTTCCTCAACTTACCAAACCAAAATTTCCAGAAAATCCATATTTAATCTTGGGTTGGGATCTAAACAATCTTTCTGGGAACATAATTCATTATAACTTAAAAATCATATAAGATCATCACTAAAAAATATAATTCACTAACTTCAGCGTCTCAATGTCCCAACCAACTTCTGCTATCCACTCTTATTCGAAACATTCATGATATTTCCAATTATGATTACAAAAATCACTTACATCTCTTAAAAAACTCATATCCGTACACGCCCAAATCAGAAACTTAAAGATCCCCAATAACATAACCACCAAAAGTATCCACTCATACTCCGCAAATGCATCATCTATTCCTTTATACAACTCGTTAGAAAACAAATAGTCTAAAACAATATTAAAATCTTATATAGAACAACACATTTTTGTATGATTACCAAACATAAGTATACTCCCAAAATTATAAACTAACCTGATTATAAAATAAATTACATTTCTCTCTCAAGATTCGCTTGCTATTAATAATAAAGATCCACCAAACTGTTCATCACAATTATCTTTCCATTTTAATACACATGATCTCAACATATCCTTCATCATCTAAATGATTTCCTCAACCAACCACACCAAAATTTCCAAAAAAATCTCTATTTCATCTTAGGCTCCTACCCTAATAACCTTTCTCGAAGCATAATTCATTAGACCTTAAAAGTCATAAAAATCAGCATTAAAAATACAATTCACTATCTTCAACATCCCAACCAACTTTTGTGACGCACTCTTATTCCAAATATTAATGATATATCCAATTATAATTACCAAAATCACTTACATCTCTTAAAAAACTCACCTCTACACTTGCTCACTTCCTACAGTTAAAGATCCTCAAAGATATAACTACCAAAAGTATCCACTCATACTCCGCAAATGCATTATCTAATTCCTTTATACCACATGTTAAAACAAATAGTCTAAAACTGTATCAAAATCTTATATATTTAAAACACCCACTCATGCTCCGCAAATGCATTATCTAATTCTTTTATACAACTCGTTAAAACTTATAGTCTAAAACTGTATTAAAATCATATATCATTATCACAACTAACTTTCTCATCATTAACATACATAAATATATTTCCAAAATTATAAACTTAAGTGGTTACAAAAGAAATTAAAATTCATCTGTAATTCATCTCCCGAGACACACTTGCTAATAACAAGGATCTTCCAAATGCTGCAAAAATCTTTGTTCCAAACTCTTCCAAGGCCAATTGTTAATCCCAATTACCTTTCCACTCTAATACACACGATCTCAACATATCCTCCAGTGTCTAAATCATTTCCTCAACTTGCCACACCAAAATTTCCAGAAAATCCATATTTTATCTTACGTTGGCATCTTAACGACCTTTCTGGAAACATAATTCATTATAACTTAAAAATCATATAAGATCATCACTAAAAAATATAATTCACTAACTTCAATGTCTCAATGTCCCAACGTACTTCCGCTATCCACTCTTATTCTAAACATTCATGATATTTCCAAATATGATTCCAAAAATCACTTAGATCTCTTAAAAAACTCATATTTACACACGCTCAAATTAGAAAGTTAAAAAACCTCAAAAAATATAACCACCAAAAGTATCCACTCACCCCCCACAAATGCATCATCTAATTCCTTTATACAACTCGTTAGAAAACAAATAGTCTAAAACAATATTAAAATCCTATACATAACACCAAACTTTCTTATGATTACCAAATATAAGTATACTTCCAAAATTATAAACTAACCTAGTTACATAATAAATAACATTTATCTCTCGAGACATTCTTGCTAATAGTAAGGATACTCCAAATGTTGCAAAAATCTTTGTTCCAAGCTCTTCCAAGGCCAATTGTTAATCCCAATTACCTTTCCACTCTAATACAAACGATCTCAATATATCCTCCAATGTCTAAATCATTTTCTCAACTTACCACACCAAAATTTCCAAAAAATCCATATTTCATCTTAGGTTGGTACCTAAACAATCTTTCTGGGAACATAATTCATTATAACTTAAAAATCATATAAGATCATCACTAAAAAATATAATTCGCTAACTTCAACGTCTCAATCTCCCAACCAACTTCCGCTATCCACTCTTATTCTAAACATTCATGATATTTCCAAATATGATTACAAAAATCACTTACATCTCTTAAAAAACTCATATCTGTACACGCTCAAATCAGAAACTTAAAGATCCTCAAAAATATAACCACCAAAAGTATCCACTCATACTCCGCAAATGCATCACCTAATTCCTTTACACAACTCGTTAGAAAACAAATAGTCTAAAACAATATTAAAATCTTATATATAACACCACATTTTCTTATGATTACCAAACATAAGTATGCTTCCAAAATTATAAACTAACCTGATTACAAAATAAATTACATCTCTCTCCCAAGATTCTCTTGCTATCAATAATAAAGATCCACCAAACTCTTCATCCCAATTATCTTTCCACTTTAATACACATGACCTCAACATATCCTTCAGCGTCTGAATGATTTCCTCAACTGAGCACACCAAAATATTCAAAAATCTCTATTTCATCTTAGGCTCCTACCCTAACAACCTTTCTCGAAGCATAATTCATTTTAGACCTTAAAAATCATAAAAATCGGCACTAAAAATATAATTCACTATCTTCAACGTCCCAACCAACTTCTGCTATGCACTCTTATTTCAAATATTAATGATATTTCCAATTATGATTACCAAAATCACTTACATCTCTTAAAAAACTCACGTCTACACACGCTCAATTCCTACAATTAAAGATCCTCAAAGATATAACCACCAAAAGTATCCACTCATACTCCGCAATTGCATTATCTAATTCCTTTATACTGTGTGTTAAAACAAATAGTCTAAAACTGTATCTAAATCTCATATATTTATAACACCCACTCATGCTCCGCAAATGCATTAAACCAAACCAAGCATTTTCTCACTAGATGGGTCCGCTATTTGGATTTGACGACGCCAATCAAATCTGTTTAGGGCCATGTCCTCCGTTCGATTCAGGTAAGCAATGTCATGTTTAATAATTTCTTTCCAATATCTCTTGTGTCTTACTCTTCCTCTCCTATTTCTAGCAATCTCCTTGCCCTAGCAATTTCCATACTTTCACACCTTCTAACAGGTGCCTCCGTTGAATGCCTTCTAACAAGACCAAACCATCTTAATCAATTTTCTCTCATTTTATCTTCAATCGGTGATATTCCTACTTTGTCCCTAATCTCCTCGTTCCTAATCTTATCTCTCCTTGGAATCCCGCACATCAATCTTAGCATTCTCATCTCCACAACTACCATCTTCTGAACATGATTATGCTTTACTGCCCAACACTCTAATCCATATAGCAACGCTAGTCTTACCACCACCTTATAATACTTTCCTTTCACCTTGAGGGGACTTTTCGATTGCTCCGCAAATGCATTATCTAATTCTTTTATACAACTCGTTAAAACTTATAGTCTAAAACTGTATTAAAAACTTATATCATTATCACACCAAACTTTCTCATGATTAACATACATAAATATATTTCCAAAATTACAAACTTGAGTGGTTACAAAAGAAATTAAAATTCATCTCCCGAGACACTCTTGCTAATAACAAGGATCCTCCAAATGCTGCAAAAATCTTTGTTCCAAACTCTTCCAAAGCCAATTGTTAATCCCAGTTACCTTTCCACTCTAATACACACGATCTCAACATATCTTCCAGTGTCTAAATCATTTCCTCAACTTACCACACCAAAATTTCCAGAAAATCCATATTTCATCTTACATTAGCATCTTAACCACCTTTTTGGAAACATAATTCATTATAACTTAAAAATCATAAAAGATCATCACTAAAAAATATAATTCACCAACTTCAATGTCTCAATGTCCCAACCGACTTCCGCTATCCACTCTTATTCTAAACATTCATGATATTTCCAAATACGATTACAAAAATCACTTACATCTCTTAAAAAACTCATATCTGTACACACTCAAATCAGGAAGTTAAAAACCCTCAAAAATATAACCACCAAAAGTATCCACTCATACTCCACAAATGCATCATCTAATTCCTTTATACAACTCGTTAGAAAACAAATAGTCTAAAACAATATTAAAATCTTATAAATAACACCAAACGTTCTTACGATTACCAAACATAAGTACACTTCCAAAATTATAAACCAACTTGGTTACAGAATAAATAACATTTATCTCTCGAGACACTCTTGCTCATAGTAAGGATCCTCCAAATGTTGCAAAAATCTTTTTTCCAAACTCTTCCAAGGCCAATTGTTAATCTCAATTACCTTTCCACTCTAATACACACGGTCTCAATATATCCTCCAATGTCTAAATCATTTCCTCAACTTACCACACCAAAATTTCCAAAAAATCCATATTTCATCTTAGGTTGGTATCTGAACAATCTTTCTGGGAACATAATTCATTATAACTTAAAAATCATATAAGATCATCACTAAAAAATATAATTCGCTAACTTCAACGTCTCAATCTCCCAACCAACTTCCGCTATCCACTCTTATTCTAAACATTCATGATATTTCCAAATATGATTACAAAAATCACTTGCATCTCTTAAAAAACTCATATCTGTACACACTCAAATCAGAAACTTAAAGATCCTCAAAAATATAACCACCAAAAGTATCCACTCATACTCCGCAAATGCATCATCTAATTCCTTTATTCAACTCGTTAGAAAACAAATAGTCAAAAACAATATTAAAATCTTATATATAACACCACATTTTCTTATGATTACCAAACATAAGTATACTTCCAAAATTATAAACTAACCTGATTACAAAATAAATTACATCTCTCTCCCAAGATTCTCTTGCTATTAATAATAAAGATCCACCAAACTCTTCATCCCAATTATCTTTCCACTTTAATACACATGATCTCAACATATCCTTCAACGTCTAAATGATTTCCTCAACCGACCACACCAAAATTTTCAAAAAATCTCTATTTCATCTTAGGCTCCAACCCTAACAACCTTTCTCGAAGCATAATTCATTAGACCTTAAAAATCATAAAAATCAACACTAAAAATATAATTCACTATCTTCAACGTCTCAACGTCCCAACCAACTTTTGCTATACACTTTTATTCCAAATATTAATGATATTTCCAATTATGATTACCAAAATCACTTACATCTCTTTAAAAACTCACGTCTACACACGCTCAATTCCTACAGTTAAAGATCCTCAAAAATATAACCACCAAACGTATCCACCCATGCTCCGCAAATGCATTATCTAATTCCTTTATACCATGCGCTAAAACAAATAGTCTAAAACTGTATCAAAATCTTATATATTTATAACACCAAACTTTTTTGTGATTAACAAACATAAGTATACTTCCAAAATTATAAACTAAACTGATTACAAAATAAATAACATTTATCTTCCGAGATTCTCTTACTAATAATAAGGATCCATCATTTTTTTATTTTTTTTGGGTTTTTGAGCTGCAAAAATCTTTGTAGAAAACTCTACCAAAGCCAATTGTCCCTCCAACTTACCTTTTCGGTCTTACACAAAGGACCTCAACATATCCTCTAGTGTCTGAATGATTTCCTCAACCTACCATGCAAAATTTTCCAAAAAATCTCTATTTCATCTTACAATCGAATCTCCACAACCATTCTCGAAACATAATTCATTACACCATAAAAATCATATAAAATCATCACTAAAAATATAATTCACTATCTTCAATGTCTCAATGTTCCAACCAACTTCCGCTATGTACTCTTATTCTAAATATTTATGATATTTTCAAATATGATTACCAAAATCACTTACATCTCCTAAAAATCTCACGTCTATACACGCTTAATTCCAAAAGTTTAAGGTCCTCAAAAATATCACCACCAAAAGTATCCACTTAATACTCCACAAATGCATTATCTAATTCTTTTGTACAACTCGTTAAAACTAATAGTCTAAAACTGTATTAGAATCTTATATATTTAAAACACCAAGCTTTTTGTGATTAACAGACATAAGTATACTTCCAAAATTATAAACTACACCGGTTACAAAACAAATAACATCTATCTCCTGAGATTCTCTTGCTAATAATAAGGATGCTCCAAATATTTTTTTTTTTAAGCTGCAAAAATCTTTGTTCTAAACTCTACCAAGACCAATTGTTCATCCCAATTACCTTTCCACTCTAATACACATGATCTCAACATATCCTTCAGTGTTTTGAATGATTTCCTCAACCTACCACATCAAAATTTCAAAAATATCTATTTCATCTTATGTTCGTATCTTAACAACCTTTTTCAACTTACCTTTTCGGTCTTATACACACGACCTCAACATATCCTCCAGTGTCTGAATGATTTCCTCAACCTACCACGCAAAACTTTCCAGAAAATCTCTATTTCATCTTACGTTCGGATCTTCGCAACCATTCTCGAAACATAATTCATTACACCATAAAAATCAAATAAAATCATCACTAAAAATATAATTCAATGTCTCAATGTCCCAACCAACTTCCGCTATGTACTCTTATTCTAAATATTTATGATGTTTTCAAATATGATTACCAAAATCACTTACATCTCCTAAAAATCTCACGTCTATACACGCTTAATTCCAAAAGTTTAAGATCCTCAAAAATATCACCACCAAAATATCCACTTAATACTCCACAAATGCATTATCTAATTCTTTTGTACAACTCGTTAAAACTAATAGTCTAAAACTGTATTAGAATCTTATATATTTAAAACACCAAGCTTTTTGTGATTAACAGACATAAGTGTACTTCCAAAATTATAAACTACACCGGTTACAAAACAAATAACATCTATCTCCTGAGATTCTCTTGCTAATAATAAGGATGCTCCAAATATTTTTTTTTTAAGCTGCAAAAATCTTTGTTCTAAACTCTACCAAGACCAATTGTTCATCCCAATTACCTTTCCACTCTAATACACATGATCTCAACATATCCTTCAGTGTTTTGAATGATTTCCTCAACCTACCACATCAAAATTTCAAAAAATATCTATTTCATCTTATGTTCGTATCTTAACAACCTTTTTCAACTTACCTTTTCGGTCTTATACACACGACCTCAACATATCCTCCAATGTCTGAATGATTTCCTCAACCTACCACGCAAAATTTTCCAGAAAATCTCTATTTCATCTTACGTTCGGATCTTCGCAACCATTCTCGAAACATAATTCATTACACCATAAAAATCAAATAAAATCATCACTAAAAATATAATTCAATGTCTCAATGTCCCAACCAACTTCCGCTATGTACTCTTATTCTAAATATTTATGATGTTTTCAAATATGATTACCAAAATCACTTACATCTCCTAAAAATCTCACGTCTATACACGCTTAATTCCAAAAGTTTAAGATCCTCAAAAATATCACCACCAAAAGTATCCACTTAATACTCCACAAATGCATTATCTAATTCTTTTGTACAACTCGTTAAAACTAATAGTCCAAAACTGTATCAGAATCTTATATATTTAAAACACCAAGCTTTTTGTGATTAACCGACATAAGTATACTTCCAAAATTATAAACTACACCGGTTACAAAACAAATAACATCTATCTCCTGACATTCTCTTGCTAATAATAAGGATACTCCAAATATTTTTTTTAAGCTGCAAAAATCTTTGTTCTAAACTCTACCAAGGCCAATTGTTCATCCCAATTACCTTTCCACTCTAATACACATGATCTCAACATATCCTTCAGTGTTCTGAATGATTTCCTCAACCTACCACATCAAAATTTCAAAAAATATCTATTTCATCTTATGTTCATATCTTAACAACCGTTTTCAAAACATAATCCATCACACCTTAAAAATCTTCTAAAATCATCACCAAAATATAATTCACTATATTCAACATCACGACGTCTCAACCAACTTCTGCTATACACTCTTGTTCTAAATATTCATGATATTTCCTAATATGATTACAAAATTTGCTAAACTCATGTCTATACGCTCCTAAATCCTACAATGTAAGATTCTTGAAACTATAACCACCAAAAGTATATTTCCAACAAAACTCATAAGCCGCAAATGTATTATATAACATGTTTATACAACTCGTTAAAATTAATAGTCTAAACCTGTATCAAAATCTTATATATTTCTAACACCAAACTTTCTTGTGATTAACTAATATAAGTATAATTCCAAAATTATAAACTAAACTGGTTAAAAAACAAATTGTATTTATCTCCAAACATTCTCTTGCTAATAAGGATCCACCATTTTTTTTTTTTTGAGCTGCAAAAACCTTTGTCGCAAACTCTACCTAGGCCAACCTTCATCCATATTACCTTTCCACTCTAAAATACGCATGATCTCAATATATCCTCCAATGTCTAAGTGGTCCCCTCAACCTAACACACCAAAATTTTCAAAAAATCTCTATTTCATCTAATGTTTGCATCTTAACAATTTTCTCAAAACATAATTTATTAAAAAAAAAAGCAATTACTAAGCTACGAATCTTTTCTTTAGAAGCCTTACATTTTTCAAAATTATATATTTGTAATGCAAATTTAATTATTTATTTTTTTAATAAATTTTAATTTTTATCAATAAATGTTTTAATGTGTTTATATAAATTTTATTGTGTTTTATTTAATTTATAAAAAGTAATAAAAATATTAAAAAAATCTTCTGAGTCAACTGGGACAAGTCAGGGGCGAAAATTGGTAAACCTGGTCCGATCTGAAAAGAGGAAGGGGTAGCAGGGATAGTCCGGGGCAGCAGTAGGTCTAAGGACGAGTCGGACCTGACCCGACCCTTTTACATCATCAGATATAGTACCTTTTCATATGCCACTGAGCTCAATGAAGGCTGCTACACCTTTCGCATTATGTCGCACTTTGAATTTTTCATAAACCTGAGAGCGTGAACAAACAGCCATAGATCACCAAAACCATCAATCCAAAGTAATCAGGGCCAAATATATTTATGAATAATGAACTAATAATCTCCAAACTTAAAACAATAATACATAAATCCATCTCTAGTCTCCCAAACCGAGACATATACAATAATCAAATCCAATCAAGAAAAAAATAAACTAAAAAAAAAAATTGCGCAATTCTCTTCTTAAAATAAAATTAACGAACTACTCAAACTATTTACTCTACCTAAGCGGTCCCATCACGACCATCATTTGGTGCAACACTCGCACTTGCATCTAAAGCTATAGGAGTATGAGCACAATATACTAATATAGATTAAAATAATCAACTGGCACTCAGAGAAAAATAAAAATTAAATAAATCATGACAAGGCCCTCTGACGACCAATAAAAGTGATGACACTTAGCACTCTAATCCCCGTTCTAGTAGGATTTCAAACCCTAGAAAGCAAAGTCCTAATGGGATTCATACAATTTTTAGCTCTATAGAATATAAACCCCGACACGAAGGCCTATAGGTATCTAATTCGTACTTGCTCTTGTATTGAGTTTTCTTATATAGCTAACTTGGCCATTAGAGTGCCTACGACTTCCTCGTAATTCAGAAACTAAAAGCATGGACCAAAAACAATGTAAATTTTTAGAACATCAAAATAACATTACAACAATTATTTATCATAAAAAATAAAAAAAAATAACAGAATAACAATTCAAAAAAAAATTAACAGAATAACAATTCAAACGAGGCCGTTGACACAGACACGCTAACCACACGAAAGAAACAAAATCAGAAAATTAATAAGTCAAGGTAAAATTCAAATCCAAAAGGCACAAACCTTCCTTCCAGAATCTCTAGGGCAACTGAGAAAACTCTGTTAAGGTGATGCACAACTCGCTGAAACTCCACAGGATCCAATAGGAACTGAACCATTATGGCAAGGAAAAGTTTAATTAAGAGGGAGTTGAAACACAAATATCATTTGACTCGTCGATCCTCAAAAAAAGAAAGTTCACTAATTGAGTGACAAATAGGAAATTCTGGGAAGTTACAATCCCCACCGTGGAATAGTGCACCTACACGCATTCATCGACGTTGTTTTTCGACCGGAAGACCGAATTCGCCTTCATCAGCGCCTCAACCGCCTCGTCTTCGCGCAAAAAGTTAGGGTTTTAGATAAACCCTTCGCGTAACGGTTCGACATTGTGTGTGTCAAAGACAGAGAGAGAGAGAAGGGTTAGGGGTTACGTGCACGGCGGGAAGAGCGAGAGGGAGGGAGGGGAGAAGGGTTTGGGGTTATGTGCACGGAGGAGGAGCGAGGGAGAGGGTTATGTACACTATGGCGGTGCAGACCTATGAATATATAAATATGCTCAATAAAATTATGGAATCCGCCATTAGCCTTCAACGGCTCTTTTTGGTCAGAGTTTTTCAACTTTGGCCTTATTAATTTTGATTTATAACCATTTTGCTTTCTTGTCATTTCTCGGTAATTTTTTTCTTTCTTTCCTTTTTCTTTTTTTTTTTTTTTTTAAAGCCACCAGCCTTCAACGGCAATTTTTTTTTAATTTTCCAACTTTGCCCCCTTAATTTTGATTTATTACTATTTTGTCACTTTATCTTTTCCTTTTTTTTTTTAAGAGTAATAATAAAAGCCTTTTCCGTACCCTTTTTTTGGATTTTGGACGCCTTCTTATTTAAGGTTATTATCAATTTGTCATTTTGTGTATTTTTTTTTATTTTTTTAAGAGATGCATTTTTTATTTTTATTTTATTTTATTTTGATTTTTTTCAGATTTATGAATATTTTATTTATATTTTATCCTTATATTTTACATTCTATACATCTATTTGTATTTTATATAATAAGCAGCAATGCATTTTTAAATTTCAACGACTTTTTTGGTGTAGTTTTTTGTAATTTTACACTTACTTTTTATGTACATTTATTAAAATTGCCTTTCGCATGCCTTGGATATGTTTTTTTGGAATTTTAATGGACTTTTTTGGCTCATTATTTTTTAATTTTGCTCTTACTTTTTATTTATATCTATCAAAATTATTCTTAATATATTTTGAATACATGTATATATCTTAATCTTTCTTAATTGTTTCATAGAATCAGTTTTGTCCAAAAAAATTAATAAAAAAACAACATAAAAATTAAACTAAAATTTTCCTCCTGTATTTATTTTTTTATTTTTTTTACTCACCTCCTCGATGTCTCTCTCCATGTCCGCACGTAGAGAGAAATAAAAAATAGTGTGAATTAAAATGCAAATCTACTTAATTGCATCTTCACATTTAAGTAGTTATGTTGTCTGTTTTTTCAATGCGAAAAAAGTTATACATAAGTAAAAGTATAAATTAAATACGATTCAAACTCTTTAACTGACAAAATAAAAAATAAACAAATTAATAAATATATAAAGAAAATAAATAAATAAATAAATAAAAGATAAAAATCATATATTTTTTAATACGTTCTCTAACGTTATTGATTAGAAATTAACCATAACCAAAATAAATTTTTTTCAAAAATAAAAAAATGTATAATAATATTAAATAGAAAATTTTGGATTTACAAATAAATAACATAAGTGATTAGAACCTTTTTAAAGTGCTAAATTTTGGCAAAAAAATTAAAAAAAGATAAATTTTGAATTATTGAATATTTGGTGTGTGTTTCTCAAAAAAGCGTGAAAATTTGAAGAAACGTGAAGAAAGTTAGAAAAAGTTAGAGAAAATTGGTAAAAATTGAAGATTTTTTGTAAAAGTGAGCAAAAGTTGGTAAAGTTAAAAAAAAAAAGATAAGAGATTTTTTATATGAAAAAGCTGAAGAAAATTAAAAAAAGTTAAAGATTTTTAGTTAAATTTAGCAATACAAACGCACAATAAGTATAATTGTAATTAACTAAATCTAATATATTTGTTAGAGCAATAATTTGGAAAATAAAATTTTGCATTAATAAATTTTTGGTTAATTATTGGGCTAATTACTAAAAGAACAATAACTTCAACTTATCTAACGTAAACGTCGTGCCAATAAAAATACTAAAATAAACTAGCAGATGATGTGAGATTGTTAAAATAAATCAAGCTGGTTAGAGATTTGTTTAATTCAATAGATTAATATTTAATAAATATAATGTGAAATATAAAACTTTTCGAACTCAATTCGGAATTAATTCAATTAGAGTATCACTTGAGCTAAATTCAAAAGATTGATAAATTGAATTTAAATTATTTTTTAAACTTCTTAAATTTAATAATTAAACTAATTCAAAATACAATAAATTACGCCAACTTTCCCTTAAAATTTAGATAATTACACTTAGTATCATAACATTTAAAAGTTACACTTGCCTTCTTATTTTGAAATGCTATTAATATCAACCTCCTTTCGAGAGTTTGGATAGAGGATAGGCATCAACGGGTTTTGCGAGGCAAAACTATTCATTTGGGTCGCGTATTGCGGTGACACAGTGGAATTGAAGAATCTTGTTGGAAGCGTGAGTCAGTGATGTGGTCGAAGTACCCATCTTTATTGTCTAATTAAGGTATGTTAATTTTGAGGACAAAATTTTTACAAGGGGGAAGAATGTAACACTTGGTATTTTATTTGGCTATTTACTTGAAATTTTGGGCCAATTAAATATTTTGACGTGAGGTTTGGTTCGGTTTATTGGGTTTGTTTTATTTTCCTAGGCTGAGGTTTGGCCTAGAGTGGTTAGTGGACGTGGAGTTACACCTAGGGCCTAACCCATTTTCTTTCTCTTTTCTTTCCTTTCTCCCTTATTTTTCTCATTCTTTTCTTTTCTTCATTTTTGGTTCACTAGCAAAACCTGTGGGGAAGAGAGGAAGAGAGAGAGAGAAAGAAAAAGAGATAAGTGAGAAATAAGAGAGAAATAGTAAAAGTCGGAGGTGGGAGATAGCCAGACTTCGGTATTTTCAACGTTGTGATCGTCGTGACGTTGTCAAATTGTAGTGATTCTACCCAAAGTGAGAGATATAGAGGAAAGAAGTTTTGGAGTTTTGGGGTTTCTTATCTTTTCTTATTGTTTTCTTCAAATCTGAGGTAGGTGGGACAATTTCATAGTTATTTGGAGATTAATGGCATGATTTAGAATAGTTTGATGTACATATATAGTGATTTTGGTTGAGGATGATATATGTGCATATATATGTGTATTTACATAGTTGTGGGTTTGTATATACATACTCAATCTTGTTCATTCTTGAGTTTTGTTCCGTAATAATGTTATTGGTTGTGGTTTCATTTCTGGGCCCCAAGTGCTCAGATTTGGGTATATTGTGTGCTGAATTAAGCTTGTAGCAACTCAAATCTATGTTCGGACGCAAGTCGGGGGAACGAGTTCCCGCGCTTCCTGTAGACTTACTGCGGGCTTCTCGCAAGGTTAGGATGCTCCTGGTATCTTCCCATGACTAAGAGCAGTCTTCTTGCACCCTTTCGTGCGTTTTAAACTTCAAGCGCTTTACTGCGCCCCTTCAAGCACCATTTCCACAGGAAAGTCTTTTTGACCTCGATTTGAATGGTACATCATTATGATAGATATATGTCGAAATTATGCACATTTTGAGACTATAAAATGTCATTATGGACGCTTGAGTACAGCATGCTTTTATTTTAATATTGAGATATTATAGCTTTATTTTATATGATTGAGCATATCATGTGCATGGAGCTCATGTTGCATCATCCGGTTGATATTATGATTATAATTAACCAAGAATGCCATGTCAATGCATGGGTCATGTATGTAAACGGGATTCCTAATTTTAAGAAAAATAATAAAATGAGATTTTAAAAGTACCAGATGATCTCTAGTCAATATATATGATTAGAGATTAGTTATTGGAGTTGGGACGTTAATCTTGAGATGATATTATTATAAGATTTTTTCTAGACTGCAGTCAGACTCTACTTGAGCTAAACAGATACCTGACTAAGGGGCGTAACTTGGTTCCCTAGCAAAAGGGTCAAGGATGTATCTCGGTTCCCCTAATTCTTATATCGATAAGGGTATAACTTGATTTCCCGCTTGTGATATGTGTTGAGATATACGTTCACTATAAGCGTTAAATAGTGCAGTTGGTGACCTCGCGTGCTTTACTAAGTATCACCCGTCCAAAGATGATGTTGGGGGCAGATGGAGATTAGAGAATGTGTATTAACATTGCATTCCATTATTACCCATTACATGAGATTGTATAGATTATTGTTATGTATTGAGCTATTGAGATTGTTAATTATAATGGTGTTTGATGTTTGATTTATTGAAAATGAGTTGAGTTGCAAATACTGAAAAATAAATTAGGAACTACGGTGACCTAATTTCTGAGATGGGATACGTAGGCAATTTAGGCTTGAGTAGCTTAAGTCTGATTTTAACTATAAATAATAATAATCATTTATTCTTCTTAACTGAGAGTTGAACTATTAATATTGCAAATTGTATAACCAGAGTTTTGGTGTGTTGTTTATATTTATGATGTCATTATTTTGAAAGATATAAACATGATTACAACATATATTTGACCGTGCAAACCTTAGATGCAGTTATTGAAGATGGCGTTAAAGTGAATTATATTATTATTTGATTTATGGTAATGTACTCAAATATGAAATGCGGGACATTTGGTATTACTTTAATTGATATTTATGATATACACTTAACTTGGACTAAATTTTAATTGGTTTTATTGGATTCTCATATTCCTATGCCGTCCGTCCCGGACTACAAGGTCAGGGGTATGACACATCTCAGCTCTTTTTGATTTGCTGTAAACATCTGAAAATTTCTAAAAATCTCTAAAAGGTATTCATTTTTTATTTCACTGTATGAATTACGAACCACAATTTATCTCATTTTATCTCACTTTGTTTTACTTTTTATCACTCCAAACACTCGTTAGTTTTCTTTAAGAAAATTCTCAATTTTTTATTTTTTTTTTAGGAATTTTTGTAAAGAAAAATTGACGAAGATGTGAGAGATGGTGGATAAAATAGAAAAACACCTATATTATTTTAACATTTTCTAATAATTTTTAATGGTTAATTTTATCAAAAATGAGTTAATATTAACAATATTTCAAAATAAGAGAATTAAATGTAATTTTTTAATATCATGAGTACTAGATGTAATTATCTAAATGCTAAGGAAATATAGATGTAATTTATCTTACAAAATATTGCGGCTAACCTCGAATTATTACTCAATTAAAAATAATAGACTTGCGAACCAATCTAATTTCTTACTTTTATGGTCAACAGCATTTTCCAAATCTCATTAACAACGGAAATGAAAAGTCAATTCCAAAAAAGAAAAATAACCAAACTATTTAGTATAGTCGAAATCTTATTTTCTGCAACTAACGAACCCTCTTTCCTTTCCCTTCCCGCCATTTTCGGCAGGAGTTTGGTTGCGCCGATCTCTGCATTGAACTCCAAACTGGAGACAGACCAAGTCGTGCCCTAAACCTAATCCCCAGTTCTAACTTCTTCCAAGACGCTGCTCTTGCACCAAACACTTTAGCTCTCAAAACAACAAAAACCTTAAATCCAGAGATTAATTTATTATCAATGGAGCAGTACTTGAAAGAACACTTTGACGTGGAACCCAAAAGACCATCCGAAGAAGCGTTGAAACGATGGAGATCCGCCGTCTGTTTGGTGAAGAACCCTCGCCGGCGGTTCCGAATGGTCGCCGATCTCGTCAAGCGCGCCGAGGCCAATGACATGCGCCAGAAAATGCAGGTGCCATCTTTTTTTTTTCTTTTTCAATAATCAGGTAGAAATAATAATAATAATGGCTCGTGTATTTGTTTAACATGAAAAAATGCTAAATTAAGATGGGGTGATCTACTCATTTCTATGGTTTTTGTTGTGTTCATTCTGTTCCTTAGAGTGCACGGCATGAATGTTCAAGTGATATTTTTCAATTTTTTTTTTATTCTGTGGGTAAATTTTATTTCTATGTACATGTATTTGTTATGTTTTTGTAGTTGAAGAAGACTTTTGGCCGAAGTTGATTGGATGTATTAGATAAACAACGACTAGAGTCGTTTTTAATCAGTTAAAAATGTTGTCAATGCGATCAGTTTCTGCCACATTAATTAATTGCAACCAACCAATGGTTGAATGTGCCCCAGAGTTTCCTCTGTCAAAGAGAAATGTAATTGGGAAGAAATTGCTTGTGAGTTTAAACGTAACTTTTTTTAATCAATATATATATATTGAATATAATTTTTTGGCATATTAAACGAATATGAATTTTGTATTTTTTTTTTTACAAATATAATTAACACACCTAAAAACATCAACTCCTAAAAAAGAATCAAATTTTTGGTTAAAAAAAATTAGTATAAAACGGAAAAAAGTTACAAAAAAAAAAAAAAAAAAATCAAAAACTAGCTTTTTCATTTCCCAAGGAAGCCTAAATTTGGACTCACGCTTGTCTAGCAATAAAGTATCACCTTCGCGCGGCTTGCTGCAAGCCTACAACTATTCTTTTGTCAGATTAGGTGGCCAAAGTCATGAACAACCGGCTGTCTTACCTGTGCGGTTGATATTAGCTCTGTGTGAATTAGCTGACCTTGGACGCACAGAAGAGAGGTTCGTACCTCTTTGGAAAAGATGATAAATGCCAAACATAACCGAAAGTGGCCGAAAAAAATTTCAGTCAATGATTTACGTTTGAACACATGCCCCTGTTCACGTCTGGACCAAGCCAACTACAGAAATAAATGGATTTAGCCTTTGCCAAAATCCGTTTGAACGCATAGCCCAGTTCAATCCAGATTTTTCCAGTTTCCTATTTTATTTGTGGAGAAATTAGACTTAGGGTGGACTAATACATTATATATATATATATATATTTTATCATAAGTGTTTACAAATTTATGAGATTCTAAGGACATTTTGATCTAAGATCATGGGGATTGTGTTGCTTAAGACCATTGACCATTGACTTAATAATAGTTAAAACTCATTTACTTTGTTAATACTGGAGTTTCATTTGGCCGTTGACATTTTGAACACCCAAATGCTCATTTCTTTTGATTGTTTTATACAGATCTTGGCATATTTTGTATATATCTCTTTCAAAAACATAAAAATAAAAAAAGGGATAGATAATAAATGGTATTAATTACTAAAAGCCAAGTCAGGTTATTTTTATTTAAGAGAGGTAACAATACCAGTGAACAAATGTGAGGAGTAGAAATTTAATATATTAATTTACTGGGAAGGATAACTGAAACACAAGCCCAGCTCCTTTCATTCTTACGTTTGAAATTCAGAAAGGACTGGATATAAGGGTTGTCGTTTGCTGAGTTGGTGGTTTTGAATTCAAGAAATTGGTCTTTGAGCAATTATAATCTGATCTGTTAAAAGTTAACATATATATATATATATATATGAAAACTTTGCTATTTGTGGATGAAACTATACCAAGCTGGATCAAGGTGGGAAGAAGGTAATGATATAACTGTGGATGTATGGCTGAATGGAAAAAGGTAAAGAAAACTCCTTTTACAGTAATTGCACGTTTCAATTTGTGATAATTTGAATAGGAATTCTCAGTGGTGAACAGAACCTCCAGGTTAGGTGTTTGATTAATTGGTAACTGTTGACCATACTGTTAACATTTTTGGCTTCATACCTTAGTCAGATGTAAGATAAAACCAAGTTGCCTAAATAATTTGTCATATGTTTATACAAATATATATAATTGACTTAATCATCTTTGTATCAACTCTAGTTACTCTTGTCCAATACCATGCTTAACAATTGCACATTTTGAGCAGTAAGATACTCCCAAACATTGAGAAATTTGTCCAGGCCTTCAGTGGATTGGTATAAAGCTGAAATTGGGGCTGTGTTATTAAAAAATTTGTATTTATTAATTGCTTAAGACATTGTGAGGGCCTTGTCCTGTCTTTTTCTCTTAAAAAAAAAAAGAAAAATAAACGTCTCCTCTTCACAAATACTTGGCCCTGCCTACAAATTTCTTCAGTAGAATTGAATTTACCATTCATAATGGAATTACTTTCATTTCTCTATTATTATTATTATTATTATTATTATTATTATTTTGAATTAGGAGAAGTCTCCATCTAGTAACCATTTGTATCTCATTCATGATTTTCCTCCCCAAGTCAAGTGGTGATCAAGAAAGTATTGATCACCAAAAAGGTCTAATAGGACTACCCTCACTGCTACTTCCAACAGCACCGTAATTCTTCTTATAACTGATTGCTCTTCAAGTATGAGTTGCTAGCTTCAGGCTGATCGTGATTATAATTTTGTCCAGGAAAAGGTAAGAGTAGCTCTGTACGTACAGAAAGCAGCATTGCATTTCATTGACGGTACGTTTGATCTTAAATCCAATCCACAATTTCTTATACCTTCAAAACTTATTTTCCCTTCTCACTTCATCTCCTTTGTCTGGTACAGCTGGTAATCGGTTTGAGCACAAGCTGTCTGAAACAGTCAGTCAAGCTGGCTTTGGCATTGAACCGGATGATCTTGCATCTATCGTTCGTTCCCATGATGGAAAGGGCTTGGAATCCCATGGCAGGGTGGAAGGATTGGCCCGAAAAATCACAGTCTCACTGAACGATGGTGTTGCTTTGAGTGATATACCTCTGAGGCAGGAAATCTATGGCTCGAATAGATTTGTTGAGAAACCTTCCAAAGCTTTCTGGATGTTCGTCTGGGAGGCCCTCCACGACCTAACTCTGATCATCCTAATGGTATGCGCTGCAATCTCTATTGGCATTGGAATCGCCAAGGAAGGATGGCCTAAAGGTGTGTATGATGGGCTAGGAATAATACTATGTATCTTCTTAGTGGTTATTGTGACTGCAATCAGTGATTACAAGCAATCCTTGCAATTCAAGGACTTGGATAAGGAAAAGAAGAACATAATTGTTCAGGTCACTAGAGATGGAAAAAGACAGAAGGTTTCCATCTATGATTTGGTTGTCGGAGATATTGTACATTTGTCCATCGGAGATCAAGTTCCTGCTGATGGACTTTTCATAACCGGTTATAGCTTGTCCATTGATGAATCAAGCTTGTCCGGTGAGAGTGAGCCTGTGAATGTCAACAAAGAGAGGCCATTTCTTCTATCCGGGACCAAAGTTCAGGATGGGTCTGCAAAAATGATGGTGACATCAGTCGGGATGAGGACCGAGTGGGGGAGGTTGATGGTTACTCTGAGCGAAGGGGGAGAGGACGAGACTCCATTGCAGGTGAAGCTGAATGGAGTCGCGACCATTATTGGGAAGATTGGTTTGGCTTTCGCTATTCTGACATTTTTGGTCTTAACCGTGAGGCTCCTAGCGGCAAAGGCGATGAATCATGAGATAACAAAATGGTCCGTGAACGATGCACTAGAGCTTTTGAATTTCTTCGCCATTGCAGTGACCATACTCGTGGTTGCAGTTCCAGAAGGATTACCATTGGCAGTGACATTAAGCCTTGCCTTTGCAATGAAGAAACTAATGAATGATAAAGCCCTTGTGAGGCATCTTTCCGCCTGTGAGACAATGGGTTCTGCTAGTTGCATTTGCACGGATAAAACGGGAACTTTGACTACAAACCATATGGTTGTAACTAAAGTATGGATCTGTGGAGAAGTCGAATCGATAGAAAGGAACAAATCCAGGAGTTCAATGAATTCTTCCATCTCCAAAGGAGTTTTGGGTATTTTTCTGCAGTCTATTTTCCAGAATACAACTTCTGAGATAGTGAAAGGTAAAGATGGAAAGACAAGCATCTTGGGGACTCCAACAGAGACAGCATTGTTAGAGTTTGGCATGCTTTTCAGCGGTGATAATAACGATGCCTCTTGGAAGGATTCCAAGATACTAAAAGTCGAGCCTTTCAATTCGGTGAAGAAGAAGATGTCCGTGCTCGTTTCCCTTCCAGGTGGTGGGCATCGAGCATTCTGCAAAGGCGCATCAGAAATTGTCTTGAAGATGTGTGATAGCATTGTCAGTGGAGAGGGGGATTCAGCGCCTCTCACGGACGAACAGAGGGAAAGCATCGCGAATGTCATAAACAGTTTTGCTTGTGAAGCTCTAAGAACTCTGTGCATCGCTTACAAGGATACAGACAACGATTCCAATGTTCCCGACGATAATTATACGCTAATAGCAGTTGTTGGAATTAAGGATCCAGTTCGGCCTGGCGTAAAAGAAGCTGTTCAGACTTGTTTGGCTGCTGGGATTATGGTTCGGATGGTCACTGGTGACAACATCAATACCGCCAAAGCCATCGCTAAAGAATGTGGGATCTTGACAGATGATGGTCTTGCCATTGAAGGTCCAGATTTTCGCGATAAAAGTCCGAAGGAGATGAAGGAAATAATACCAAGAATTCAGGTTTGAAAATAGCTTTAAGAAATTTAATTTCTGATTGCACAAGCATATTAATTTCTAATTGGTTGGACACCTTTGTATTATCCAGGTGATGGCTAGATCATTACCCTTGGACAAGCACAAGTTAGTAACTCAGTTGCGAAAGGAGCTTAAAGAAGTGGTGGCCGTGACAGGTGATGGAACCAACGATGCTCCTGCTTTGCATGAGGCAGATATTGGACTTGCTATGGGTATCGCAGGAACAGAGGTTTGTTCCATCTAGAGATTTTTTTGCTTATTATACTAATTTCTTCAGGTTTGTTAACTCATTAGTTGTTCTAAAAGCTTAAACTTTTAGAAAATAGGACTAACAATTTATATAAAACTAAATTAACATTCCTCCTCACATACAATCCTGTCTTGAACATGGAACATATAGACAAATGAAAACAAAGTGATACACTGACAAAATAGAGCGCATAAGAATAAATAGAAAAACAAACACAATATATAACTAGATTTGGAGGCAAGAGAAATTGAAATTCTAATATCATGTCAAGTCACTAATTGTCTCAAAAGTTCAACTTTAAAGAAAATGGTTCCAAGGATGTATATCAAACTAACACTTAATACGGTTGCTCCATTTAATGAAGCAATTTTAATGGAGGATCTGCAATATTTCCTACAGGTTGCAAAGGAAAATGCTGATGTAGTTATAATGGATGACAACTTCGCAACCATTGTGAATGTTGCCAAATGGGGTCGTTCAGTTTATATCAACATTCAAAAGTTTGTACAGTTCCAGTTAACAGTCAACATAGTTGCCCTCATGATCAATTTTATCTCTGCCTGTGTCTCTGGTTAGCCCTTTTCAAAAATTATTCTCACAAGTTCTCTAATTACACAATGTGGATGGTATATATATATATATAACGTTTGGAGGGATTTTCAGGATCTGCTCCTCTGACTGCTGTTCAGCTGCTTTGGGTGAACATGATCATGGACACACTTGGCGCATTAGCACTGGCCACAGAACCTCCAAACGACAAGCTCATGAAAAGGCCTCCCATTGGGAGGAATGTTTCTTTCATAACTAAGGCCATGTGGAGGAATATTATAGGTCAGAGCATCTATCAACTGGTTGTCCTCGCAGTTTTCAAATTTGATGGAAATCGCTTGCTCAACCTTAATGGTTCTGCTGATGCTGATTCTGTTCTCAACACATTCATATTCAATACCTTTGTGTTTTGCCAGGTACTTCCCACTAAATTCATTTATTTGCTTTCCAATTATGGATATGAAATGGGTCGGCTTAACGTTTGGTTCCCTGCTTTGCTCTGTTGCCTTCTAGCCATAGATTCTGAATTCTAATCAAATGCAGTAACAAAGAAAAGTGGATCATTCAACAATGGTTCATTCTATTTTATACACAAACTATTTATAAATTTTGTGAAATTCAATATGGCAGGTATTCAATGAAATAAACAGCCGCGACATGGAGAAGATAGACGTGATTAGTGGCATGTTTGGGAGCTGGTTATTCATGATCATTATCGTCTCAACAGTTGGGTTTCAAATTGTTATAGTTGAATTTTTGGGCACATTTGCAAACACTGTGCCGCTCAGCTGGGAACTGTGGTCAATCAGCATACTGATTGGAGCTCTAAGCTTGGCCGTGGCTGTTGTGCTCAAGTGCATCCCAACTGATATGGCTGATAAGCTGATTAACACCACTACTAATCACCACGATGGTTATGAACCTCTTCCCAGTGGTCCAGACCTGGCTTGAATCTCAAAACTCTCTCTCTCTCTCTTCCCCCCTTTCTCTCTCTCTGTGTGTCTAAACTCTTTTATTTACTTCCACTTTCGTCTTTGAATTAGTTATTTTTTTCACTTGGTATTTCTCTTCATAACTTTGCATCTGAATATACAGTCAATTTTTAGAATATGGTTTGAGATTTAGGGTTTGAGCAAGTTCACAGTTGTTCTTTTGGTAATCAAATTTAAAGTTATAGGCTTCTTCATCTCCTATGTTTCTGTTTCAGTTGAAATGATAATTATTTCCCATTTTAAGTGGTTATCTTGAAATTTTTCCAAATATTACAAATAATTTCTAATAAATTTATATATGTGAATCTGATAATAAAATTGTCTCGAAATTTAGTGAGACTTTAGGGGTGGTAATATTAGAGAGCTAACATGGCCTGAACACAACAAAATTGCAAAATTATTTAAAAGAGAGACACAAATACAACACAGTACGAATTCAAGCTAAAAATTGAAGCAATTTAATTAATTTTGAAATAAATTAATTATTTAACATGTCTACTAAATTTTAAGATATTTGAGATCAGACAATAATAAACACAATTATGAACCCAGACACAAACACGAATTTTCCCCTCTATGTTTCTCAGTACAAATGTGTTTACCTCTATTCTATGACAATATCGTCCTTGATAGCAAGCCAACTAAGCAAGAAGCAATCAGTTTATGTTTCCCATTTCAACTGGAAAATCTGTAGTCAACAATTAAATGAACGTTTTTAAAAAGATAAAAATAAACAAAATCAGTCTCACACGCAGCACAACACAAATGATTGAATGAACTATGACCGGAAAAAAAAAAAAAAAAAAAAAAAAAAAAAAAAAAAAAAAAAAACTGAGTCACAACAAAGTAACTACTTCAGAGAATGCTTACAAAGTTTTCATACATCCAAGTTGAATAAAATAACAAATGATGCATAGACAATATAGGGTATCTATCAAGTCTACTGCCCGAGAAGTGAAGGTCTGTAGAAAACATGAGTCTGGGCTATCTCAATACGTTCTCGAGGATCATTCATGGTTTCATCCCTCAGTGCTTGAAGGATCGCCTGTGATGAAACTTCCCTGTAGATTTAGATCAATTTCAAGGTTAGAATGAAGTTCCAGTAAACTACCAAAACTTTTAAGAATGAGAGAGAGAGAGAGAGAGAGGAGAGAGAGAGAGAGGGAGAGCTGAAATTAACTTATATATATACACCTTGTAATTAGTATTTTATATAGTGTCTTCAAGATGGGGCAAAGCTCAACTGGAGCAACAGGCTTATTTTCTTCTGGATGTAGGGACACTTAAATGGGACTGACTGAGTAGCTCAAAAAATGCTTTCACAGCAGAGCTTCCCTAGCAATAATAGCCACATTAGCTTGTTGATAAGCATGACAGATTGAACAGAATTACGTGAAAGGGAAGATTCCAAAATAGAAATATCCCTACTACAGTACATTCACGCCAGAAATTGCTTACATAGAAATTTCTACCATATCACTAGTTTAAATCAAATCACAAAGCGACGCTATTCCATTAGTTAGTTTGAAAAAATTTCACGCTGCAATTCAAGATGGCAGCGTGCTGGACAGCAGCTTGCTAACACTTGAACCCAGTGACATGCGCATGCAATTTTTAATCCACTTCAAAGGGCCGGAGGCATGACTGTATGAGTTTTACATGAGATTATTTATGAATGTAGCATCCATTTAAAAAACTACAAACAACGAGGCATCATATGCTTCCTGTGCAGCCACTTCTAAGTCAATACACATAATTTAATATTCGTGTCGAAACAACAGTCAAACAAGTTTAATTACCCAAAAAAAAAAAAAAAAAAAACTGTCAACAAGTTTTCTGTGACCAATCTCCAATAAATTAAGGAGATTGAGAACGTCCCACATATCATGATTCCTTAAGATTAGTTTCTTTCCTCACTCCAAGAGATACATATTGGAGCTAGTTTAGAACCACTGGTTTCTGCCCTGAACAATCATTACCACTAGTATTAATATTATTAATCACTCAAATATGGCTATGTTCAGGCACTTGGGTATGAGTGTCGATAAGTGTCCATGAGTTGAACCCATCTAATTCCCTTATTCAAGATACGAAGACACAAAAACATTCATATATATTAGAACTACTGGTATCCGCCCTGAACAATCATTACCACTAGTATTAATATTATTAATCACTCAACTATAGTACATGGCTATGTTCAGGCACTTGGGTATGAGTGTCGATATGTGTCCACGAGTTGAACCCATCTAATTCTCTTATACAAGATACGAAGACACAAAAACATTCATACATATTTAATATAATTATTTTATTTTATAGCATAATATGACATTTACAATGTGCTATTAAGAGTATTTCATGCATAGATTTGTGCTAAAACCCTAAAATTGAATCCTTAAATATAAAAGGATGTTCAATTTTATATGTAGGACGCATATATCATACCCAAGTGTTAAGTATTTGAGACACAAGTACTCCAAACATTTAGAAGAGTCCATGTAAAATAGGCACTGTGATGTAGGTAGAACATATAATAAAATTTATGAAGAATATTTCCTATTTGGTTTTAGATACCAGTCAAAAATATATTATTTGACTAATATATTCCATTTATTCAGAATTAGTTCTAGAATATCTCTTTTTCTTATTTTATTTAATTTGAGAATATTTATTTTTATTTATTTTGTGTCAATATTGATATTTAGTTAAATTTGTCATTTTTTTCTCTTTTATGGTGATTTCTTTTTTTATTTTTTTATTTTATTGATTTAAGCCTTATTAAGATTTTATTAAGTCCAGAATTTTCTATATAAGTATATGCAATGCTTACTGGCTATGGGGTAGAGTTTTATTTTGATTAATAATATATAGAGTTAATTCTCTTCCTATTATTCTGAGTGGTTTTTGAACCTTAGTAATAGTTACCGTATTTTCTGTCTAAAGATTCAACAAGCTCGTGGAAGATGTTCATCCTACGCTTCCTATCACCGCTTGCTATATCACACAAAGATAAGCAATACCTCTGAAGGTGTAGTGAAATGAACTCAACCAATAAAGTCATCCTTAATCATTGCCAGACTAAATTAAGATAGTTGAAGCATATACATGCATGGATTGCTTTGACTTACACTGGGAAAGGTCAATAGGGGGGAACTTAAGTTCAATTGAAGATGGATTGCGTAGCTGCACATTTCTAATCCCTCAAGTAAGAAAACTAAAAGTGGGTAATAGACAACTATAGGGCCCATCAGATCTCATTCTTGCTTTGAAGCAATATGCAACATACCTTGGACAATACCAAGGAAATGCAAAAACTGCTCCAAAAACTTCTATTTGATAAGATGTTTATATCGTCAATTTCAATTGACTGTCAATCTGAGTGGACTCAATTTCAAGCATTTTAAGACTAGAGGGTTTCGGCTCATCTAATAAGCAATTCCAAGTAATCAAGATATGTACCTGAATCATCCCCTTCCCCTTGATGCTGTCACCCATTTCAAGGCTCAATTCTCCTTTAGCCAAATTCTGACCATACCATGCATTACGACCTTTCAACAGGGTTACGTATGTGTCAGCCAGCAAGGGACCTGCGAGCCTCTCTGGTTCTTCGGCCAAGAGATGAGTAATAAAGATCATCTCTGATGTACAGTGTGCAAAGTAAACAGATTTGCTGGTGGCACTCTCATTAGTCAGAGCTGCTACCATACCTGTGAAATCCAACTCAAAAAGGTGAATCAGTATATTCCAAGACAAAACTACAAAGTTATCAAATCAAAATTTAATCAGCCACAACATGGATGATTTCTTCCAGCAACTCTATCCTCCATTTCTTAGGACTTTCATGCCACACTCCTATCACCATTGTTGGTTTCTTTAATAATGACATCACAATTTCTTCTCAAATAAGGGATGAAGAGAGCCCAATACGAAACCAGAAACTGAAGACAAACACGAAAAGGGGAAGTAATTATTACTACATAAGAATTCCATGAGATACAATGCACCCAGTAACATAGGTGCATAGGAGAAGGCATGATGACAAGAAGCCATATTTGAGTAAGTGTTTGATACTAGAGGTATCCACACTTTCAGTGGGACCAACAACTAGAGCTTCTAACCCATTCCACTAAGAATTAGGAGCCAAGTAATGCAGAGAAAGTTTCAAATGGTGACCTCTACTTCAATTAGTAGAAACCTTAATTTTGAATTCTACATATTACAAAAACACATCCAAATCCTCAATTACATAAAAAAGTGTCACAAAATATAAGAAACTCTCAATTCTTCAAACAGACACATTTATCAAAAAACATAAAATAAAATAAAATAGAACAAATATTCAGCCACAGACCAAATGGTGAGGAGAAATTTTTGATACCCCTCTATCGATTTATATATGTTTTCATTTTGATTCTAGTATTTCTCGCTCAGTTTTAGTAAATTTGGGTACCTAAAAGACCAAACTTAAATTTGGAATAACCAAGTTCATGATATGATCAGGTTTTTGTAAACCTGATCACAATGATACAAATGTTAAATATGATTCTATATTTATTTCCCATGTTGTTATTATATTTCACATAGTTTATTGCTTCTTAGTAGAACACCAATAACTACTGCTCGATCTAACAAAAAATAAAAGTAATTCCCGCTCTATGCAAGAGAAAGGGGGTGTTCTATTTCCTGAGTCAAACCATCAAGAGAGAAGACATGATACCTAAAAAGGCTCAATGTGAACCTTAGGACTTTGTTAGTATGCCAACATGGTCAATTGGTGTTCATTGATGAATGGGACCGATTACAAAATCCAATCACAGCCATTTAAACGAGTAAATTCATACATTATTTGGCCCATGCATAAATAAAGTTACGCTAACTCTCTAGGGATTACCCATTGAACAAGCCCCACAAGGATCGTTTATTTATTTATTTTTGTTTTTCTTTTTTTTTGGGGGGGGGGGGAGTGGAGGGGGTTACTCTTCACTAAGATTTTGCTTAAAGGGGAAGCCAGCAGATTTTAGTTGTTTACACAGCTGGTCATATCATGCATCAAATGTGAACAGTGTCTGTATTAGGACAATAAATTATAGAATTATAATTACACAAGAAGGTTATGCCTTTTCAAATGAAATAACCTGTTCTTTAGTGATCAATATCTATTTCTCAGTCAAGATATCGGAATTTACCAGCTCCAATGGCATAAACATTCTTTAAGCCACCCATAACTTCATGAGTGACAAGATCACCATTATCCCACACGATAAAATGGGGCTGCCTCAGAAACCTGGCTAACGATTTCCTCCACTTTTCAGCTCCACATATCCGAGCGTTAGCATATTCCTTGTTGTAAATTTCTGATGCGATATTAGGTCCCCCAAGATAGAGAATATTCTCAATGGGAACTTGAGCTGCAAAGAACTAAGCACTCAGAAGATGTGGGGCGAGTAATTTCACACAAAAACAAAAAGAAAAACATAAGATGCAAGGAAAAAACAAGGCAATAATACCAAATTTCTCTCCATGGGTGGATAAGACATAATCAATTAACAGAACAACAATGACCAGAAGTTAATGCAGGGGAAACAAAAAATGCAGAAGGTCCAATTTAAGTTTTTATAGTACCAGAAGCAGTCATTTTAAGTTGTCATTTCATACTACTCTTGTATATAGAAGAATACTTTAGCAATTTAACACAGGAAATCATCACCAATCAAAAGAAGAAAGAAAGAAGGAAAACAGGTAAATCATATAATTAATGCTTTCATTTCTTTCTTTCTCCATAAGAATGGCTAGTTATGAGTAAAATATTGGCACAAGCAGGACAAACATGTGTGTGCAATTGAATTTATATACGTCTAAAAGTAAAAATATACAACACACTAAACAACATCTTCAAATGGAAGGAGTAGGAGAATTTCATGATAGGACTAAGAAAAGCCAACTAGAAGCCTTCTAAAAGAAAATATGTTCATTTTCATAATTTTGAATATGGATGTATGGTTAGGAAGCATGGACACTTCAAAGTGAGTGTCGTATCTGTATCTGATATGTATCGGACACATATACTTTTCGGACACCCCAAGATACATGTCAGACACGTCATATGGTGTGTCTTATTATTATTTTATTATTTTTCTTCAAATATATGATTAAGATAAATCTAAATTTGAGCAATCAAAACTCCTAAAATTATAAAATCTTATAACTTATATTTTGTTATATTTTGTATAATGAATTATATAATAAATTAGTTTTATTGTGGATATTTTATTCATATACATGGTTAACAATATATACAAAATTTATATTTTTTTGCCATTTTTGTATCCTCATTTTTTAAAAATTGTCATATCTATGTCCGTACTCATATCGTATCCATATTCATACTTCTTAGATATATGCTAGCACAAGAAAAGATAAGATAAGATATAAATATATTTGGGGGGGGGGGGAGTTGAGGTAGGCCCGATAAAAGAGGAGTTGAGAGCAAGTCGTTTAAAATGGTTTTGTCAAGTCTAACATAGAGTTAGGAATGTACTAGTCTACTAGTATGGATGAGTAAATCAATTCATATAGGAAAAGTAAAAAGAGCAAAAGGTAGACCTACGCTTATACAGACTGAAATTGTGAGGAAAGATCAATTTTCATATGACCTTATGAAAAACATAACCTATGAGTCTATGACAGAAATGAATGGAGGAGGAAGATTGATGGAGCTGACCCCAACTAGTTTGAGACTAAAGTTTTGTTCGGTTGAATTGAGTTGGAGACTATAAAAAGTAGATGTGTTGTTTTAGTCATCAGTTCACATTTATTTCTATACCTTAGGAAAATTAAGGCACAATATATATATATATATATATATAAAAGGTGTGCTCAGGCAACATTAGAAAATGGCAAACTAGATTGTGCGTATCAACCAATAGCAGCTTAAAATAAATTAAGCTTTTCTCACAGTATCTGAATCACTTCCCAATATCTGTGCTTATTAAGAAAAACAGCTATAAGAACCTTAATCATAAACAGTGTGGGCAAGGTATTAGTAAAGAACCAAACACAACCAGTCAGAAACAGAAAAACACAAAGAAGAGAGGGAGAAAAAGAAGAAGTAGAAGAAGACCGTACTTTCTTTATTAATCATCTGAGTGGGAGTAATTATGCGTGGCTCAGGCTCCAATTCAGCCTCAATACCTTTTGCCAGAGAAATGATAACCGGCACAGTAATTCTCTCCTGCCAATACTTGCTAATTTCTCTAAACACCTCACGGGTTTCCGTTGATGGCAAGCCATTCACCACAATATCAGCATCCCACACAGCCTCCTGCAAGTTGGTGACAACCTTTAAAGGGCAGACTGGGGTGTCAATCATATTCAAGCAAAAACCGTCTTTCAAAATCTCATCCGCATATAGTGTACGATCACCTAATCTTCCCTCCACATACTTCAAGTACGCACATCGCCTAATCAGCCTCCTCAACACATCTTCCCTCGAGTTTATCACCTCAAATAGGTGTTCAGCTGTGGCCCTATCAACAGATCTTCCAGGTCTTCTCCATATCCGAATCAGAACCTTGTCTCGAAGGTGACCGTAGCTATCTTGCAACATTGCCACAAAAACACTACCCCAGGCACCTGCCCCAACCCCAACAATTCTCAAAGGATCGCCTTCAGCTTTCCCTAAAAGCCGACGAAGCTCATCAAGCCTCTCTTCTGCGCAACCATTTGAGTTCTGAATTGAACCATTTGCGTAAACATTGTTTATCATCCCCTCAGTACTCCCAGTCATCTTCCCCCAATTACAATCAAGCTTCAATTATTCAGAGAGAATAGAAATCAAACACTACTAATGCCCTGACAAAAAATCTTCTCGGGTGTTTGCTTTGAGCTACAAAATCATATGCCTAAACTTCAAATCTTTTATGCAAGATTAAAAACAACCCAATTCGGAGTTTTATATGGGTTTTGGCCCGCGTAGGCATACAACTGAAGTCAGCAAATTGAATACCCAAACATGAAGATATCTTGACTTTTCTAGAACGTTATTCACCAAATCGAAACAACTTCCTCGAATGAAGTCATTCTCCACCTCTCCTTCAAATTTTAGACCAGAAAAAGGAATAAAAAAACGAATCCTACGTGGGTTTTTCCCCCATCATCTGTCAAATAAAAAAAAAGTGTGAACATTCATGAGCATCAAGCTCTGAAAACTCCGTCTGTGCACTTCGGTGAACCACCCCACCAAACAAGTCAGAATTCCCCCAATTAAAGAGCTTCGGCTACAGAAGGGAAAGCGAAACAAGCTGCGCTTGTCGAGTACTGCAGAAAAGGCGGTGAAACCGATTTGTTCCGTTGCGTCCGTGTCGGCCAAAAGCTTCGAACTTCACGCGGAATTGACGAAAGCGAAAAATGGGCGTTTTCGGAGACTGGAATTGTGAAAGAACTGATTTTTGTGAACTGGGTTTTTGCAGGAATTGATCAAATGTACTGTTTTTATTGTTTGCGAATCACCAAGAAGACTCTTTTTCTTTTGCTTCCGCGAAAGAACGAACAAAGCTAATTGCCAATCGCCAGACCTTGGAAGGACATGGGCTGGTGATGACGGCGGGGGCGTCCGCTCTCTATTGCATAATTTTTATCGTTCTTTTTTATATTAATTTATAAAATAATAGTAGTAGATACGTTCATTCTTACTCATTTAGCATAGCCCTTGGGAAAAAATTCTATTACGGAAACATTTGATATCGCATAAAAATCTAGTCAAACGAGACATTACTGAGTCCACCGACGAGTTATTGCCTAATTAGTTGGAGCTTTAATGAGAAGATTTAATCATATAATTTTTTTTTAAATTAAGCGTAAAAACGCAAATTTAGTTCTGGCTTGTTAACATTTTATTAATCATCATAAATTTAAATGTTAAGTTTTAAACTTTTTCATTGAAATTTATTTTATTTTTTAAATTACATTTTTAGATAAAATTTACTTTAAAATTATAAAAATTTTTTTACAAGAAACTATAAATAGAATAGCTAAAATGTTTTAAGTAATTTGGATCAAGCTGAATTGGAATTAATTTTTATAATTTTAAATTTAAAATGAGCATGAAAAGGTATTAGTAAAGGAAGAAGATATAAAGGAGCGTTGGAAGAGCTACTTCTACAAGTTATTTAACGAAAGCAGTAGTAATGATATACATTTGGGACAGTTTACCACTTTTAGAAAAGAATTAAATTTTATGTTCTATAGGAGAATCAGTAGGGAAGAAGTAAAAGAAATATTAAAAAAGATGAAGAATGGGAAAGCGGTTGGGCCAGATGGTATCCCTATTGAGGTTTGGAGGTACTTAGGAGAGGATGTCATAAGTTGATTGACAAAACTTTTTAATGTAGTGCTAAAGAGCAAGAAGATGCCTGATCCATGGAGGAAAAGTATCCTTATACCCATATACAAGAACAAAGGAGATATTCAGAACTGTGCGAACTACCGCGTGATTAAATTGATGAGCCATACGATGAAATTATGGGAGAGAGTTATTGAGAGAAGACTAAGAAGGACAATAAACGTTTCAGATAATCAATTTGGTTTCATGCTTGGAAGATCAACCATGGAGGCTATCTTTCTCTTGAGGAGATTAATGGAACAGTATAGAGAAGGTCAAAAAGATTTACATATGGTATTCATCGATTTAGAGAAGGCATATGACCAGATTCCAAAGGAGATTCTATGGAGAGTATGGGAAAAACAAGAGCGTGTGTCGCATATATTGAGGCGATAAAGGACATGTATGATAGAGCCATGACATTTATACGGACGACTGGTGGAAAGACTAATGAGTTCCCTATTACGATTGGTTTACATCAAGGTTCAGTGTTAAACCCGTACTTGTTTGCTTTAGTTATGGATGAGATTACAAGACATATTCAGGATGAGGTGCCATAGTGTATGCTATTTGCAGATGATATTGTTTTAGTAGATGAGACGAGAGAATGAGTAAATGCTAAGCTAGAATTATGGCGGGATACGTTAGAGACAAAAGGGTTTAGGTTAAGCCGATACAAGATGGAATATATGGAATGTAAGTTTAGTCAAAGTAGGATGACGGGTAGTATAGAAGTAAGTTTAGGCACACAAAAGATTGTAGAGAAAGATAAATTTAGGTACCTTGGATCTATGGTGCAACAAGATGGAGGGATTGATACTGATGTAAGTCACAGGATTCAAGCTGAGTAGACCAAATAGAGAAGTGCTTCGGGAGTTTTGTTCGACCGAAAAATTCCCCTCAAGGTGAAAGGGAAGTATTATAAGGTAGCGGTTAGACCAGCGCTGCTATATGGATCAAAGTGTTGGGCAGTAAAGCATAATCATGGTCAGAAGATGGCAGTTGCGGAGATGAGGATGCTAATGTAGATGTGCGAGATTACAAAGAAAGATAGGATTAGGAACGAGGAGATTAGGGGCAAAGTAGGAATAGCACCGATTGAAGATAAAATGGGAAAAAATCGATTAAGATGGTTTGGCCATGTTAGAAGGCGTCCAGCAGATGCACCTGTTAGAATGTGTAAAAGTATGGAGATTGTCAGGAGTAGGAGAGGTAGAGGAAGACCCAAGAGAAACTGGAAAGAAACCATTAAACATGATCTGACCTACCTAGATTTATCGGAGGACATGCCCCTAAACAGATCTAATTGGCGTCGACAAATTCATATAGCCGACCCCACCTAGTGGGAAAAGACTTGGTTTGGTTTGGTAAATTTTAGCCGACTTAGTCAAATGAACTAAAAATTTTAATTCTAAGTCTATTATGTTTAGTCAAATCAATTATTTTTTTTTAAATTCAAAAAAAAATTAGAATAGATCAAATTTAAAATTTCAAATCATCCAACCCATACTCAACCTAATTAAGATTGATATTTTTTTAAACACATCAATATATAAAAAGTAAAAAATTAATTAATTAACTATAAATAGCATAGCGTATAAATATATAAAATATTAAAAAGTAAAAAAATTTTAATTAATTTGGATCAGGCTGAATCGGAAGTAATTTTTGTAATTTTCAATTTATCCTGTTTAGTCAAATGAACTTAAAATTTTACTTTTAAATTTAGTCTGTTTAGTCAAATCAACTCAATTTTTTTTTTAAATTCACAAAAAAATAGAACAAATCAAGTTTATAATTTTAAATCATCCAACCCATACTCATCCTAATTAAGATTGATATTTTTTAAACGCATCAATATATATATTATTTGCATGCAGAGTTGTCATGAAGCTAAGAATAGGCTTTTTCAATTGATTAAAAACAGAGGACTCTCTTGTTTCGATCCATCCATTTCATTTATGTGAGATTTCCACACGAAATCAATGATTGTGATGTGTTAATCCAGACAACGCTAAGATTTTGGTGGAATATATATATTTGCATCCAAAAATGTAATTGGGCTTACTAATGAAACTGAGCCAGCAGATGGCCTTGCTATTCAAGTTTAGGTTGGACAGATTCGGCTTAGATTTCCGTTAAATTTAAATAATACATGTTGGGCATATTATCATTGACCACAGGAACAGCTCTTTTTTTTTTCATATATTCTATATAATAAAGCAAATCAAATGATTTGGTAGTTTTTTAACCCGTGTGTTTGGAGTTATATAAAATATATAAAATAAAATAAAATTGTAAAAATAAATATCTCGTAATTCGTATAATAAATGAAGAATTTAAATTTTATTATCTCGTAATTTATATTTATAAAATTTTATAAAATTTTATTTTATTTGGTAGAGTCCTTAACAGAGAACGTGTCAAAACTTTGCAACTGCGGAGGGCCTTGGCTGTAGGGACTGTTAGTTTGAGTTAGGCTGCTTTTTGAACCATAGCACCTCTAACAAGCAAAATCATGCACGACTTTCAAATGCTTAAGGTATCCATATATATATATATATATATATATTTCTGTGTGTATGCGTGGATTTGTATATTATATTTTGTAAAATTTTTAGTATATGCCACAAATAATTTTTTTTAATTTTAAAATTTGAAATTCAAATTTTGTAAAATTAATTAATTTAAATAAATAGAAAATTAATTATTTTTTTACATTTGTCCTACGTGATCAAAGTTTTACTAGCTATTATTAGTTCAATAAAAATGAATTGATAGTTCTGAGTGTCACAATTTTTTCTTTTTACTTATATTGTCTACAAATATCATCTGTATCTATACAACAATATAACTCATCGATTTGACATTTATATATTTTTAACATTTAGATTTATTTAATGTCAGGATTATTTCTTTCTTTCTCTATTTTGGTCGTCTTTTAAAAAATATATTTAAACTTTAATTTTCTCTAAAACATTTAAATTTTTCAAATTTAGTGTGCTTAAAATTTAAAATTTAAATACATAAACTTTTACACTCTTTGTATCATTTATATAATAAGAAAACTTAAAATTTTGAATTTGAGATATTTTCAACTATTAGATTTATTCAATGGTTGGCATTATTTCTCATTTTCTCTCACTTTTCTCATATTGTTTTTTGATACTTTTTACATAAAAGATTTTAAATTAATATTTTAAAAAATGTGATAATATATGTAATAAATAATAAAATAATATATCTTTATTAAATACTGTATCAATTTCTTATTCTCTTTTGATTAATTATTTTTATTTTCATAAGTTATTTTTACCCTTTTTTTTTGTAAGTTTGCTTTATAAATTTAAATTACATTTCTGTTCCTTTAGTCTACTCTCTCTCTCTCTCTCTCTCTCTCTCTCTCTCTCTCTCTCTCTCTCTGTGAGACACTTAATCCATTCATTATCTTCATATTCAATATTTTTAACAGAATTAAAAAATGAGTTATTTTTACAAAATTTTGGTCTTTTTCAAAAAAATTTAGAGTGCTACTTTTTTTTTTTATTACATGAATTACAAACTTGTAACTTTTATCAAATTTTATTAATTTTTTGTATTCCAAACATACCATAAAATATGTAGGAGTTCAATCTGTATAAACTAAATAAGAATATATGTAGTGAACTTGAGACAAACATTATCGCTCATGTTAATTATTTAACATCAAAATTATGAGCTACTCGATTAAGATTGTGTTTAGGAAAAAAAATGAGCTATTAACTATTAACTTTTTAGTTTTTTTTAAAATAATCAAATTTATTCTATTATATTTTAAACTTTTTTTAAATTTTAAAAGACAAAATGTCAAATTAATAAAAAAATAAAAAATTTAACTACTAAATCCCGTTTGATAATGTTTTCATTTTCTATCTTTCTATTTAAATTTTCAAAATTTTAGATATTGACAACAGAAACATATTTGTTAAATCTATTTATATTTTTTTATTTCTAAAGAAACAAAAACTTAAACAGAAAAATATAAAAAAAATAGTATTTTCATTCTTTTTTTTTCTTACAAATATTTTGTAAATTTTAACATTTTGTCTATTTTCATTATGTCATATTAAAATAAATTATTTTATTCAAATATTTTATTAAACTAAAATTATTTTTAATAAATAATATAGTATAATTAAATTAATTAATTTAGTTATCTAAATTAATATGTAATATATTTTATTAATTTATTTTTAATAAATAATATAATTAAATTAATTAATCTAATTTAATTAATATAAAGTATATTTTATTAAATTATTTTTAATAAATATATAATTAATTTATTTAAATAGTTATGAAATATATTTTATGAAGTTTTTATTAATAAATAATATAATTAAGTTATAATTAATATATTTTATATTTATTGAATTAAATGATATAATAATTGTATTTGGTTCAATAGTTTTTAATAAATAATATAATTAAATTATAACTAATATATGTTATATTTAATGAATTAAATTATATAATAATTATATTTTATTCAATTATTTTTAATAAATAATATAATTAAATTATAATTTAACATAGTTTGTATTTATTTAATTAAATGATTTTTAACAAATAATTAATTAATTAATTAATTAGTTTAATTGATTAATTTAATTTAATCAAGTTTTTATTTTTATAACGCCATCGGTTGAAATTTATTTTAATTAAAATGACTAACATTTTAAAAATTAAATAGTAATTTTACAAGTGTAGTAATAATTAATTATGAGTTTATTTTATAAAAATAAGATTTTAATTTTATAAAAAATAAAAATGGATTGATGATAACTTTAATTTATAGGAATTGTTAAATAATTAATTCAAATAAATTATGAATGGGCCATAAGTTTATTATTATTATTATTATTATTATTATTATTATTATGCTTGACGTCAAACAGCTGACGCTGCAACAAAGGCCGTTGCTTGTTGGCCGTTGCACTTCCTTCTTCGCACCCTTTTAAATGGGAAGGAAATAAAACCCCAAGGTCAAGTGGGTTTTCCATTTTATGCTTGCACAACCAAACCCATTTTTCCCAATTGTGGAAATCGTTCTTCTTTAGGTTTTCCCAGAACGACGTGGAGAGAGGAAGTGAATGGTGTCTTCATATATATATATATATATATACACACATACATACATAGAGAGAGAGAGAGAGAGAGAGAGTTCCAGGGCGTGATAGTATGGAACCCATCCGTACGTCTGTGGGTAATGCGCCATTGGTTCGAGTTGTACTTTCCTTGACTGACTATTCAAATCCGCACCTATGGTTATCAGAATTAGAGTTTCACTTAGAGGTTGGTTGATCTTTGCCTTCCAATTGCGCAAATGATCTTTCAGTAATTGATGGTTCTGTTAAAGAGGTTGGAGGGTTCCAATTGATATATCAAAAAGTTTGCGTTTTGAAAGAGCAACAGTCTCTGAATTTACCCTTTGTGGACAGGTCTGAGGAGTGGAACTGACCCAGCATAATTGGAAAATTTGCAGTTTTGGATCATTGAAAAAATTGGTGCGGTTTTGCAATCTCAATTTTTAACTTAAATTTCTGCTTTGATTACCGAAATTACCTGCTAGTCACTTGCTTAAGTTCAAGTCATGTTTAAGAGTTGGTGGGCCATTTTGAAAATGCTTCTTGAACAACAACTATTTTTTATTTTTGCTCGTGGAAAGGTTCAACATTTTCCCAAGAAAAATTACTTTGCATGATGCAAGATATTGTTTTCGATGGCTATGTACAAAAATATTACTGCTTCTCCTAATTAAGTAGCTATGCTTTACTTCCCGGCCTTCAGTTTACATGACTGAGGAGTTGGCTCTGAATTTTTACTCTGAATCTTGAATAATACTGTTGTTGTTGTATATTGACAATGGAACTGAACTATCTACTGAGCACCTAAAATCTAGCTACAAAAAGTTGAAAAAAAAAAAAAAATGAAAAAGGTTGCTAACAACGTTACAACAAGAGTTGAACAACACTTTGTGGGATCAGTTATAATTGTAATTTGAAGTGGAGTTGGCGACATAAACACATCATCACTGTCATGATGAGGAGTATTCTATATAAACTCAATGTCTTGAAGAAATCAAATTCGAAGTAATTACATCTGGTAATACTTGTACCTCTAGTCATTGCTGGGAACACGGATTATTTTTATTTCCATTTTTTATTTTTATTTTTATTTTTTGGTGGATTTGTAGCATAACGCATTGTTAAATGAGATAATTTTGTCTGTATGCTACTTATTGCCGGTTTGGGATTTGAGTAATTAATGTGTCTTTAAATAGGTTGATTGTACCTATTATTTGATGAGCTAAAGGTTTTTTGGCTAGACACAATTGTGCCAACACTTTTGAGTCCATCACACATTACGTCTACCAGATCAATCTTAATACACAGATGAAGTGTGTGCTTACTAGTGTGTGATTTCATTGTCAATTTGTAAGACAATAACAGCCTCATCTCTGTTGCATTTCTTGATGAACAAAATTCTTGTTTGCCGCAGTCTCATTCACATTTCTTCCCTACATATCCTCTGTATTGGGTTGGGGCGTAAATTTGTCAAGCTCCTTTGTAGTAGCACATCTTTCATAGGAAGGTACACTCTGATTCTGATTCTATTATTTCCTTTAGCTTTCTTTCCCTCTTCGATTTGTATGTGATAGGCAAAATTAAATTTTGTACATTTTGGGATACCAGATAGTTTATGCTTCTAGGATTTGAGGTTATATTCATTGCACATTGATGTAATGTTTTTAAAAAATTGGGTACCTGGTGAGTACCTTGGGTTTGAACTGCACTTGATAATCAATTAAGTATAAATAAGAGGCATATAAATTTTCTAAGGTCCTATACTTTTTCTTAGACGTGATAAATTCGGTATGATCTAATGGGCGGCATGATGAAATAGGATTGACTTAGCCATTCTCAATATATTCAAGATGGGGCATTGCTGAGTTGAGTTGATTATGAAAATGTTCCCATTATTTCTTTGACCACTTTTTTCTTGTAATTTTATAAAAAATTTGCACATAAATCACTTGATCTTAATTAAAACTAAGCCACAGTGGCAAAAGCCAATGCAACCATGAGGGGTGACTCAAGTGGCAATGGTAAGTTGCACCTCACCGTAAACTTGGGAGGTCGAAGGTTTGATTCTCTGCAGCTAGTTTCTCTCCTTATGGTTGCTCACCTTGGCTTTGGCTTTGACTTATTTGGGGCATGTGTGCTAGGGCGAATGCATTTCCTCCAAGTTTACATTTCGGCCACAGGTCTAATGCGTCTTGATTGGTGTGGGGTTGGTGCCAATTCTTGATGTCAAGACTTCAATAATCTTAGAGTTTTACCTGAGCATTTTTGGGGGATTTTCCCAAAAAATTTTAGCCTTGTGCTAGTCAACTATAGTTTCAATTATTCTTCTTCTATTTGGTTCATTGTCACACACAAGTTTCATGTTCGATTTTTAAGCACTTCATTTCTTGGGATACACTTATGATTGCATCCTTCATTTAGATAATTAATTGGAATTATCTGTCCCATTTGTGCATGTTATGGATGCTAAATTTATATCATTAATTTGGTACAGGTGGAGATCCATATACTAATTTTGCTAATGTGAGACATTAAATTAGAACTCTTATGTGCTCTCATACTTGGATACAAACACATTGGTCTTTTCAACAAAGACGCTCATTTTGGGAATGAGGGAACGAAAGTTAATAATTGAACTTATCCCTTCATGTAAATCCGTTTCTTGGGAATCCAGATATACATCTCACCCCACATAAGGATATTGGGTGTGTGTGGGTTTGCTTAGATTTAGGTCCCCCAAACTTCTTTATATTAGGTTGTGTGTCTGCACTGCAGTCAATGGGCTGCTTTTGTGGACCCAGGCTCTCAGACTTATGAAATTCGTGTGGGGCTCACATCCCCTACGTTGGCTGTGTAAAGGTGCCCCCAAACTTCTCCTATGTGGTATAGAAACTATAGATGTGTGTTTGTTTGGGGGTAGAATGGGTGCTTATTTTATTCTCTTATTCGAACATAAATCATGTTTAAATATACTCTCTTTCTGGGCTATTGATTTTCAATTTTATGTGGCAAAAGTGACCTCTTTTTGGAAGGGAAGATACATAGCAATCAACTGCCAGTGACAGACAGGGATCTAAGGTGAGTAACTTCAATTTGGCTATTCTACCCATTCTACTCTGTTAAGTCTGATTGCAACTCCACTATAGTGAAAAATGAAGCTCTATTGTGTTCTTGGGCTCCAACTTTTACATATTCATAAAGTAGTATTTGAATCTGAAACATGTAGAATGCCACATTTAGTCAGCTCAGCATACTGGCCACTCATTTTCATTGACTAGCAGATTGTGATATGCCATTTATGGGGGTTATCATTATTCCCTGGGTTCTGTAGAGAGTTGCCTGAGTTAGAGATGCTTTTGTTTCATCGATTCTCGTCATAAATAATTGGTAATAGTTATTGCAGCGATACCAGTCAATCTGGTATTGATTCTAAAACTCTGATGGAGGTGCTTTAAACAGATAGTAAACCTTTTTCTTCATATCTGACTTGTGCCACTATCACCAATATAGCAACATTTGCTGTGCTCACGTCCTCAAGGGTGGCAACCACCTGCTACCTGAGAAAACTATAAATGTCGGTGTACAAATGTTAAACTTTCATAAGGGGATATTCTTTGTCTGATTAAACTTGTTATTGCATCCTAAGCTGATACCATAGGGTGCTTGCTGGATGGGATGTTGTGTTCCCAGCAACCAAAATATTTAATTGGTGCTTTGGCAATCCGACCCCATCAAGTTCATGCCTTATTTGAGGTTGTTATTTGTCAATCATATCATGAAAAGCTCCCTTCGTGTTCAATGATAAACTAGTACTCCACTTTACTAGGAAATAGTAATATTTTACAGAAGAATTAATGAAAGTTTGAGTGGTTTGAAAGATAGTAAAAGATTCTGTCCCGTACATATCAGGGATCCTGATGGTGGCCATGTGAATGTAACTTTCAACTTTGGATTCAAATTTCATTTCATTAGGTTTTCCTGTTAGCATGAAAACAGGGTTTTGGAAATGTTTTGAAAGTGGCATAAAAATGTATAGAAATATTTATAGTGTCTTGTCATAATCATGCAATTGTAAAAACGAGTAATGGTAAAAACTATAGCGCTCTGCACATTGTCTCGTTTCTTTCTTCTTCTATTTTCTTTTTAGTTCATGATCTTGGCTCGGTGAACCTAAGCATTAAACTAGGTCCTGCAGTTAAAAAATTTCTCTTCCATACGTCTATCTTTCCTTGTACTGAAATTTGATTACGATTGATGTTTTTGTGAAGGCAATCTAGTAAGGCAATCTAGTACAGACTCTTTAATTTTGACATTTTGCTTATGTTCTTTCCACTTACTTTGGAATGAAGGCTACATCTGTTCTCTCTCTCTCTCTCTTAAATCAACTGAATAGCTTAAAACTTCTCAAAATGCTTAGGTTTGCAGTTCTACTTTAATTGCACCAAGTAGAATGGAGACAGCACGCTGGAAGTGATGAATATGATGATCGAGACTTAAATTATGCAGAAGTAACAGGACTAGATTAGAATGCTTTAATAATGGCATTAATCTTTATCATACAAGGTAGCAAGGATGAGTAGAATACTAGTTGTATTTGATGTGCATTCCCTTCAAGAGAAACTACACAAGGAGGCTGCTCGGTACTTTGCCACTTATGCAACTAACATAATAGCAGTCTTGTTTCTATGCTCAATAGCATTGTGCGCCATTGAGGTAAAATTGTTTTTTGCTTTTTAATTAGGAAAATAAAATAACTAAATTAACTGTCTTGCTTTAGTGTTCTGTTGAATAGATGACAGCTTCCATCTGATATTGCACAATATCATTGGCAATCAAGGCCGGTCCAATCTTTTTTGGGGCCTAAGGAGAAATATTAAAATGGGCTTTTTATTTTTATGATAAATAAAAATAATTGTTATAAATTATAAGTGAAAAAATGTAAAATTTATGGGATAATATAGTTACTCAGTGGGAGAATTTTTGAGAAGTGCAAATACTAATGGAGAGATTTATGCTAAATTTACGAGATAACGTCTCTTTGAAATTTTAATGGTGCAAAAATCAGATAAGTATTTAATTAAAAAAACTATGATAAATTATTAAGTATAATAAGTCCCATTACATCTAAAAAGTAGGCCTCGCTAAAAAAAGTGGGCCTAAGGCAGAGGCCTCGCAGGCCTTACCTTTAGGCTGACGCTGATGGCAGTGGGTTTGGTCATCTCAAAAGAAAATGCCCACTTTTCCTTAACTTTTTGTCAAACTCAAGATATGTCCAGAGCCTATTAGTTACATAATCATAATTGAAAATTCGAAATTTGCTGGTATCGATCCCAATCAATCAACCACACACACACAATTGTAGAAGGCGAGATAAAAAGAACGAGGAAACCCACACAAAGAAACCCCAAAAACTTTCACTAAAATAAACGTTGGTAACAAACTCAACCTCTTGATAGAACGACTCCTTGACTCTTTACTCTTGTTGACGTTTGCTCGAATCCTCGATTCACCAACTCTTTTAGCGAAAGCCCTCCGACTCCTCAAAAGCACAATATTGACTTCTCAGTAGTTTTGCTGAATCCTCAACATTCACAAACCTCGAACCCGAACTCTTTCGGATTGAACACGAAACATGTTGGCTAAGTAATTGAGAGAATAATTGAACTTTCAAGCTTCCAATCTCATGTGTATTCTCTCTGCATATAACCCTAAAGATGCCCAAAAGATATATATAGACAAACCGAGGCGGCTAGGGCTCGAAATAGGCAAAATAGGCTGAAATAGCATACCTCGCGGGAAGGGCGCACCCGTGGTCTTCTAGCGGGGATCCTGCGAATCAGAGCGGGCTCCTCGCACGGCCAAAACTCTGAATTCAGCTCTCGGCTTCATCCTACGAGTACCAGCGGCCATCCTGCAGTCTTCCTGCATTATTCTGTTCCGGCTCTATTTGGCTTCTTCCAGACTTCCAATATTATGCAAACACAGCTTTCCTAAGGCCTTCACACTTCTACTTGACTCAAGACTGTTGTGTCTTAGCCTACACTAAGTCTAGACGTTACAAACCATTATCTTTGACCATGGATTTGCCAATTTACAATTTTAACCTTAACAATCTCCCCCTTTGGCAATGCTATGTCAAAACTCAATAAATGAAATTACAAATGAATACATCCTAATTTTAAAAAGGCCTTAGTAACCCATTTCTTGATCAATATGTTCTAATTATAAAACCTGTTTATTGCACACTTAAACAAAACGATCAAGGCATCATGTGAAATAAATAAATAATTAAAAATTAACAAAAAATGAACAATGAAATAAAATATTCTTCCCCTGAATTAATCGACACATATTAACTATCAAAAAGTTAATTATTCTCCCCCTTAATAAACAAAATTCTTTTCAAGCATTCTTCCCCCTTAACTATATCTCCCCCTTAACCTATTCTCCCCCTTTTTGACATGAATTGACAAACAATAAGGTATAACGTGTATTCTTGATCGATTCATTCCAAGTTCTATTTTCCCAAATATAAAACGAAACATAGTTTCAAAATTTTGACCATACATAAATAGTAACAAATAAGAATTTCAAGAATCACCCTACTATTTATGTCATGAGTTGTTCACATATGTTATACCAATGGTCAAATGCCTGTGCAGTGTGTGAAATGAAGTTTAAGTGCAACATGATTAATACTTTTCACATACTCGCATTAATTTTAAAATTGCTCCTTTTGGACTTTGAATTGAATTGAGTAAGATATGCAGTGTTAGCTCTTCGACTAGTTTCTCTTCAATTCAGTGTTTTCAACTAAACACCAAAATATGTATATATTGAATTGACATCCACCAAAATTTTTTATTTTTATTTTTACTTGGCGGCTTTCGCACACTTATGGGTAGGTAGCTTTCTTCCTATATCGTTAAACCCAGGGGGTGGTTATTTTGATAACTCGCACGTCAACAGGCTAGCTGCACTCTATCCTATTGGTAGCCCTTTCCAAGTGAAATTTGATTTTTTCCCCTTTTTTATGTAAATTCAAGAGCAACCAATAGTCCAAAAAGGAGAATTTATTAAACCAATTGAGTAGTGGAAAAAATTTCTCATGATGTACTAAATTTCGTGCAATTACAATTTGGCACACCACTACCATGACAAGGAACAACAAAACATCAGATTCAGGTTCATCAAGCAACTCAAATTTATGACCACTATATAGATCAACAATTTTAATTCTGTGATTTTGAAGTGTGTATGAAATAATAGAACATGCAAGAATATCACAAAGAATAACATTGCACCAAAAAATTTTTTTTTATTATCTTAAAGGAAATACAAAGTATCTAATCTACATGATTTCATAGAACTAGGTAAGAATATAGCAATGACGCATAGCCTAGTTTATGAAAAAAAATTTGCCTCTACATGTTAAGGTTCACCCCTTCAACACTCTTAGGGGTGTAGGTTGTTGTGAATTAGTCCTTCCTAACCAGGATTGATAAGAAACGAAAATAACAAAACGAAAAATATTGAATCAAAATAACAGGCACACAGAGAAACACAAGGATTTACGTGGTTCACCCAGAATAGGGCTACGTCCATGGCTGCTAAAGTCTTTCATTATGATATGAAAAATTACAACTCTCTTTCTCTTTTCTGTATATGGGATAGGCGGCACCCTCATCTATTTATAAGTATAGAATTAGGGTTACACGAAAACACAAGAAAATTACGAAAGTATCCTGGACCCCCCATACTTGGGGGGAGGACCCCCCAAACCCCCCATTAGACCCATGGTTTGAGTGAACAGTATTTATCAGGGTCCACCGACCCAACAATCTCCCACTTGGAACCTGATAACACAAGCTCTCCATCATCTTCATTACATAGAGAAAACACCGCAACAGCTTGATCTTCCTTCATCACTCTTGAAGTCCAATTGAAGTTGCACACAACTTCAGTTTGTCAATGGTGACTGTTTTGGTCAACATATCTGCTGGATTCTTACTGCCATGAATCTTCTCAAGAGACAAGACTCCATCATCTACAAGTGAACGAATGAAATGGTATCTCAGCTAAATGTGTTTTGTCCTAGAATGAAAAGCTGGATTCTTTGTAAGATGAATAGCACTCTGACTATCACTATGCAAAATATTCCTTTCTTGCATCTTACCCAACTCTACTTGAAAATTCTGTAACCAAATCATCGCCTTTCCAGCTTCAGTAATAGCAACATACTCAGCCTTTGTTGGAGAAAGGGCCAAAATCTTTTATAATTGTGAAATCCAACTCACTGCTGTACCACCCAATGTGTAGTACTCTTTCTGTTATCCAAATCACCAGCCAAGTCTGCATCAACATAACCATGTAATCTGATGTCAGTTCATCTGAAGCAAAGTGCCATGTCTGTAGTACCACTCAAGTATCTAAGAATCCACTTTACTGCCTCCCAATGTTGCTTGCCTGGATTACTCATGTATCTGCTAACCACTTCCACTGCATGTGCAACGTCTGGTCTGGTACAAACCATAGCATACATTATGCTACCGACAGCTAAAGCATATGGAACGCGTTCCATGTAAGCCTGCTCTTCTTCGGTATTTGGAGACTGCTCTTTAGTAAGTCTGAAGTGGCTAGCCAATGGAGTGCTCACTGGTTTTACACTATCCATGCTAAACCTCTTAAGAACTTTCTTGACATACTCAGCCTGTGATAACTTCAAAATACCATTTGTCTTGTCCCTGTAAATTCTCATACCAAGGATTTTGTTTGCAATTCCAAGATCCTTCATCTCGAATTGGTTGGACAAAAGTTTCTTCAATCTTTTTATCTCTTCAATGCTAGATCCTGCGATAAGCATATCATCAACATATAAGAGCAAAATAATATAACTTTTGTCAAACTTCTTGAAATAACAGCAATGATCTGCTTGGCATCTTGTAAAACCGTTGGTACACATAAACCCATCAAATTTCTTGTACCACTGCCTAGGAGCCTGTTTCAAACTATACAAACTTTTTCAAAGTTTGCATACAAGCTCCTCTTTCCCTCGTGTCAAGAAACCTCGTTGTTGCTTCATGTAAATTTCCTCCTCCAAATCACCATGGAGAAAAGCCGTCTTCACATCCATTTGCTCAAGGTGCAAGTCTTCAGCAGCCACAATTCCCAACACCAATCTGATAGTGGTCAACTTTACAATTGGAGAGAAAATTTCAGTGTAGTCAACTCATTCTTTTTGTTGAAATCCCTTTGCAACCAATCTGGCCTTGTAGCGTTTACTCCCATCATGTTCTTGTTTAAGCCTATAAACCCACTTGTTGTGCAAAACTTTCTTACCCGCTGGTAGTTCAGTCAACTCCCATGTCTGATTTGCTTTGAGTGAATTCATTTCATCCTGCATCGCTGACTCCCACTTAATTGAATCATCAACCTGCAAAGCCTCATCATAATTTTCGGGTTCACCCCCATCAGACAACAACAAATAATGTAAAGATGGAGACCAGCGCTGTGTAGGTTTTGACGGTCTTTCTGATCGTCTCAAAACAGGAGTAGGAGTATGTGGCTCAGTTTGTGGAATAATATTTTCAGGATTATTCTGAATCCTACTATTCAAAACATTCTCACTGATCCCCTCTAACTCAACATGCTCATCACAAGTAACAGATTCAGATGTAGACTTTTCCCTATCTTTATACATTACTTTTTCATTAAATATGACATCTCTACTTCTGATTATTTTTCGATTCTTATCATCCCAAAACCGATAACCAAATTGATCAATGCATACCCAATAAAAGTGCATTTAACAGATTTCGGATCAAGTTTACTTCTATCAGCAGAATCAATATGCACATATGAGACACAGCCAAAAACTTTCAAAAAAGAAAGATTTACCTCTTTACCGCTCCAAACCTCTTCTGGTAATTCTCCACCCAATGGAATAGATGGACCACGGTTGATCAGATATGCTGCAGTGTTAATTGCATCTACCCAAAATTGCTTTGGTAATCTGGTATGTATTCTCATACTTCTAGCACATTCATTCAGAGTTCTATTCATGCGTTCAGCAACACCATTCTGTTGAGGTGTCTTTTTAATAGTCTTCTCCATTCTAATTCCACTTTCTGCACAATATTTCTTAAACTCATTGTTGTCATATTCCCCTCCATTGTCTGATCTCAAACACTTAATTTTCAGACCTGTTTCAGTCTCCACCAAGGCTTTCCACCTTTTAAAGATAGCAAAAGCTTCATACTTATGTTTTAGAAAATAAACCCATACCTTTCTCGTTGAGTCATCAATAAAGGTAACATAATATGATGATCCTCCAAGAGATGAAACTGGTGCAGGTCCCCACACATCTGTATGAACCAATTTTAACTTTTCTGACTTCGGTTTCCTGCCATCCTTTGAAAAACTGACCCTCTTTTGTTTGCTGAAGATGCAATCTTCACAAAAGTCAATGTCCACTGATTTCAAATCTGACAGTTTCCCCTTGTCGGCAAGTACTTTCATCCCTTTTTGACTCATATGCCCAAGCCTTCGGTGCCACAGATTTGAGTCTTCCTACTCACTAGCAATTGCTACTACATTCCTATTGTTCGTAGTCATGTAAAGAGTGCCTTCTTTTTGACCACGAGCAACAACCATAGCTCCTTTGGTAATTTTCCACAAACCACCCATGAAGGTTATAACATAACCTTCATCATCAAGTTGTCCAACAGAGATTAAATTTCGTTTCAAACCAGGCACATGTTTGACATTCTGTATCTTCCAAACTGATCCATTTGGCAACCTGATTGTTACATCCCCTTTACCCACAATTTTCAAAGGTTTATCATCAGCCAGATAAACTTTTCCGAAATCACCACCAATGTAATTGTCCTTGATTTCTCTCTGTGAAGTAGAATGGAATGATGCCTCAGAATCTAAAATCCAAGATTCAAGTGGACTGTCAATGCTTAAGATCAAAGCATCAAGAATTTCTTTTGTTGCAGCATTAGCAGACTTCTGATTTTGATCACCTTTGTTCTTATTCACTGTCGGGCAATCTGTTTTTAGATGTCCCTTCTTTCCACAGTTCCAACAGCTTCGTCCCTCTCCAGTTCTTGACTTGCTTCGGTGTTTAGATTTTGATCTGTTGCGATTAGGATTTCTTCCTACTGATCTTCCTCTGGCTTCTGTATTCAAGGCAGAACCTGATGTTTCCCCTAATTCTCTCTTGCGAATTTCTTCACTCAGAATTAAATCTCGAACATCATTGTAATTCAATTTTGTTTTTCCTGAAGAATTACTCACTGCCGTTACAATACCATTCCAACTTTCTGGTAAACTGGATAGAAGAATCAAAGCCTTAACCTCATCATCAAATTCAATAGATATAGAACTCAATTGTGTTACCATGATATTGAATTTGTTCAGATGCTCAGCTACCGAAGCGCCTTCTGTCATCCTCAGATTAAACAATCTGCGCATCAAATAAACTTTATTTGAAGCAGAGGGTTTTTTGTACATGTTTGAGAGTGCCGCCATCAGACCTGTTGTAGTTACGAGATAATGTTAGCCGAATAACCCCTAGCGCTTGACGATCAAGAAGAGTCCAATCTTCATCCTTCATGTTTGTTGGCTTCTTCGCTGAAAGAGGTTCATACAGATTTTTCTGATACAGATAATCTTCAATCTGCATCTTCCAAAATCCAAAATCTGTGCCATTGAATTTATCGATTCTAACTTTTTCGTCTGTAGCCATCGCTCCCACTCGAACCAACGCTCTAATACCAGTTGTTGTGAATTAGTCCTTCCTAACTAGGATTGATGAGAAACGAAAATAACAAAACGAAAAATATTGAATCAAAATAACAGGCACACAGAGAAACACAAGGATTTACGTGGTTCACTCTAGAATAGGGCTACGTCCACGGCTGCTGAAGTCTTTCACTATGATCTGAAAAATTACAACTCTCTTTCCCTCTTCTGTATATGGGATAGGCGCCCCCCTCATCTATTTATAAGTATAGAATTAGGGTTATACGAAAATACAAGAAAATTACGAAAGTATCCCGGACCCCCCACACTTGGGGGGAGGACCCCCCAAACCCCCCCCGTTGGACCCAGGGTTTGAGTGAACAGTACTTATCAGGTTCCATCGACCCAACAATGGGTGACATAGAGATCACTCTTCTTAACCCAATAGTTCTTATTTTTGGAAAAGCTTTTTGAGTCTTCGGATTGTTGGGTTTTGGACCAATGGGTTTTGAAGAATTTTTCTTTATGTTTTTCCTCACTGGCCAAGTCATGTAAGGTCTAGAATCAAGATATGACATTGAAACTTTAATGAATTAAATCTATTTGACACTTGAAAATTAGATCTCAAAGAATTCCTAGTGTCAACATAGGATAGGGGAACCCATATAATTTGTGACAATGTGGTCTTATGTGACCTGGTATACCACAATGAGAACATATATGAACAAACTTAGGTTGTAAGTTAAGGGGTGTACCTTTAGATTTCTGAGAATTTTGTATAGGCTGTTTACCTTTCAAGTGCTTGAATGGTTGAGTAGGTGATCTCCCATCCTTGAACGTAGCAGACTTTGGAGGCTGGATCTTGATTACCCTGATCTTTTGACTGTTTGTAGATGCATCTTCTGTGGTCTTCTTCTCTTCAGTATATCCAAGTCCACTTTTATCGTTTGGACTTCTTTGAATTGCCAGTATGTCATCTAGTTTAGAGGAAGCTGAATTCATCTTTGATTGCATGGATTGCATCTTACCATGTGCCTCTTTCACATCTTTTTCTCTTTGTTCCAACTTGATCTTAAGTGCTGCTATCAATTCTTCTTGAGAGTTTTTGCTTGCTTCAAGTGCTTCAAACTTAGTTTGTAATTCCTCTAGGGCAACCTTCAGATTGTCTCTTTCCTCTTTAACATCTTGTTCTTCACTGTCAACTTTTCGTTTTGCTTGCGGAGCTTTCAACAGTCTTGGTATAGCTGTTCATACGCCTCTTCAACATCTACTTCTTCATCTAAATTTTCTTCAACGTCACTTTCAGAGGATTCTTCTTCCTTATGCGTAGAGGAGGATGACTATTAAATTTGAGGGGGCACTTGCTCTAACCATGAATGCAGTGTAATTCTCTGGAAAATCTTCCGAAGAAGAGGAGGTACTCGACTGATCATCTGAATCATCAAGGGTTGCATTGAGAACCTTCTTCTTGCTTTTCTTATTTCCACAGTCTTGAGCTATGTGACTACAACCCTGGCACTCATAACACTTTACGCCCTTAGACTTGTTCTCCTTCTTCTTCTTTTCCGAAGATTTCTCTGCTTTGTCTTTCTCATTTTCCTTCGTGTTTCCTTGCTTGCTATTTTTCTTTTTGAAGAATTTTTTAATTTTCTTGGTATAAATAGCAATTTCTTCAGAAGAAGGGATTGACTCATCATTACTTGAGGAGGACACATCTTCCTTAATAGATTTCAGCACAACACCCTTCATCTTCTTGGGTTTTATCATATTGGCCTCATACGTCTATAGAGAGCCAACCAAGTCTTCTACCCTCATTGTATCCACATCCCTGGCCTCCTCAATTGCTGTAACTTTTGCTTGAAAAGACATCGGTAGGGAATGAAGAATCTTACAATCTTCCAGCTTGGAATTTTTTTTCCAAGGTTGAAGTTGGTGTTGACAATATCGCTCAACTTCGCATAAAAACTGTCAAAAGATTCATCTTTAGACATCTTCAAGCTCTCAAACTCCGAGGTTATTTTCTGCAGCTTGGACTTCTTAACAGTGGAATTCCCTTCGTGAGTCAATCTGAGAATTTTCCAAGCCTCCTTAGCAATCTTACAGCTTGAAATTCTACTAAACTAATCGGCGAAGACTGCACAGAAAATAGAGCTTAGGGCTTTGTAGTTCCATTCTGCCTTTGCCTTCTCTGCCCTGGTCCACATATCCATAGGTTTTTTTACCGCTACGTTATCATTAGAATGAGTTAGTTTTACCGAACCTTTTTCTATGGATAGCCAAACATTGACATTCAATTAGATCAAGTGTGTTCTCATGCGAACCTTCCAATAGGCATAGTTGGTGCTATCAAACCACGGGAGTCTAGTACTCGAACCACTTTCTTTAGGAAGATCCATCAGCAAATAACAAGATCACGTTTTGTTCTAAAAAACGTACCTGCTCTGATACTAATTGAAAATTCAAAATTTGCTAGTAATGATCCCAATCAATCAACCACACACATACAATTATAGAAGGCGAGATAAAAAGAATGAGGAAACCCACACAGGGAAACCCCAAAAACTTTCACTAAAATAAACGTTGGTTACAAACTCAACCTCTCGATAGATCGACTCCTCGATTCTATACTCTTGTTGACGTTTGCTCGAATCCTCGATTCACCAACTCCTTTAGCGAAAGCCCTTTGACTCCTTGAAGGCACAATACTAACTCCTTGAAGGCACAATACTAACTCCTTAGTAGCTTTGCTGAATCCTCAGCATTCACAAACCTCAAACCTGAACTCTTTCGGATTGAACACGAAACATGTTGGTTAAGTAATTGAGAGAATAATTGAACTGTTAAGCTTCCAATCTCATGTGTATTCTTTTTGCATATAACCCTGAAGACGCCCAGAAGATATATATAGACAAACTAAGGCGGTTAGGGCTCAAAATAGGCAAAATAGGCTGAAATAGCATACCTCGCGGGAAGGGTGCACCAGCGGTCTTGCCGTGGGGATCTCGCGAATCAGAGCGGGTTTCCCGCACGGTCAAAACTTTGAATTCAGCTATTGGTTTTATCCTGCGAGTACCAGCGGCCGTCCTGCGGTCTTCCTGCATTATTCTGTTCAAGCTCTATTTGGCTTCTTCCAGACTTCCAATATTATGCAAACATGGCTTTCCTAAGGCCTTCACACTTTTACTTGACTCAAGACTGTAGTGTCTTAGCCTATACTAAGTCTAGACATTACAAACCACTATCTTTGATCATGGATTTGCCAATTTACAATTTTAGCCTTAACAAGAATTAAATCTTTTTTTTTCTGTCACCTAATGAGATTTATGGTGGCGTCTCCTACTTAGTGACGCGCAGTATGGTTTGAGTATAGTGTTAAATAAGCAAGGACCGCTGCATCAACGCTCGGGTGCAGTGTTAAATAGGCAAAGGTCCTCACACTTTCTTAGACGAGTGAGGGTGGTAAGGAAGCTAGTCTAAAATAAAAGGCTGAGATTAGGTATTTGAAACATTCGGAGCTTAACTGGAAAATTTATGGAAGTGGTGGATACAATGGAAAGGAGGTGAATCACAATTGCTTGCTTGCAAGAGACAAGATGGGTGGGACAGCAAGCTAAATAGATTAAGAGGACTGGGTGTAAGTTATGGTATACGGGACTTAATAGATCGAGGAATGGGGTCGGCATGGTAGTAAGCAAGGACTTAAAGGAAGATATAGTTAATGTAAAACGTTGTGGAGATAGGATTATTGCAATTAAGTTAGTGTTAGGAGAAGAGATAGTAAATGTAATTAGTGCTTATGCCCTCCAGGCGGGCTTAGGAGATGAACATAAGGAGAAGTTTTGGGAAGACTTGGAAGGAATGCTATTAGAGATACCCCAAGGAGAGATGGTCTTCATAGGAGGAGATTTAAACGATCATGTAGGACGCGACGTAGATGGATACATAGGAGTACATGAGGGATATGGATATGGTAATAGAAATGAAGCAGGGAAGGATATTTTGGAGTTTATAGTGGCTTATGATCTCATGGTGACGAATACCTTTTTTAGGAAGAGAGAGGAACATTTGGTGACTTATAAGAGTGGCTTCTCAAGGACACAGATTGATTTCTTCTTTATTAGGAAAAGAGACTGCGTAACTTGTAAAGATTGCAAGGTTATACCGAGGGAGAGTTTGACTTCCTAACATAGATTGTTGCTCATAGATGTGCAGCTTCAAAGGTGGACTAGACAAAAGAAGTTGTATAGATGCTCAAGGACTAAATGGTGGAACTTGAAAGATGATAAGCAACTAGCATTCAGGGAAAGAATACTAGAGGAAGACGTTTGAGCGGTAATTGAGAGTGCAAATAATATATGGGATTAGGTAGCAAAGTGTATTAGAAGGGTAGGGAAAGAAGTCTTCGAAAAATCCAAAGGAGTGCTCCAGCACAGAAAGAGGCATGGTGGTGGAACGAAGCCGTCCAAGGCAAGATAAGAGTTAAAAGAGAGTGTTTTAAATTTTGGCAAAATGATCGAAATATAGCGAACTTGGAGAGGCATAAAGAAGCAAAAAGAAAAACGAAAAAGGTAGTTAGTGATGCTAAGGCAAAGGCATTTGAGGATTTATATAGGCGACTTAACACTAAGGAGGGCGAAAAAAGAGATATTCAAGCTTGCTAAATCCAGAAATAGGTGGACCAAGGATTTAAACCAAGTTAAATGCATTAAGGATGAGGATGAAAAGGTATTAATAAAGGAAGAGGAGATAAAGGAGCGTTGGAAGAGCTACTTCTACAAGTTATTTAACGAAAGCAGTAGTAGTGACATACAATTGGGGCAGTTTACCACCTTTAGGGAAGAATTAAATCATATGTTCTATAGGAGAATCAGTAGAGAAGAAGTAAAAGAAGTATTGAAAAAGATGAAGAATGGGAAAGTGGTAAGGTCAGATGGTATCCCTATTAAGGTTTGGAGGTGCCTAGGGGAGTGTGGCATAAGTTGGTTGACAAAACTTTTTAATGTAGTGCTAAAGAGCAAGAAGATGCCTGACGCATGGAGGACAAGTATTCTTATACTCATATACAAGAACAAAGGAGATATTCAGAACTGTGCGAACTACTGCGGGATTAAATTGATGAGCCATACAATGAAATTATGGGAGAGAGTTATTGAGAGAAGACTAGAAGGACAACAAATGTTTCAGAGAATTAATTTGGTTTCATGCCTGGGAGATCAACCATGGAGGCTATCTTTCTCTTGAGGGGGTTAATGGAACAGTATAGAGAAGGTCAAAAAGATTTACATATGGTGTTCATTGATTTAGAGAAGGCCTATGACCGGGTTCCTAGGGAGATTCTATGGAGAGTATTGGAAAAGAAAGGAGCGTGTGTCGTATATATTGAGGCAATAAAAGACATGTATGATAGAGCCATGACATCTATACGGATGACTGATGGAGAGACTAAAGAGTTTCCAATCACGGTTAGTCTATACCAAGGTTCAACGTTAAGCTTGTACTTGTTTGCTATAGTTATGGATGAGATTACAATACATATTCAGGATGAGTTGCCGTTGTGTATGCTATTTGCAGATGATATTATTTTAGTAGATGAGATGAGAGAATGAGTGAATACTAAACTGGAATTGTGGCGGGAAACGTTAGAGACAAAAGGGTTTAGGCTAAGTCGATGCAAAAGGGAATATATGGAATGCAAGTTTAGTCAAAGTAGAGTAACTGGTAGTATAGAAATAAGTTTAGGCACAAAACAGATTGTAGAGAAAGAAAACTTTAGGTACCTTGGATTTATGGTGCAACAAGATAGAGGAATTGATACTGATGTAAATCACAGGATTCAGGCCGGATGGACCAAATGGAGGAGTGCTTTGGTGGTCTTGTGCGATCGAAAAGTCCCCCTCAAGGTGAAAGGAAAGTATTATAAAGTGGCGGTAAGACTAGCGTTGTTATATGGATCAGAGTGTTGGGCAGTAAAGTATAATCATGTTCAGAAGATGGTAGTTGTGGAGATGAGAATGCTAAGATGGATGTGCGGGATTACAAAGAGAGATAGGATTAGGAACGAAGAGATTAGGAACAAAGTAGGAATATCACCGATTGAAGATAAAATGAGAGAAAATTGATTAAGATGGTTTGGCCATGTTAGAAGACATCCAACGGAGGCACCTGTTAGAAGGTGTGAAAGTATGGAGATTGTCAGGAGTAGGAGAGGAAGAGGAAGACCCAAGAAAAGTTGGAAAGAAACTATTAAACATGACCTTACCTACCTGGATCTAACGGAGGACATGGCCCTAAATAGATTTGATTGGCGTCGTCAAATCCATATAGCCGACCCCACTTAGTGGGAAAAGGCTAGGTTTGGTTTGGTTCCTCTTTCTGTCTATTTGCTGTCCTTTCCATCTCTCTCTCTCTCTTGGTCAATTTGGTTAATACTTGCTTTGTTTTCCTCAATGTGAATGATGCTGTTCCATCTTCCATTTGAAGTGTTTAGTCTTTTCCATTGTTACCAAAGTGGTTCATCGTCGAAAGAACCCATAAATTATTCTCCAAGGAGAAAGGGGGCTCAACATGAATGAGAGAATAGAGCAGGCCTAGCCTGGTTGAACTTTTGAATAAGCTTGGGGTTGATTTTCATTTTTTTTGGCTGTATTTTGCAGGAAATTACTTCATATCTTGCCCTCAGAATTTAAGTGGTGCTTTAGCTCAGTGGAGCTGTCCCTCTTGCCCACTTACCCCGCCCGGGTTCGACCCTGGGCTCCCCCCCCCAACCCCAATTACCAATCAAAAAAAAAAAAAAAAATCTTGCCCTCAGAATTTACCTTCTATCACAGAAATCAATTGCCTCTTTAACCAGCATAACATATACATCTAATAAGGGCCAGTGAGCTCCAGCACCTTTTACAATGCTACTTAATAATGTTCAACTCAAATACTAGACTTATCTTGTGAATAAATTTTGGCAAGCTACTTCTTTTTTTTGATAAGTACGCCTAGCTACTTCACCCTCCCGGTTATATTTACAGTGACCGAGAAGATACGATAAACATTGAATTAGACTCTTATCAATCAAAGGCACTGGCCAATTGCCACTTGAAGGCGTTTTCAACTTCTTTTGTTTAATAACGTGGGCCTGTGTCATAAGACAGATATTGCCTTTCGAAAAATTTTCTGTCCAGGAGCAAGGATTGCTAAAGGGTCATAAGCTGATTTCCTTTGTTTGAAGACTTCCCAATGTGGACCAAAATGAGCCTGCCACTCTTCCTGCGTTGTGTAGTGTGGCAGATATTGCTTCACCCCAAGTTGGGCTGCCTGACAGAAGTCTAGAATCCTTTTGTTCAGAGTTAAGATGTGTTCTAAGCCGTCAGTTCCTGTGGAAGAGGGAACTGCAGAGGAAAGGAATGCTACCAGATAGAAAACATCTTCATCTGGAAGAACAACAGAAGTTCGATTGTCCCACCTGCAAAACAAATATGTTCATTAGTTATCGATTAACAAAAACTTTTGAGGGTCTACTGACTGCTGAGGGAGTTTCTTTGTGTATTGTTACTTTGACTTGTTAACTGGATAGATGAGGATTGGACCGTTGCTTGTATCGGTTAGAATGTTTCCAAAAACTTCTTCGGCAAAATTGTGTATTTTGCTTCTGGGAATGAGAAGATTGAGCCATGGGTGCGGGACTTCCCATAAGTCTTTTGATCTGAGTTTGATCTCTGACACATGAACTCTGTCCAAGAATTCTACATATGAAACTTCTGACAGGAAAAGTGTTGATGGAATATAGCTTAGTTGAGATAACACGTTCTCAATTTCCTGCACGAAGCAAACAAACAGGTATTAGAGGCATTGCAATTATTTGCTTGTTCTAGATACCCTGTTGAGGTCAATAGTAGAAGATTGATGGGTCATGACATGCCTCACCTTGTTTACCATATCAATATTTTCTGGACTGAAGTTTTTGGCCAATTCAAGACAGAAAAGTGTCCTTCCATCTGATTCAAATTGGCTGGCTTGAACTGGGTCTTCTGGGTTGAATGATGATCTCCAGTTGTTTAGGAGACCGGTCCTGTTTATGACTACAAATCCTTCAATGTAATCGAATGTTTTCTCTGCAGATATCAAATGCTCCTGGTCTCTGGCAAATGTAGAGAAGTCCGAGTACAGAACTCTTATCCATTTTACCTGTTCAGCAGCATTATGTTATGAAACAGGTAAAATTTAACTACACTGGAGCTTAACTTGGAGTCCCAAAAATATGTTTTCTCACCATTTTTGGCGCTGGTTCTAGAGAAATTCTTGCTCGTGTTATTATGCCAAACTGACCGAGTCCTCCTAGGACAGCATGAAAGAGGTCTGTGTTCTGCTTCTCCGAACATATTACTACCTCCCCTTTTCCTGCAATTCCAGCCAAATTTCAACGTGAATATTGATTCTAAGCGTGGATGGACTGTTATTTTCTGAACAATGGTTATGTATCTTTAATGAAAACAAGGCCAGGTTCTGAGACAGTATGACGAGAAACCTGGCAACTTACTTTCAGAATAGAAAACAGAAAGGACAAAGTCAAAAGTTGCCAGTTTGCCCATCTTAATGTTACGTGTGTCATCTGCTGACCTAGTTCTCATGCTGTGTGATGCAATCTATTACCATAGGTCCATAACATGGCTCTGTTAAAATTTTTAGTGAACAAACCTGTAACAACTTCTAGCTGGTGGACATTACTGATCTGGGGGCCATGCAGGAATGCCTGACCGCTAATCCCTGCATTTGACAAAGTACCTCCAACTGTCAGATGTAAGTAATCTGTCCAAGATTTTGGTGCTAACCCATATTGAAGGCTTTCATGTAGGACGCTTATCCACAACTCGCCAGCAGAGACATCAATATAAGGATGCTTTCCAGTGTAAACCTGCATTTCCAGTCCACTGAACGATTCCATATTGATCACGATTCCTTGATGAGCTTGTGCCTGGCCCTGGAGAGAGTGTCCATGGCCTCTTGCGGCAACTGTGAGCTCCGAACTGGGACCCATTTGCCAAATATGCTTAATCATAACGGCAATATCAGAAACAGACTTTGGATGCAGAACTGCCAAAGGAAGGAATTGGTACAGGTTGCCGAAATCTCTGGCTGCATGATGGATTTCATTAAAGCCCAAATGCCCATTGAGAGGAAGTGTCATCAATGAAGAAGTGGTACCTGAAAAGCCAAGCTTAAACAATATGGCTATACAGCTTAAGAAGAACATCATGAAGCTTCTCATGGAATATTTGTTCTTCTTTCTAAGGAAGCTAAAAGGGTGGTATCTCATTTCTTCTCTCTCTCTCTCTCTCTCTCTCTCTCTCTCTTCTCAAGGGATAGGAGAAGCCAAAAATGAAACTCTCTCTAGTCTTTTATGAGTTGTTTCTTTGTGAGAAAAATGCTAAAGTTGAGGTGTAGAAGAGCCAAGGAAATGAAGAGTTGAGGAGGGAATTTAAAGAGAGATTTGGGTGACAGGGTCAACCTATCTTCGGTGGTAAGAATCCGTGTGAAGACTGACTACATGGGTTGGAGAGTTGTAGGATTTTCCTTTTAGTTCTCCTTTTTGGTATCTTTGCTTTATAAGAGAAGCCATCAAATACGCCAAGTTGAAGAGAAAGTCTCTCTCTCTCTCTCTCTCTCTCACACACACACACCAAAAAAAAAAAAAAAAAAAGAAAAGGTAAAATAAAAAGAAAGATTTGATAAATCTTTGGCTCCTTTTCTCAACAGTTGCAACTGTATTGGACCTTTTCCAGCAAATGAACTTGTCTCAGATTTGTTTCTTGCTAACCATTGTAAGGATATTTTTTCCATTTATAGAAAAAGGATATTGTTGAAGGGGAGGCTTGGCGGAACGATAAGAGTTGTCGCCGTGTAATCTGAGGTCACGGGTTCGAATCGTGGAAATAGCCTCTTGCAAAATGCAGGGTAAGGCTGCGTACAGTAGACTATTGTGGTTCGACCATTCCCCGGACCCCGCCCAAAGCGGGAGTTTCATGCACCGGGCTTCCCTTTATAGAAAAAGGATATTGCTCTGCTGCCAGACTTAATCATAATTTTCCTCCAGCTACGGATAAGGCTACATCTCTTTCTTACACGATTAAACGTTTCATTCCTTGAATCAATTGTTGTTTGAAATCTATATTTGCATATCTTCTTTCAGATCAGGTGAGAGAGACTGCTAGAGCTGCCTTGATTGTTTGGGAAAGCAGAGCGTGAATGGGGCCACCGGACACGTGAATTTCAAAGAAATGTGTGCTTTGTGGGGGGAAGAGCTATGATTGGCTATACATGTCGGGGACCCTTCGGTCCTAAGGACGGTGAGGAGTGGATAAACAGACGACAAGTTGAGAGAAACACTGAAAGACTCATCTTGCTATGATCTGCGGCAATGGCTTTTGAAAGCCTCTGCTCCCAGTGAAAGGGACAAGCTGAATGATTCTCTGTGTCTTGTGTTTAAAATACATATAATTAGTGTTGTGTAATCACTAGATTCACTATATTTGGCTCTTCAATTCAAACTGTTGACGAATACCCAATTGGAGATATGTAGCTCCAGTGGAAACTGAAAGGGGCAAGCCAGAAGGATTCTTTGTGCTGTGTGTTCAAAATACATAGAATTTAGTACTGTTTAATCAATAGATTCACTACATTTGGCTTTTGAATTCAAACTATTGGTGATACCCAATTTAAGATATGTAGCTCCAGTGGAAATCAAGCAATATAGATCTCTCTCGTGTCTGATCAGATGATTTTGCAGGTCGGTATTAGACCATGCCATTTTAGTTTTTTGCAGGTTAGGCCTTGCATATGTAAAACGTTTGGTGGGGATGGAGTTTTTTCAACAACATGGACCACAAATTTGGCTTATGGTGGCTGGTACATATCTCTAAATAGGAAAATGCTACTAGATTATAAAAATATGCTAGAAAGTGAAACCAAAATGACGAGGTCGTGATAGATATGTAATTAAAATATGTTTATATGAATTTGTTTTTTTTTAAATAATAGACCCACAAATGTTTCACATTTCTGACATTTTTCTAGTCGTATAATTTTACTCGTCTAAATATATTGTTGAGGGCTTTTCTCTGCATTTGTCTTTTTTTACTTTCCATCGTAACCAAACAGATGTCCACATGAACTGTTTTGTTTGGAATATAATTGGTATTGTGTCCCATTTCTCTATTCCTTTCACTTCTGTCAAAACCTATATATGGAGCCTTGGGGGGGACCATTAGGGCAGAACCCAAAGCTGATGGCCAGTAGACAGCAATGCATGGTGAACTTAGCTACAAGGGTACCCCACCAGTGTCTGAATCAGGATCCCAGTTATGTTTTCTGGCAATATAAAATTTAGATCATAATAATTTGGACTAGATTTGCACTTGATTCCTCAGATTCTGAGGTACAGTGCTATCGAGTGTGAACAAAAGTAACCTCGTCCTCTTCTTTCTCTCCCCTTTCCTTTGTGGTGAGAAACCTAATCTTGATAACTTGCTTTCTAGAAGGAGACCGACCACTAAGAAAGAAATCTTAATTGGATTACTCCCTTTTTAACAGGTGGGTATTTATGATATTACATGGGGTAATTGCATTGCTTTACCCTCCCGGCTCCCGTGCCTCTTCTGTACCATTAGATTGTACATTAATTCAATTTATTAGTGAAGAGGAACACACAGATAAAATATACTATGTATTCCTCCACCCATATTATATGTGCATATTATATGTGATTATCTTGTGACACTATAAAACATATGTATTTTAAAATTAATATCGTATTCGTATCCAACATATATAGAATACACATTTTTTTTTTTGAAATTTTAAAATATATATCGAAAACACCTTGTGACATTCTTTCTTAATATATTGAAAAACTCAATGCACTTGTATCTAAATTAGGAGTAATAAAACTTTATAAATAAGACTTCTAACAAGTAACTATATACTCGAGATTAATGGGCGTGATTGAATCAAGTATATTTGAAAGGAGTATGCTATCGAATGGGAAAGGAATGGTTAGCTGAGATTTGGATTTATTTTATTATTTTTTTTAAAGATATGATTAAAATAAATCAAAATTTTAGTAATCGAAATTCCTTGAAATTATAAAAATTTTTATTTTATATTTTATTAAGTTTTGTACATTAAATTAATTTTGTTGTGAATGACTCATATATATATATATATATATATATAGCTAATACAATTATTTTTATTATATTTCTGTCAGGTTCTTGTGTTCATTTTTTTATTTTTTTAAGAATTCTCATATATATGTTCGTTTGCGTTCGTATCCATATCCTTCTCAATTATGTGCTTCCAACTGTCAGACCTTAATTCGGTATTCATTTGATGTTTGCAAAAACTTTCTTTTCTTCTTTTTAAAAAAAAAAGGGAGATCAAAATCTTCGATTTTAATCCGTTGACAGTTGTTATTCAAGGCGCCATATGATGGACAACTGGAGTGCCACGTCAGCGTTAATTGAGCGCGTTGTTGGCTAATCGGGGGATTAGGCGAGTGGGTGGTATGCCACGAGGCAGAGGGCGATTGGTTGGACTGCCAGAATTGAATCGCGACCATCCTCTTCATGATGCGATTAAGACTAAAGAAATGGCATAAAGAGGGATTGGGACTTGGTAGGGCACAAGTGGTTCCATGGTGCTTAATTAAGCCTTATGACAGATTATTGTTATTATTATAAAGTAATCGATTATATATTCTTATCATGTTCCCTATCCCACTTTCATCAACCTTTAATCCATGCCACCCTGTCCCTCTTCCCATCCACGGCGTGAAAAAACCCCAACTCCAAAACAAACTTTTTAATTACACTGTGTTTGTCCTCTCTTAAAAAGTCATTTTTACTCATTAAATAATTTTCCCCCTTTTATTTTCCTCTCTCTCCCCCCCCCCCCACCCTTTCATGTAATATAGGCACTAGTTGAGAAACAGCCCAAATATTGAATCTAGTGACAGAGGCATGATGAGTTTTTTGGACGACATAAGATCACAATTTTAATATTTACAGTTGTTTTAAGTTAAGATTAACTTATTAGAGAGTTATCTCAATTAATATGATTTCTCTTTGTAACATTTTCATAATTAAACGAAATAAATAATTGAATATCACTCCTAACTCTATTGAGTCATTACCGTAAAATACAATGATTACATTCACTTGTTCGAAATTATTTAATCTTATAAAAATAACGTCAACTCTAACAATTCTGTATCCGTGTATCAAAATAAATGGAAATGTTTCAACAAACATCTTATATAGTAGCCAAAAAAAATTCAAAAACGCTTCTCTCAGTAGTGGCAAACAAAATAGGAGCAACCTAAACCATCATAAATTCATAATCCAAACATAATATTGGTGTTTAACTATTTGTTAATTCTTCAAGTGTATCCTAAAATCATGACAGTTACATGTAAGAAAATATTTCAAATGACTGTGTTACAATATGATGTTTTTCATGATTTTAGTGTCACGATAGGTATATCATATCTTTATATGTGTTTAAATCACAGCAAAAATCATTTTCCAATAAGCGTAATGAGCGTCACATGTGCTAAATAATTTAGATTCCATTTGAATAAATAATAATTTTAAAGCAATAAAATTGAAACTTAATTGAATTAAAATATAAGTGAGGGTGTTAATTTATGTAAAATATGATACATTGGAGTTTTTTTAGTAATTATTATAATAATTACAATCAAAATAATAGTGTCATTATTTGCTAACACGGCGTCATTATTTCCTAAAATGGTGAAGTTATTATAATAAAAGATTTCAAATAAATATATATTTTTTTTTGTGATGATTTCAAATACCTCATTATTCATTACGTTAAAAATACTAAAATTCCTCACTGGACCTCTATATAAACTAAGAATATTATATTTGAGCAATTAAACAACTAAAATCTTTCACTAAATTTCTTGATTTTGAATTTGTAAAGACAAACATAGTATTATTGTTCGAACCGTTTCAACGAGATAAAGTTTGTCTAAAATTATTCCATTTGTGACAACCTATATACAAAGTAGGATATTTGTTTAGAATGTTGTGCCTTTTACTAACAATTGTAGATCTCATGTTCCTCGTCGAATAATTTTTTGTGATTCTACACATAATGCTGCTTCACCTTTTTGATGAGTTCATTGCACTTGGTGATCTTGGTAATGGCTGTAAGCTATATCATCGTAGTGATCGTCTTTCGCTGTAATTAATTAGTCTAGGTTTTTGCCTAATTATGGCTCGATTTGGGATGATAAAAAAACTCTAAAAAAGAGTAAAAAAATACTAAAAAACTTTAAAAATTATTCACTTTTTATCTCACTGTACGAATTACAAACTCACAATTTATTTTACTTTATCTCATTTTTTATTATCCCAAACGCATACCATATGTAAAGAGAGTAACAAAACAATGATGTTGTCTCATATTTTTCACATATATAAATCATAAATAAGTATCTTGCAGCACTTGGTTGTATTTTTAGGTTAATTAACAACCTGCTGTCTCTATCGTTTTTTATGCAAAATGATAAGCTTTATTCAGTGTTTAATTAGTAAGTTAGAGTAGACTAAGATTGATCATAAGCAATCAAGTGACATGTCTTTTTTTTTATTTTTTTTATTCGAGTTACCCTTTGTTTGCATCCATGATATATCTTGCATTTTTCATATAAAAGTTTCATATACATGGGGTATAGGACCGGAAAAAGAAAAATAGTAATGTTGACTTGGAAATAGCCTGCATTCACTACTAAAAAAGTGGGATCCACCCATTACATAATATACAAAAATTAGTGTCAATTAATTAATAATTTTCCCTAGTCTATTGACGAGTTCTACGTACTTTTAATTTTTTTTCGGACTATTACAATTTTACTCAGTTATTTCAATGTGTTACATAAAGTAACCAATAAATATGAAATTAGTGGACAACATGGCAATTAATAATGATATGTATATATATGCAGCGAGCCTAGCTATAGGAACCTTCCAGTTGACCTCAAATGATCACTGCACTAGCCCTTGGTTGTTTCTAATTATTATTTTTTCTTCTTTGCTACTTCATTGATTATTGGACCAAAAGGATTTATCAAAATAAACTGTCAAATAATGTGTGAATGTGTTCTGATATGCACGGTAATAATAAAATTATTTATTAACATATCATTCTGACGTTTTATTCTGAAGAATTATTCTGACAGAATCATCACTAATCGAACTCAAATATTTTTATTCGAAGACAATCTTTCAACTAGCAATTTTAGTGGTTTTCGACCATTATCAGAGTCAAATGATTAGGAAGCAGTACTGGTGCTGGTAAAACAGATTAAGTGAATCTGCAATATGCTTTGAAACAGGTCAATTATATGTTGATGAATTTAAAACATGGCATTTCAAAGTATAAACAGTGTTTTGACTCAAATTAGACAGCCATCAATTAATTTAAAACCAAGACCAGAATGATTAGTCTAAAATGCTCACATGTCTCCCCGCATGCGCTGTCTAAGATGAGCTTCAAAGCACTACTACTGATGGTTTGGCAATATCTAATATATCTATATATATATATATATATATTAAGCAAAATTGAACAGAATTAATGCCAAGGAATGGGAATTCGAAGGTCGGCTTCACCAGGGACTAATCAAAGTCAAGAAAGGGGGCTCAGTGGTCGACATGCATTGACCCAAGTCAGCCCTCAGCATATAATATATATAATTTTGTCTAGATATATATAGTAGAGTTCATATGAATTTAATGTGACAATATTATGAATCTAAAAAGCTAGCACTTAAATCTCCTTTCCTATATATGAAACTGAACTGCCCTTCTAGTTGGCACCATTTTGAGTTTACAATGAAAAGTGCTGACTAGGTTTGTCTTCAAAGTTCTATTCAGCTAGCTAGCTATATTTAAGGGTGTTAAGAGTAAGTACACAAATGGATAGTCAAATTATCTAGTAAATAGTACACATTTTGGGTTTAACTAGTACCTTTTCTTTTTCAAGCCACACCAATGCTAGGTATTTTACCAATTATCTATTAAAAAATTCATTTTTCAAAATTGGAACCCATTTTCTTCTTCAATATAAATGCCATTGTTTTCTTCAACAAATAATAAACAATTGTTTAACTGGTGAACAATAACTCGACAGAAATGAAAACTTACTGTAGCAGGAGCAAAAATAACTGTGGCTTTGGAGAGTCTGGTGCAGATAATTTTTTTCATATTTGCTAGCAAAAATACATAAAATACTTATTTACCTATTCTGCTGCACATGCTCTAATATTCCATATAATAGTATAACTCAAAAATTGCCTGAATTAAATTACCGCGATATACTTACCCAAAAAAAAAAAAAAATTACTGTGATGTTATACAATCGACACCAAGACATTGATTTGAAATAGATACAACGTGATTTAACTTTTGAAATAAATTAATTATTTATAAATATGTTTTCTAGATTTTGAAATATATTAATTTATATATAAACTTAATTACAATTTCAAAAATGACACGCCAATACTAATTAATAATCTTATTTTGGAGTATGGAACAATAAACTCAATTTCTTAAGCAATATAGTGATTAAAAAGCTGGTGCTTTGCATTGAAAGAATTATCGAAGTTGCGTCTATTTTGTATCCATGTATGTTCATGACTCTCCAAGGGATCGTTTGAAATATTTATAAATATGTTTTCTAAATTTTGAAATATATTAAGTTATATATAAACTTAATTACAATTTAAAAAACGACATGTCAATACAAATTAATAATCTTATTTTGGAGTATGGAACAATAAACTCAATTTCTCAAGCAATACAGTGATTAAAAAGCTAGTGCTTTGCATTGAAAGAATTACCGAAGTTGCGTCTATTTTGTATTCATGCATGTTCATGACTCTCTAAGGGGTTGTTTGATGCAATCAATGGCATATCTAGAATTTTATTTTATTGGGTCAAGCCAATATAACATCAACATAAAAGTGAGAGCAAAACTTGTAAATTGTTTGAAGTATTTTGGGGAATATATATTCTATGAGATAAAATTACAAAAATTATATTATTCTCTATAGAAATTTTGTTTACAGTGGGGTCAATGTACCTTTTTTGTGATTACTGGCATCCGTCCTTGGATGCAACCAAAAATAAAAAAAAAAGAAAAAAAATAATAATTATACACCTATAACTAATATGTGTTACTTTAGTAATTAAATAAAATTAGAGAAAATCAATAAAAGTTATTTATTTATTTATTTAATTTTGGTACCAAATGACCTCTAGCTAATTAAGATGAGAATTCGTAGACAGTAGGGTAATTAAATAGTTAGTACTTGGTAAGTGAAAGATTAATTATTCCATTCTTCAAACTTTAACGAAAGTATAAAGGTAGTTAAGTTGGGATCTATACCTTTCGACTTTTAGAAATTAAAGATTGAATAACCCTTTATTTTTACTTCGAAGGAAGGTAAAGGCGTAGGAAGCCTTTTAGTAGCCGATCAACTTCCAAACGTAGAAATTAATTCAGAATCTTCAATTCATCAACTCAAACAAATTAAGGAAACAAAAGTCAGTATATACATGAGAGCTAATGCATGTGTGATCTTTTTAGATGCTACTATTTTGTGGGTGGTAGAGACCAAAATATCTACATAAGTAAACTGCATATATATATATATATATATCTATACACATAAGTGAAACTTTGGTATAAAGAATTCGGGGAATTTAATATCCCCATATTTAACTTGTATTTGTTATATTATAATACTAACAAAACACTGCAAATATTTAACTAGTGAAATGTGTGGTAACTTTTTTTTTTTTCTATTTCTTTTATACTATGTATCTCTCAAGCATCAATTAATTTAAGTACTGTTTGGTGAAAAGTTTTTAAAAATCATCAATTAAGTGATTTAAGTTCTATTTTTCTAATCCAAAATTATTTTTCTTGTACACTAGTCATCAATCTAACTTGTAAATCAAGCTCTAACATTAAAATGTGCTATGAATAAATCAAGGAACAAAAAGTTATACAATTTTAGTTTTATTTAATTCTCCTTGTATCTACACCTAGAGAGCTTTTTCAACTAATGATCTCAAAATTATTATTTCTTGTGTGAGTGGCTCTAAAAACCTCTTAATTAGGTATTGAAAGTGACCTTAGCTAATGTTATTGTCAAATGGGAAATTGCAAGTCCAAACTTTGCAAAATATACTTACAAACAAAACTTCAAAAACAAATCATATATTGTTAAAAAACACATGAGCCTAACTCAATTTTAAAAATTAATTTGTAAGAAAAGAGTTGCTCATGAAAAACTTATATCAATAGTATAATATCTGTATCAAAGTGATGTTGTAATTTATTTACAAACATATGATAAACGTTTCACCATTTTCTTTACATTTATTTCACACAATAAATATTTTTTTCTTTCTACTAATTTTAGAATGAGAGGATTTAATTATTAAAAATTCTCTTTTATGTCGGATATAGAAATGTTACATATTCAGAATTTCATACTTATAACATAATTATGATAAAGGATGTAACCATTTCGATTGTGAAACCTCCCCCGTGGATTCATTCTTGTACCATTAAACATGCCGGAGGCATGAAAAATTCAAATTCGATCGCTATCTCGAGATATTGATTATCAATGTGAAAAATTAAATTTTACAAATACGTTCCTTTTATTTTTTTCAATACAAATAAAATAAGTACTATGTATTTATATATCATGGTTTCGCAACAGATCATGGAATTAACTTCACATTATAATTAATTAACTTGTGCCTCATGCATTTTCAACAGTAATCTGCAAGACAAGTCTAAGAACAAACGGCCAAACATATCATATATATATATATATACACCTTCTACAATCCCCCACCTTTTGCATGGGGTGTCATTTTCTGTTCGGGAGAGATTTCCACAAGCCCCATATATTGAAGATTGTCAAAAAGATGTAAGCGATTATCTCATCACTCAACAACAAAAATGCTTGCTTGTGCATTCAAGGAATATCTTTTTTTTTTTTTTTTTTATGACAAGTTGAATAACTTTTGATTCGTGATTGGTGCCCGCTTTTACTTTCTAGATCCATTAATTCAAACCTCTCTCTTACACGTGTCAATTTATATATATGTGCTTGTTAATTATTTGTTCTATATATACATACATCACTTATAAATCTTCGAGAAATCCATGTGCTTAAGGCGGATTGGTTAGGTTAATGTCCAATAAGTAATGTCGGGACAGGACTTAAAAAGGAGAATATCTTGATAGTTACCGAACTGATGGTAATGGCACAGACATCTTCGCTTTCGGGAGTTGTTAGTGTAAAGTAAGATACCTCTAGGAAATTCAAAGGAATATTGTGTTGTAAGCACGGGTCATTTTGGATTCAAAATTTCCTTTCTATGCACGCTTGATGCTGAAAAAGATTTAGTTTCACCATCTAGCTCGCTTTCTATCTAGGAATAAGTAATATTGGACCATACCATATGACCATTTCCTGTTATTGTTTTCCAAAGCCAACAAAAATGAGAAATACCACGTATATAATAATCTTTTTCAACATTTCTTATAATATTCTAAAACGACGTCATTTTGAACCAAAAAAAAAAAAAATTCTAAATTCGATACTTCTTGCACTCAAATCTAATATACTTTTCGCTCAAAATACACTTCATAAGAGTGGGATTTGAGTGTAAAAAGTATATTAGATTTGAAATTTTTTTGTTCCTTATTTTTTGTCAAATGTATGTCGTTTTTAAATGTTGTAAAAAAATATTAAAAAAATTGTTGTAAGTGTAGCATTTTTGGACAAAAATGAGTGATTAATAATGGGATGTTGACTAATTATGCCCACAAAACCGTTTACATATTGATTAACTTCCATAATCCTAATTAATTAAAAAAATAATGCTATATTAATAGAAAAATTTTACTAAAATATAAAATTAGGAAAATATGGTATGCATGTGAGCTTATTACTTTTAAAACAATAATTCATTTAAAAATCTTTTATTATCTAAGTATTACTGTCACATCATTCTGGTCGTAATTGATTTTTAGTAAACAATTCCTTCTAAAAAAAATAAAAATAATAGCATCTCCCAATTAGAAATTATGACTTTAGTGATATCCAGTGCTTTGATTTTGAAAGATGCTAATTTTTGAGCGCCATTTATACAACCGCCACTCATGCAACTCATCCTTCCTCCGTACATCAAATTGAGAGGGAGAGATTTTTAGTATTGATTTCATATAGAGAGAGAGAGAGAGAGAGAGAGAGTTTTTAGTACTGATTTCATTTGCATTGTACTACCAATTGTACTACCAATGTGTTTATGTGTTACAAGAATGCGCCGTGGACCGAACTTTTTCCCCTGCAACAAATCAGAATGATCGACCTTATTAGTAGTGAATAGAACTGCTCAATTAGTGAGGGTGGAAGGTAGCCCTAGATTACATACAAGACTGGTCGAATTTAAATACTTAAGGGCATATTAGTATTCTTGTTAGAGGTGGATGCATAATATATAATTTTTTAGTTTTTTTCTTTTATATAAAAGAAATTATTTTCATGATCTACAATTGAGATGCAATCCTTTACATGATAGAATTTTATCATTTACGGTCTTAAATTGATCTTTTTATTATTTATGACAATTTTTTACTTGATTATTAATGTTAGTATATAAGTCAGAATTGAAGGAGTTAATTTTGTATTGATTTATTTTTCTTCTCTCTTTTTTTTTTTTTTCAATGCTGCGATCTCCCTTTATTTTTCAAATTTAGTAAGTTTGGAATATATTATTATTTCCTGCTTTAGCTATTAGGTTTTGATATTATTTAAGTATCATGTAGCCTATGGCAAATTATAACTGATCAAATAATAAACTAATTTCTTTCAAAACTTATTCACTACTTATTTAGTGATTCCAAAACCTCCCTTTAACTAGAGTTTCTCTTTCGGTTATTACGATAACTCTTTTGATCTAACTTGAAGCATATTAAATTTATTTCTGTTTTTCTACTCTGCCTTAGTTAGAGTATATATTGTGTTAATTCTACTTATTGCGTACTCGGAAATTACTTTAGTTGATAAACGTGGTTTTAAGTTGAATATATTATTTTTGGTTAATTTCTTCGTTTTGGATTTGGAAGGAGCTAACTAGGGATAGCATGTGTTAGGGTTGATTAGAGTTTAAACTCATTATTTTTGAGACATTTTATCTCATTTTTTATCATTCCAAACTCATCCTTAATTAACTCAAGCGTACGTATACTTGCAACTTGGCCTAATCTTTACTATATCTTTCACCATCCTTAATTAATTTGCAATGTATCAAATGAGAGTTAATTAATTATAGCATTTTTACCTACCAAAGTGCTGGAATTTTGTGATGCAAAAATTGCTGGAAATGTACTTATTTTCCATCTGCAATGTATCAAAAAGTGCTGGAATTTAATTAATTGCACTCATTTCTATTGAATTATTTTCCATCTGCGGCTGGATAAAATTGAATTGCTAATTAATTAATTAATTAAGAGGAAGATCAGTTCCAACCAAATCAAAATCCTAATTAATAAAGGGGTCAACTTTTTTGCACCATGACCAAAAAATTATATGCAAATAAAATTTGGTTTTTACACGTGATAGTGATATATGTATATATATATATATATTTTAATGAAAATAACATATAATTCTAGTAGTTCTTTAACTTGACCAAGAAAACTAAAGTTTTTGAGTTCCCAAAAGTTGACAAGTCCAAGTCAAGATCTAAACTAGTGTGTTTGGCTTTGATACAAACGTATGTGGTTCATGAAACCCACCATTGACAAAGGCCCACGTGTCCGCGTTCATTTTTCGTGAAAAATAACTTGCCTTGTCTTTACACGTTTACGCGAATTCAACCTCTAACTTTTTTTGATTTTTAAGTAGGGTTGACTGGAAGAAGACAAAACCTGTCGCGTTTCATGCAATTGTTGGAGAAGAAAGTTGCATGGTGACTAATTAACTAATAGACCTGACGACTGTCTCTATAGCTTTACAAAGTTTTATATATATATATATATATATATATACAGCATGCTTCAATTATCGAACTTTCCATTCATTTTCGTTTTCATTTCAGTCATTGATTTCCCTTTGGTCCACAACTGCTTTGTGGCACAATTGGTGTGGTTAGTAGTACGAGTGATCTTCGACTGCTACGTGTTTTTTTTGTTCTGTAAATTTTGAATTTTGTGATGTTTTTACTTTTTTCTTTTTTAAATAAAACATGAACAAAGAGATGTATGAGTGTTTCATACGTAGTTATTAGTTCGACTTTTGACGCGTCGAAACGAGAAAGAAGATTTTTATAAGAGAACTTTTCTGTGAGATAGAGCGAGGTAGATATAAGTTAATTAAGATGAGTAATTAATATGTTTAATTAGTTTGTAGTTATTTCAATCTTAAAGGCTTTTGGTGTAAAATTTATTTTATTACTTTATTTTTTTTTTTTTTAGTATTTTCGCACCTTTTTACGTGGAGGTTAAGTGTTGGTCTTATTTTTTAAGAATCTCACTGATATGGAATGTATTGTTTATCTGTCTGTGTCACCCTCCTTCATATGAATGCCCACTTAATTTATCTTAATCTACTTAGTGATATTTTGTTTATTTTCTGTTTTTTATTTTCTGTCTTAGTTTTATGTGTTAAAAATCTTAAAACGAAGAAATAAAAAATGTTCTATTTTTTTTATTTTGAGATTTTCTTTATTTTTTGTTAAAAACTTTCAAAACAACTTTTTGTTATTTTTTATTTCATTTGCAAACCCATTTTCAGTTTTTAAAAATAAATTTAAAAAATACAACTAACTAAATGAATTTTAATCTATTTTTCTTATTTTTAAAAGTATAAAACTAAAAATGAATTCAAAACAGGTAATAGAAAACAAAAATAGAAAACAGAAAATAAAAAAATAAACCAAATGACCTTTTAAATTCTAAGATTCAAGTTAGGGAAAACCACTTCTCTGCGATGGATCAACTTTTAACCCCTCACATAGATTAAAAGAAAAAATAAATAAATAATCACAAAAAGATCAGGTTGTCCTAATATCGATAGTGACTTCTACACTTCTGGTACGTGGAAGTCCGCAGTCGCTACCCCGTACTGGGGTGCGCACAGGGCGAAGCACGCTCCAGGACCCTAGCCGGCAAAGGCCCCTGGAGAGTTAACCAGCCTAGGCAAGCCCTGGCTGACCGGCACGACCGAGAGGAGGCCATTAGGCACCCGCCATTACAGCGGTAACTCACCCCCCGTGGGAGAATCGAACCCGGAATCTCGAGAGGCCCAAGCTCTAAGGCGAGCCCGACTTCTACTCGGCCACTCCTCAAGGGGTGACTTTGCCGGCCATTTCACTCAACTATTTCCTACAAACTTTCCAACTAGTTCAGAAAAGATCTTGAACTAAGTTATAGGAGAAAGTGGCTTGGCCCAGATCTAGCTCGGAGAAAGTGGGCAGCTTTAGGATGGGATCATTAACAGATGGATCAGATCCAGCTCCCTATACCATGTTTAAACTATTGGGCCTCGTATTAGGGTCGGATTTTAATTAAAAATTTGTCAAGAAATTATAAAGGGAAAGCAATTCAAAACTATATTTCTTGTTTAATTTTTCGCAAAAATAGAAGAAAAAAATATAATATTTGAGAAATTAAAAATAATTAAATTAAAAAAATTTATTTATTTATTGATATTTTTTAATTTCTAATTTATTCAAATAACAAGTTGTATTTTAGGATTGTGAGAGCACGCGCATATGAAAACAAAATTTGATTGAAATAAGAACTTGTTAATGTCCAATAATCTAACGATGCTCGGAAAGAGTTAGAATTTTGATCATCCCAATTGAAAATGTTTCAATTGCATCTTAAATGTCTATTTTATACTGTAATAGTACATAAATAACGCCTATTAATAAATATAATACACAAGTAATATTAGTATATCTTCTAATTATATTTTATATTTATATATTTAATTTTCTATAACTATTATTTTGCTTTCATACCTATTAATGTATAATATTGTGCTCTTGAAGTCTTAATAAATTGAACTCCCTAAACGTGACTAAATAAGTGGCATGAATATAAAGCAAGGGAGTTCAATTCTAATAATCAACAAAGTACAATCCAAAGTAGCCTTGTTCATACAGATTGCCAAAATTACAAATGAAGATATTTAAACCTTAACAATTATTTTTATTTTTAATGTGAATTTGGTTAACTATTGAATATCCTGTGAGCATTTTGAAATACTTTTTCCCGATGAAATTATGTATTTTTTTCAAAAAAATAGAAATAAAATTATTCATTATTTTTTACACAAACTCATGAACTCCTTTATTCATTGTGTTTTCTGTTTTTCCTTATCCTTCCATTCTTCCCAAACAACCAAATGCAAGCAAGCGAAACGATTTCTTTGAAAATGCACGTCCTTTATCTTCAAGGGAAAATTCTTAATTCCTTTTGCTTTCCAACAAAAATTTAGAATTCAAACTTAGTGTTAATCTTCTCCTATATTAGTCCAAAAATATCCATGCGATTGTTGTATTACAGTATACAAAATTCAATTTTTTCTAGCATAAAAAAAAAATTTAGCTCAAGCTATTTTGAAATTGTGACTATAACAATCGTTTGAACGAAATGGGAGAAAAGTTTAAGACGGAGATAGAATTACATTCTTTTAGTTAAATTAACGAAGGAGACTAGAGAATAACATCTCCTTACTCTTATTTAGATGAGATACAATTATAAATATAAGGAAGGAAATGGAAGAAATGAAAAGGTTAATGTTTTAGTACATGCATATTTAATATTAATTAAAAAAATTACTTGGAGGAGAAGGGAAATTTTTAAATTGTTGAGTTGTCTCTCCCCTCCTAGCCCCATTGTTCCTTTCCTTCCTAAGCCTTCACTTACTCTCCAACACTCAATACAAACAAAGTTTAAATCTTATAAAAAATAAAATAAAAATAAAAAAGTGAATAAATTAGCTTTGGGGAAAACATCTTACACATTTATTTTGTAAAGTTACATTTAGAATTCATATGGTCTTACTCTCAGACAACCACAAGCAAATTTGGTCTCTATTTAGGACCAGCCAGTGAAGTTACATCTGAATTAGTTACCATTTCGAACGATCCCAGTTGGGTAATGAAAATTCTGAACCCGAACCCGGAAGACCTTTCCAGCATTGAGATCTCTGACTGACGAAACCACTGAGATTGCCAATCCCAGCACTGCTCATCACTTCACTGTTGATGGAAGATATAGGAGAGAGCTTGTGCTTGTACGGAGAATGGATCTCAGAGTATGCATCCAAACACACTCCCCTTAGCCTTGGTGAGCTCACTGACCTTGCTCTGGCCTTGGCTGATTCAGTAGCAGCCATGTAAGTTGGGAGAATCGGAGAGCTTGGAAAACCACCATTGTTGCTGTTGTTGTCTTGATCTAAAGAATGTTGTTTCTTGTGAAATGATCTTCTTGGGACGGATGTGGGAGAATCAAACCCCGGTTGTTGTTGTTGTTGTTGTTGGGAACTTCTCGGCTTGAGTTGTTGTCCTCTGTATTCCTCTCTGATTCTTGTGTTTGAAGGGAAAATTGTTTCTGGGTTTTTAGACAATTGGGCGTCCACCCATTGATCTAACCAATATCTCCATCTCCCATTGAGGTGGTTCTGTTCCGATTCTGCTGACCTCTGAAAATATTATTTGGCGGCGTCAGTACATAACTAGTCAAAGAGAGACTGTCCCAGAAAATAAAGTAATATTCAAAGAAAAAGTTGTATAAATAAACACAACCCGAATCATTTTGCATTCGCATTTTGATAATATGCCGAGAATTTCCGGCCAAATTTTACATATGAAAAATGCTTTCCAACCATAAAACTACAGACCCTAGAAGAAGTATCAAAATAATATGGTGGGATATTTTTTCAATTAAAGTGCATCTCAGTTAGTGTTTTTATTTAAAGGAATAAGCTCACAAGACTCGCATCTTTCTGGTTCTCATGGTATTATAGCATTACTCTTTTATATATATATATATATATATATGTATATATGTTGTGTAAATTATATATTATACTTTAAGTGCATTTAGAGTGATAAAAAGTGAATAAGTACAAAGTGTTTGTGGGTTTATAATTCGTGTAATAAGATAAAAAATAAATAATTTTTAAAATTTTTTAATATTTTTTACTGTTTTTCAGAATTTTTTTTTTTATTCCAAATGAAGTCCTTTGCATCAAATTTCACTTTGATTATGAAACTTTCCATTATAATATATAGTCAACTTTTTGTACTTAGAGTCCGTTTGGCAACTCAAAAATTAGCAAAAAAATATCAAAAGTTACTTTTGGGGTGTTTGGCAAAATCACAAATTTTTTTACTTTTTTGATCTATTACAGTAAAAAGTATACTCCATAATTACAATTTTTTTTATTTGCTACAGTAAAAAAAAATACCAAATACTCAAAAGTTATCACTTTTTTGTTTTGCTACAGTAAAAAATTTACCAAACACCCAAAAGTTACTAAAAAATACTAAAAATTCTACTTGGTTCAACTAAACATACAAAAAAGTGCAAAAAAAAAAAAAAAAAAAAAAACCTAAAAAATTACCAAAACTTGAGTTTTTTTGAACTTCCAAACACCCCTTCATTCAGTTTGAAAGTTATTAAATTTCTACTTTGATTATATTTTCACTTTTTTATCTCACTTCCTAAATATTAAGGAAAATATTAGCTTACATAAATTTTTATGAAATCTATAATAATTAAATGAGTGAAATATTATGTGTATAGAGAACTGATTGTTATAATTAAAAATAAAAATAATATACGTAAATTTCAAATGAAATATAAGAGTGTAAAATGTAATTTATTAAAATAAAATTATAGTATTGCATCATTCTATCTAAAAATGACAGAAAAATAAACACAAGGCAACTTTACTCGATGAATCGAAGAGTATTCTTTTATCCTCTCTCTCTTGACAACTGCCTCTCTTTTGCTCAAGAAGAGAGCATTTGCTTCATCTTTTGAGAGGAGGCTATCATCCCATCTTCTCTGACTGTTTGCATCAATCTGCATATTCAAAATATTTTTCCTGTCATATAATTACTCCTACCAAACAGAATAAAGAAATTGTTGAGGTTTGGTTACAGCATAAGTAATAAGGCTCTGTTTGAAGAAGTCAGTTATTTTATTTTTTAAATTTTAACTATGTTATTTGCATTTATATATATAAAAAAATACTTCAAAATTAGAGAACCTATAACCGTTTGGAAGCAAAAAAAAATTCAAAAAAAACTCAAAAAACTTCAAAAGTTTTCAAATTCCTCCAATTAAAATTTGCCACCTATCATTGTTACATCACATCAACCTCAAAAGTTGAGTTTTTTTAGCTTTTTTGAACTTCCAAACACTCCCTAAATAAAGTCAATTTTTTTCCGCTCCCCGGTTCCTTATTTGGAAATATTTTTACAAATTTTGTATTTTTTTTTTATGGATACGAATAACAAGCTTAAAAAAATAAATAATATTAATGCATAAATAAACCCCTAAACTTAGATTTAATGTACAAATACACCTCTATGGTTCAATATGTATTAATTCCATCCCTCTTAAAAATTCAAATTACACATTAACATGAACCAAAATTTTAATGTGTCAACTTGACACATAAGCAGTGGAGAAAAATTATTCTTTAGATGCTTAACACTTTCAACTCTATTACAATTGGACCACTATTAATAAATACTTGATAATTTTGTTGATTTGCAGAGAATTAAGATTGCCAAAAATCGCGAGAGAGGGTTGTTATTTAGGTGAGTAATTTTTTTTAAGGCAGCCGCATATTCTCATTTTTATCACCCTTCACCCACGGATAAATTTATACATTGGGTATAAGTTTGGAGTGCTATTCATTATTTTTTGGTTCATGGATAAAATTATTACAAATTGAACTATAATGTCGTATTCATACATTAATAATAAGTTGAGAGCTTATTAATTCATTATTCTTGATTCAGAGTTGAAATTATTACAAATTTAAATATAGGAGTATAATTATAAGCTAGTTATAAGTTGGGAAGCTATTTACCCACTATTCTTATATGAAGAACATGCCTGAGACTAGGAGTGAAAAATGGGCTTAAATTATAATCCCAAGCTCACCCATCTAAACTCATTTAGTATTAAAATTAATATTTTATAAAAAAATTTGATTCTTTATAATATATAAATTTATAACAAATAATTTTTCGAGCTAGACTTGGCAACCATTGGGATCCATACCCAATCCTAAGTCCGGGCTAAGTTGGACTTGACAGGCCCGCCCATTTTGTCCATCATACTAAAAAAACAACTCCAATAAAAAAAAAATCAAATTTCAATAATAAAAAAACATAAAAATCATATAAGACAAATAAAGCCAAAAATTAAAAAAAAATGTCAAACTCCTCCTATGTTATGAAATTAAGCGTAATTTATTGACTTACCTTTATTACCTTCTCTTTGAAGTCCTGCAAGTCTTTACTCTCATGAAAATTACAAGTTCCCTCCACCATTTGATATCTTCTTGCACAGACCTTTGACTGGATACTCACAATGGACTCCAAGCACCTTAGAGTGGTCATAGCTTGGCGTCTCACAGCGCGGCCTCTAATAATCGCTTGAAGCCTCACTAATCCCTTTAATGCTCGTAAAGCTTTTCTTGCCTGCAATTCTCTTACATTAATATGAATATATATATATATATATATAAGCAGTCATTTTGCTTGTTTACCCTATTAACAATGCGTTTGGAACGAGTTTAAAAATATAACAAATGTAATTATTAATTTTACATTCTCATAAATTTTTTTTTAATTTTTTTACCCAATTCTAAAAAAAAAAGGCCAACATTTAGCTCTTAATTACTTTAACTTTTTATAAAATATATTAATCATAATTAAAAAAATATGGTATGTTAATCATAAAAATGTTAACCAAACTCACAAGATAAGCGCGAAAAGCAGATTGAATTTTGGTGGCTGCAATATCTTCAATGCCCCTCTCCCATTGATGATGAGTTGATTGAACATCAATGAGTGATGAAAATTCTTGGGCATCCTCTGTACATTGATGAGTTGACAGATGAGGTGCATCTACAGAATGCTTACTCTGCTCTTCTCCTGCTTCACTTGCTGGCCTTTTCCTCGACTGTGATGGTGCTGAAACTGAGGGCAATCTTCTTATCTTGAGCCTTCCAAAAACCCATCTCCTTCTCTGCCCCTTCTAATTAACATCAAACCAGATGCATTAAGAATTAGTGTCACACAATCAGCAACTACAGGGTAGTCATATTTAAATTTTTTAGCTACAAAATACAAGGTTTTTACAGTAACTCAGATAAGAGTGTAATTCCGTCCCATTGACATTTAGGAGGTGTTTGTAATGATAGAAAGTAAGATAAAGTGAGATAATTTGTGAGTTTATAATTCGTGTAGTGAGATAAAAAGTGAATAAATTTTAGAGATTTTCAGAATTTTTTAGCATTTTTCATTTCTTCAAACGGACCCTTAGTTGATCAAATTAGGAAGCAAAATAAATGTTTATACCTTTTCTGGTTTTGAGTGTGTGTCTGAAATGAAGAACCTCTTCAGTATACTAAACCAGCCCTTCTTTGCCATAGGAGCATCGCTTCAGTTCAGCTGACCAAATGTCATTTATCTTATTGGAAAGATTCTTGATCTGCAATATGACATTCTAACTATGTATGAAGAAGGAGATGATAAAAAAAAAAAATAGTTTTTGTCATATTTGGTGCCTTGAAAGAATTTGGAAACAACACATATATATGTATGTATTGGGATTAGGAAAATTATAAGCATCAGAACTTGAAAGAATTATTAAATCAGCAACTTTGTTTTATATTTTAAATTAACTTACAAGCATGTCTTACCTATTTCCAGGACGCCAAATGCTTGTGAGTAATCACTGCATGGAAAAGCTCATAATTGGAACTGTGGTACTTCTTTCTATAAAATTCAGAGAGGGAGAGAGTAGCTTCAATATCAGATGAATTCGTTTTTTATAATGTAAATTAAAATTGAGAAAAATATGGTACCCATTGAAGAAACTTTAGTCAAAACTAGAGGTGAAAAGAAGATTATCTATTTATTTTTTGTTTCTTTGGGAAGAGCTGAAATCTCTAATACCCACAAAAGGATTCATCATTCTTTATAGTAGGTATATATCGTTTTCAAGTGTTCAATAATTGATATTTCAATCATCTCTTTCACGATACCTCTGCTTCTGCTCATCACGTGGAGGGCAAGAAAAAAACTGTGATGGATAGAGGCATAGTCATCCAAATTCATAAAGGGAACCTTCATAGCCATTATGGGAATCTTTCTTTATTCATGGGACCTCTCTCTCTCTCTCTCTCTCTCTCGCGTTTTTCTTTTCTTTTCTTTTTTTTTTCCTCTGAACTGTAAGTGTCATGTTCAAGGTATGTTGCAAATGCAAGCACTGAACTACCCCTAGCTGATTCGTGAAATGTACATACGACCAAATATCACACAATGGCACATTCCACCATCTATGGCTGATGAGGATTCACGAATTTCCTTTCTTTTTTTTTTTTTTATTTTGAGGGTGGTTCTATTATATATATATATATATATTTATATATGAAAGATAGGTATGGTTCTTGTTTGATTTGGTTGGAAGCTAGAATTTTGCCTATCCGCAATTTTACTGATGATATCATGTGACTTGCCTCGATTGTCAAACCGCTGAATTAAAGTTTTTCTTTAGTTTTTCAAAAAGAGAAAATGGATACGTACCATTTTAGAACGTGTGTGTGTGTATATATATATATATCTGCGGAGTAGTGTTTGATTTGTCAAAAAAATTAAAGTTAGTGTAAAAGTGACACGTAATAAATTTTGATAAAATAATTTAAAAAATTAAAATTTTTTAAATAAAATTTAAATATTCAAACACGTATATATATATATATATAGAGAGAGAGAGAGAGGGGGGGGGGGAGGTGGGATGGGGGATGCATAATTGAAACGTAATGTGGGGAAGTCGCAACATGCACAAGATGAGAGAATGTAACTAAAAAACAAAACAGCCGTGTTTATGAGAATGGAAAGACAGCTGTTGGGGGCCCTAGTGTTGCCACCCAAAACTCATCCTTGGGGAAAAAATAAAGATACTTCCACATTCCCATCTATCCATCTATACATAGTAGTTGATCCATATGAGTCCTGCACAGATAAATAGACTGCAAATAAATTTAAAAAAAAAATTGCATTAAAACTCTATTATTTTTGTCTCTATTAGTTTGCCTAAAAATTTTACTTTTGTCTTATTTTTTTTTTTTTCAATTTTTATCTTATTATTTTTTACATTTACTCTATTCATTTGAAAATTATACTTTTATTTCAATTGTTTACTAATTTTGAGTCCATCTCTACTTGTGTTAGAATTAATCCTAGTGCTATATTATACGATCCTTTAAACTCATGATACATAGCAATTCATGACTTGGTATACAATAAGTTGGTAGCAACAGCACATGGCAAAACGTACCATATGTAGGGCACTATGACTACAAATGAGGCTAAAAATTTTGGCTCCGATATATATACTATTGATTCCAATGCTCAATTATAATGCACTTGAGTCAGAATCCAATTCAATTTCAGTACTTTTTAATATATAGCTAAGTCACTATCGGTCTTTCGGAAGTGATCATAGTATACTAAATAAAATAAATAATTCTACTTTGTAATTATTATTTATTAGATAGTAATTTTATTTAGTAAAATATTTAAATAAAATAGATCATTTCAATAGGATGCAACAAAAAAAAAAAAATGGTAACGTGCTCTATTTAGTCAAACTCAAGATTTTTATAACTTAATAAACGGACTTTACATTATCGTATTTAGTTTTTGATTTTTTAACTTCTTTCATGAACAGTAAAAAGGAATTTTCACAAATTTATTCCTGAACTTTGAAAATATACTATTCACGAACTCGAAATTGTGGACAAATATTTAAATGTGAGACTATTTACGAGATATAAACAATGGTTAGAGATGGAATGTGTTTTCTGAACTCGCAAGTCTCTATTGGTGTTTCATTTATGGATGTGTCACCTGGGGCTTTCTATTGGTGTGGCTATACGTGCGCGGGCTATGGCCTCATTGTGCATTGCTTACTAGCTTAGGCAGTCTTGGTAATTCCAAAAGGGCTTCTGCTACGAGCTTAGCTTGGCTAAGGACTAGCTTTGGCTATCTTGTGCATGGCCTTCTGGCCATGGCTTTTCAATTGGCCCTTGGGGGCTGTTTTGTGGGTTCAAGGGGGCTGCAGGGTTGCAGTGAAAAATTAAATGTTGAGATTTAATTATTTTTAATTAAATAATTTTAATTTAATTTAATTAAAATTATTTTTGAAATAAAAATAAAAATTAAAAAAATTTAATTAGAACACAATTAATACAAAATATAAAAAATTACGCATCATTAAAGTGAAAATAAATCTCAACCCTTTATTTTTTCACTGTAACTCTTAAAAATCCTATTTTGTGTAATGAGAACCGCCTGTTTAATTAAATACCCCTGTTGAATTACGGTCTTTGGAATTAAAGTTTGGCCTTGACAATGCCTAGGATTTATTTGAGCGGTGCATGCCGAATGTCTTATAAATTGCTCGAATGGCGTTGTGCCCTTATTTCTGTACTTTCTCTGCGTCTATTTGCCTTCGTTCATTTTCTCTTGCACCATAGGTGTCACTTGGGCTTTAAATGTGATGTTTAACACCTGAAAGTTCATAAAACACCACAAATGAAGAAAAATGAGGGGCTCATGGGACTGCAGTGAAAATATTCATTATAGGAACTGCAGTGAAAATATTCATTGTAGAGATTTGTTTACATTTAATCTAATAATTCTAATTTATTTTAATTAAAATTATTTTTAAAATAAAAATAAAAATTTTAAAAATTACAATTAATGTGAAATATCAAAAGTCACATGTCATTAAAGTGTAGATAAATCTCCACTCTTCATTTTTTCACTGCAGCCCCTGCAGTGAATATTTTCACTGCAACTCCCTTGAATCCAAAAATGAGATAATTAAACTAAAAAGGGGCCCATAAGTAAGAATAATTATACAATTAACATGCTAAAATGAAATAGAAATATTCAATATTGCATGCTAATCAAACAAGTTTGTTCATAAATATTTAAACAAGATTATTCACAAGTGATAAATTAACTCATTCACGAATATTTAAACAAGACTATTTTTAAATTATGAACAAATTAATTTACAGATAATTAAATGAAACTGTTTGCAAGTTATAAATAAACGTGTTTGCAACATTTAAATGACTTTATTTATGAATGATAAATAAACTTTTCTGCGAGTTAAATTTAATTTTATTGGAGCTTAATTCGTTTATTTATTGAACTTGAAAAATATATTTGAACTTGTTCATTTAAGTTATTATAAATAAACTCATTCGAAAGTATCTTGTTAACGCTTGGTTCATTTCAATTCTATATTTAAAGCTTAAAATTGACAAAATGTTTATGTAAATAAAAATAAATTGAGCATAAAATAAGAATTTTTTATTTACGTTTTAAAATCTAAAATTTTCAAACAAGTTTTTACCTTTTTTGTGTTAAAAAAAATAAAAATAAAAGTAGGCCTGCCTACCAAACATGTGCTTTGTGGCATGTTTTCAAATATTTGTAAATATAAAAAAAAAAAGGTAAAAAGAAAAAAAAATTGATACCGAGGGAGCATAAAAGAAGAAAGCTTGAAGCAAAACTCAGCTTGGTTGATTTGCACTTTGCAACCCCTGCGTGTAAGGGTGTGATTGAAAACTATTACAATCATAGCACGCGATTCGGTAATTGCACTAAACATGGGGCCACCTTGTTGTAATTTTCCTGATAACGCAAAACAATCGGACACGGACCTTGGAAGAGGAAGAGGAAGAGGAAGAGGAAGAAGAAGAAGAGAACACAAATGTAAGCGCAGATAAAGGGCATCCACAAACCTCAAATGCCACCTCAGCCCCAGCCCACCAAAGCCAACAAGCTATACTTCTTTTACGGCCACCGCAAGCCCTCCCAGAACCGCCCCACCGTCCGCGGCGGCCTCTTCTCCAACCGCAAAACCCTAAACCCAAACTCCAATCCCCAGTTCGACCAATCTGCCAAATTCGATTTCGAAAAATGGGACCCAGACGCACCCAGAAGCCTCTCAACCCCACCCACCAAAACCCCATCCGAGAGCTTCTTCTCCATAGCCCAAAGCCTCTCTCCCATCGCTCGCTACATCGTAGATTCGTTCCGGAAGCACAAGAATTGGGGTCCCCTAGTTGTTGCGGACCTCAACAAGCTCCGCCGCGTGACGCCGAAGCTGGTGGCAGAGGTCCTCAGGGTCCAGACGGACCCCAGACTCTCCACCAAGTTCTTCCACTGGGCAGGTAAGCAAAAGGGTTACAGGCATGATTTTGCCAGTTACAATGCATTTGCTTACTGTTTGAACCGGACGAACCGGTTCCGGGCGGCTGATCAGGTGCCCGAGTTGATGCTTATGCAGGGTAAGCCACCCAGTGAGAAACAATTTGAAATTTTGATTAGAATGCACTCTGATGCTCAGAGAGGTCTTAGGGTGTACTATGTGTATGAGAAAATGAAGAAATTTGGGGTGAAACCGAGGTTGTTTTTGTATAATAGGATAATGGATGCACTTGTGAAAACTGGTCATTTGGATTTGGCAATGTCGGTTTATGGCGATTTTAAAGAAGATGAGTTGGTGGAGGAAAGTATTACTTTCATGATTTTAGTCAAGGGTTTATGTAAGGCAGGGAGGATTGATGAAGTGCTCGGCCTTTTGAATCAAATGAGGAGGAGCTTGTGTAAACCGGATGTTTTTGCATACACGGCAATGGTTCGTCTGTTGGTTGCGGAGGGAAATTTAGATGGTTGTTTGAGGATTTGGGAGGAAATGAGAAGGGATCAGGTAGAGCCGGATGTTAAGGCTTATGGGACTCTAGTTACAGGGTTGTGCGAAGGGAGACAGGTTGAGAAGGGTTATGAACTGTTTAAGGAGATGAAAGAGAAGGGGTGTTTGATTGATCGGGCTATTTATTCGTCTTTGGTTGAGGCATTTGTGGCAGATGGGAAGGTTGGTAGAGCTTGTGATTTGTTGAAGGATTTGATGGACTCTGGATACAGGGCTGATTTGTCAATATACAATCCTCTCATTGAAGGTTTGTGTAATTTGAACCAGGTTGATAAGGCTCTTAAACTTTTCCAGGTCACAGTTCAAGAGGGTCTCGAACCAGACTTTGTGACTATAAATCCCTTGTTGTTGTCTTATGCGGAGTTGAAAAGAATGGATGACTTGTGCAGCTTGCTTCTCCATATGCAGAATCAGGGTTTTGGCATCATTGATGAGCTGTCCACATTCTTCTCATTCATGGTGAGGGAGGAGCATAAAATAATGATGGCTTTAGAAGTGTTTGAAGGCTTGAAGGTGAAAGGTTATTGCAGTGTTTCAATTTTCAATATTCTTATGGAGGCTCTCTACAAGATTGGAGAGTTGAATAAGGCATTATCACTGTTTAATGAGTTAAAAGATTCAAATTTTGAACCTGATTCGTCAATTTACAGCAATGCAATTATGTGTTTTGCTGAAGTTGGAGATATCCAAGAGGCATGTTTGTGCTATAATAAAATAAAAGAGATGTCTTCAGTTCCCTCTGTTGCTGCTTATTGTTTGCTCGTTAAAGGGCTTTGCAGCATTGGAGAGATTGATGCAGCCATGATGCTAATTCGTGACTGCTTAGCCAATATTATCAGTGGGCCCTTGGAGTTTAAGTATGTTTTAACCATACTTCATGTTTGTAAATCAAATGATGCTGAGAAGGTGATTGAAGTTCTAAATGAGATGATGCAACAGGGCTGTCCTCCCAATGATATTATATATTCTGCTATTATCTCTGGTATGTGTAAGCATGGAACACTGGAACAGGCAAGAAATATATTCTCAAATATGAGAGAGCGTAAGCTTTTAACTGAAGCCAATTTGATTGTTTATGATGAGAAACTAATTGAGCACATGAAGAAGAAGACGGCAGACTTGGTGCTGTCAGGATTGAAATTTTTCGGTCTGGAATCCAAGTTGAAAGCAAAAGGCTCTACACTACTGCCAATTTGAGAAGGTGAAATCAGGTACTGATTCATCAGCTTCAAGTATTTTGTGACCTCTTTTGGCATTTGAACTAAGTATTTTGTATAGTTCATTCACGATATTGCTTGAACGGTGACAATCATATTGTGAATCTAATATGTTGACTGGATTTTTATGTTAAAATCAAATTTAAACTATAAATATAGTTGAGGCAAAAATCAGATTTAGTTGAGTGGAGTGCATATTTAGGGATGCTTTTATGGACTGTTTTAGTCCTAGAATTGGTTTATGGTTCTATGTATAATTGATGTGAATAACTCCAAATTCTTGATTGTAATTTTTTATGATTCTGAAGTTAGTAACTCTTTTTTTGTTTTGGTGGGGGTGTTAAAAAAAAAATGTCTCCCTTGATTAGGATGGTCGATATATCTTTGTTGTGTTGCCATGTTATGCTATCCGTTGGGGGGGGGGGGAAGGAACCAGGGGAATTTTTTTTTTTTTTTTAACTTCTATTATTATTGATAAGTCAAGGGAATAATTTTCAAAGAAGAGCTTAATTTTGAATTTTGGTTTTGGTTACAAATGGAGCTTGCTTGGAGCCTTCTTTGGGTGAGTTCAGCATTAGTTCTCATATTTAGTACCATTTAATTTTTTTTCCAGCTGTTTCATTTTATGCAAGATTTTAAAACATTAGTGACTGAAGGTATTCTTTTTAATTGGTAGATTTTCTGGAGTAGGCAGTTGTGATGATCCACGGCTGTTAGTTTTTGTTATTTTGTTTCATTTTCCTTTTCTTTTATACATATATTTATGGTTATACTGTTGGAAATCTCAAAGGAAGGAGAATGCACAAACAAAATTTTAATGGATTAGAAATTTCGTTATTGCTTATGGAATTTCTGGCCTTCTCATCCATGTTTGCCGTGTGATTGGGAGCTTGCCCACTGATGGTCTTTGTAGGTTGATTCTGAATGTTGTATGATTCAAATGGTAATGGCATGTGGATTGCTTGAAGGCTTCAGACATTCATGCAGTGTTCCTGCGGAATCAGAACAAGTGATATTGGCCTAGATTCATTTCGGCTCCTGCAAGGGGATGTTAATCAATTCGTGACCACCGGGGATCAAATTTCACAGGACACTAGAATTCTCAGAACAAAGATTTTTTCAGAAGGTTGAACAGGGGAAGATGCCTTTCTAACACAAGGTTTCCATGCAATGCAGAACAATGTTTACATGTTGATCCCTTTGTTGTGGTGAAATCCCAGCACCATACGTGAACGTGATGATTAGTGAATGCCACTCATCCAAGTGCGTGATTGCTGAACTGAAAATTCATTGGCTGAGGGCCAACATTTCAACATCCATTTGAAGATCATTTTAGCCGTTCCATGAATAGTTTCTATGAAATACTCTGAGATTTATTCATTAGGATGACTTCCTCCAGGCCATAAATCGTAGACGGTTTACCAAGTTTGAGACCAAATTCAGTAAGCCCCACTTTTGGAGGATTGCATAGAAATATTCATGAGGCACTAATTATATTAACTTTATTGTATTGTTTCTGTATTACCTTGGCACATGGAGATGCAGATGTTGACGGCTGCAGCACATCTGGATATTTTGTCCTCTGCTTCACGTCTACTTGTGTCAGTGGATCACTATTAAGATAGTTGCTGCTGTATTAAAAAAAAAAAAATCCTAGAGATTGTATAATTTGGGGTGTAAAATACACTTTGTGTCTTTATACAATTATCAATCTCACTTCAGGACTTATCCTTTCAATTGTACCACTTAACCCTTTTACACATTTAATTCAATTCAATGTTATTCCTCTGTCCAATTCCATTAAAAATTCTGTCATTTGAGTCTTAATAGACAAATGGAAATTCCAAAATGAAATTAGATAGAGGAATAACATTGGAACTAAATTAAATGAGCAGAGACAAATGGCGCTATTGAAATTACATATTCTGAAGTTAGAATAGTGGTATAATACAAGAGTGGCTGAATTTTACTCTAATTTGAGAGACTTGCTCCTGTGTTGCACTGAAAATAAGTATTTCGGTAAGTCTCTTCTGAAGGTTCCTGTAGTGTGCTTTGTTGTATGTGCTTGGGGTGCACTGGACTGGACTACATTTTGATATTGTCCTGTTCCCATGCAATCGAGTTGGAAGGTTCACTTGAATGAATTTTACTTTATTTTATTTATTTTGTTGACATGTCACACTCTCTAGATAGTAAACCTTGGCAGCTTCAAAAAAAAAAAAAAAAAAAAGATTGTAAACCTTGGGTTTGTGAATTACTCACAAGGCTTATGAATTAGACAAGTGTAGGTAAAATTTATGCGAGTGGGCTTGAAGGGTTCTTCTTTGTAGAGTTTCGAATTCATGACTTCCAAGAGTTAACGATTGATGAGACCTCAAAGAGTTGAAACTATGAAAAAATATATATTGTGATTAAATTTGAGTTTTGAAAGAGTCATTATGATTATGGTGGCAGACGAAAGGCGAATTTTACTCAATTAAAGAGACTGTATCTTGGCATCTAACTCATAACCTTTTTGTCGCGTAGGAACAACTTTACTGTTAGCTAAGCCTCATTCTCAGCTCTGCCCTTTTCAATTCAAAATGCTATTTACAATTTTTTTTTTTTCCAAGTCAAATGGTAGAAAGATCACAAATCACACTGGGTACGATGCAAATGTTACAAAATATTTCTCCGTTATATTCTCCAACTACGTAAGAATTAAGTCTTACGAAGCGATCAGCAACCTTCCCAGAAAGAACGAGTCATTATAAAATTTTAGTACTTCCATATGACCAGTGGTCATCTCCACTTGAATAGCCTAATAATAATGCCTAAAATCTGAATTCCTAATAAACATACAAGTAGTAGAATAGAATTATTAACTAAGTGTAGTGGAGACTACAGGTGAGATAGGGCTGTTTCCAAACAATGTCTGTCTAGTGATGCTCTCCCAATCAAATTCACGAAGTTAACCTACATGGATGAAGTCTCAGCCTCCCGTTTGGGCCGATTACGAGTGCGAGAAACTGCAGGCTTTTCCTCTGAAGACATAGCAGCATCACCATCCTCATCTGCTTCCATTATTGCTTGATTAACTGCAATCTGGTACAACGAACAATAAAAGTCAAGCAAAATACAACGAGGTAATAATATTTTAATGGAAGTAATGCAATTACTCTCAAAACAGTAAGATGAATTCTCCAAAAATTTATGAAGATTCCAGTGACATCCTACTTTTACTAATGCTGTTACGCAATAATGACTCATACCCAAAGAAAAAAGATCAGTTGTACATAAGGCTCCCTATCTAGCAGAAACTATTCAATCAGCACCAGGTAAATGTAACAATGATATGTCAAATTGAATTGTACTTAAATCTGCTAATTCGAATGATATTAGTCCATGGTAAAAAAAATTCTTAAGTATTTTACTTATCAATTCTAAATTCCTTTACTTGTTCGGATTATAATATAAATGAAAGAGAAACGCATGGGATTTAGAAAATTAAAATTAATTAAATAAAAAAACTAATATATTGATGAATGCCTTTTACTTTATTATATTATTTTTGATCCATCCAGACAAGGATATATATTCGAGCTTTTATGTTTCCTTTTTGCCCTACTTCTCTCTCTCTCCCCCCCCCCCCCCGCCCCAAAAAACACACCCTAGTGTCTGATAATTAATGAATAGAAATTTATCTTAGAGATTCTTATATCATGCAACTGAATGAATCTTGGAAAATTATTTACATTATTATGAAATGGGCATCTGTTTAAGCTAAATATAGATAATTGTACTCATGCTGAGCGGCTGATGTAAGTCAAGCAACTATTATTTTAACAATGGATTCACAAGTTTCAGGAACTCCGTCAAATATGATAGCACACTATAAACCTCAAAAATGTTTTTTTATTTTTTTAACTTCCCGCTTTGATTTTCTGGTTATCATTGAATCAGATTCATAGTTCAATGCTCACATAAAGACTCTTGGAAAGTTTCTCATTTACCATGGAAGATCAAAACATGCCTCTACAACACAGATGGAGTATTTTTCACAATTATCACAAAGCTAATAAAGTTTTAGGCAGTGGCTACTAGTGATTGTAATTAGAGATTAGAAGAATTTTTTGTTGTCTCGGCTTTATAACATATAAAGGTGTTCTTAATTAAAGAAATCTTTGATCTTCAGGAGGTTGGAATTGCCATTTTTCTGTTCAATTGTAAGCTTGCAGAGGCAGCATGGTGTATTTTTTCTTTTTTTTTTTTTTAAACCTAAGAAGCTAGAGCATTTTGCTAGTTTCTACCATTCTTTATTGGGACAAGGTAAACATCACCCCAACCTGGTCAGAAACAGAAAGTCTCATGCTTATAGCTACTGTATATCTCACAAGGCACATGGCACGTCGGAGGCTTATGTGCTGTACTACTCCGCATTTAGTAGCATTTGAATTTTGAAGGCACATATATATCCCTGAGGATATATTTCAAGACAAACATATTTTATTTTGATAAGGTTAACATATATCAATTGTGAATTTGGTACGAAAACCAAATGAAAAATTAATACAGCATCAACTCTTGATAGTTGATACTCCTTGATGTCATGAAAAGACCCTAATTTATTAATAATTCAATAAAAAAAATTATAGCAACACACTGCACCGCTGTCACTACCACGCAAGATTGATGTTTCAGTGTAACTGAAAATGATAAGCAAGGTTTGCACGATTGTATCTATCCCTGTGAAGTAAAAATCTAAGGTCATCAAAACACATTCCACACATGTTATTGGTGTTTCAGTCAACAAATTTGGCGTCGGTTTTTGGTGAATTACTGTGTTCACAATAATAGAGAAATGATTAATCTAACACTCCTACAACCAAGAATTGCTTTGTTGAGTGTTTTCAACAAACATCTAGTAGGCAAATAAGAAAATTCCAATCACCCTCAAATTTCACCGTCAAATCAACCAAAATATTCAAATTTCTTTACACCAGAAGCCAGGATAAAGTAAAGCATTCAAATCGAAACAAAGACACAAATATAAGAACTGAGTACAAAAACGTTAAACATAAAGAAAGCGCACAAAAAAAAAAAAGACAAAAAACGAATACCTCCTCTAGGAAGTCTTTGTCGAGCTTATCGGCGATTCTGATGGAAGCGAAGACGGTGATAGCGACAAGAGAGAGAGGAAGCACAAATGCAAAGACGTAGGTGCTAGTGCTGGGACCTGCTCGGGTCACAATAGACGAGCCTCGAGTTTTCCGGCGGCAGAGTCGAAGCGACGGCGATTTGGGTATGGAGGGAGAACTGAGCGGAAATTGCGGAGCTGATTTCGGACGCAGATGGAGAACGGGAAAGGCTGAGTTGCAGATGAGGCTCGTCATACTTCTTTTTGGCCGAGCTGGGGTGGAAGATTTCTCTTTTCCCCTCAGGATAATAGTGCTGCCTCTCTTGCAGTTGTACATTACATCGCATTAAAAATAGAGTTTAATTTTATTACAATGTATTGTGATTTTATATATATAGGGTTTGTTTGGAGTAAGAAAAAATGAGATAAATTGAGATAAATTGTGGTTTGGAGAGAGTTCGTAATACGTGCAGTGAGAGAAAAAAGTTGATGTGATATAAAGTTAACAGAGATTTATAGAGATTTTCAGAGATTTTCAACAAATTATTGTATGCCAAACGAGCCCATAATAAAGAGATCGTTTGATTTGCTAAAAATCTTCAAAAAATTTTATAAATTTATGTTAACTTTATATCATATCAATTTTGTCTTTTACTGCACGTATTACGAACTCTTTCCAAACCACAATTTATCTCATTTTATCTCAATTTATCTCACTTTTTCTTACTCCAAACGACCCAAAATATAAAAATTACTATTTCATATTCATTTTCATTTAAAGGCATTGAGATGGCATGGCATTCCCATCTTGAAACTTGAAAGAAGTCTTGGCGGGGGCTTGATTTGAGGAAGGAATGAAGCTAAAACTTGATCGTTGATAATGATTCCAAAAAAAACGGAAGGGGAAAAAAAAAAAGTGATTGAAAAATATTAGAGAAGTGCCTCGAAAAATAATGCCGTTTCTCATTTTTCTCAAGTTATGGTTACGGCATAAGTGAGTATAATAAAGGAAAAAAAATTCATTATTCTTAAAAGTATGATAGTTTAAAATGATAGTTTGGTAAAATAATATCAAATTAAATTAAACTTTAATATGATTAAAATAATTAATAAAATATCCAAGTTATAATTTAAAATGATTAAAATAAATATCCAAGTTATAATATTGTGTCCCAGTTGATTGTATGTCAGGACATGGTGCCTTGGGATATAGGGTGGTGCAAAAATTGATATCCCACATTTGTTTGTAATAAGATAAAGGATATAAAGGATATCACATTTCTTGGTAAATGATTAAATTGTATTTTGTGCAATATTAAATGAAAATATTGGTTAGTTCAAAATTTATACAAAATTTTAAAATATTTATAAGTTGTAATTAGTTAATTAAATTTCACATAATTTCCTAATAAATAATTTATTAATTTATCAATTTTCAATATGTAAATATTTACTTAAAATGATTAACTGCTTGAAAATTAAAATTATTTGCTTGAATTTAATTATTTAATTATGAATTTATTAATTTATCAACCTTATTTTTTTTTCATTTTTGAAAGCTAGCTACGTTCCTTGCGGGGATTATATTTGTTAATTTGCACAGAAAATATCTTAATTAATATCTATATCGTATTAATTTAAAAAAAATCAAAAGTTAGTCAAACTTGAAAATCATCACTCAATAAAAACCGTACGTGTCACATTTCACCCCCAAAAAGTTGTAATAAAAAGTATATCATTTAGAATTTCAGAACCTTTCTACCCTTAATAAACAATAAAGGTAATTTTATTATTATAAAAATATTAGTAACTGCTCGTATTTTTATTCTTTAATGAACGTATTTTGACAAACATCCATATGGGCCATACCTCTAATATCGGTTCCTCCCAGCTAACTACTTTTTTTAATCTTTTAGACATCTTTCAACAACGTTTTCAAGGGTAAATGCATCAGGAACATAATTGCAACAATTTATTTATTTTTATTTCTTTGATTATTGAATTTGCATGACCTGTACAATGGAGTGTACTTGAATGGATTTGGGAGTTAACAGACAGCTTACATACTGTCAGTTCAGTGACACCATAGTTTGGAGCTGTTGAATTAATTAAAATTTAACGATTTCGACGCATCCACACAGTTGAATATAAATCTAATATCCGAGGTCAGCCTTGCCCTTTTGTGTTTGAATCGAAGTGGTGAGGGAAATAAAAAAGACAGGAAAGGGGAAGGGAAATAAAAAAGACAGTGAGGCGGAGGGAAGGGAAGCCAAAAAAAAGAAAATTCCAAATGCAGTTGAAGGTTCCCGTTTACATACCAAAAAATTAAAAAAGGTCCCTGTTTTTCAATGAACTAATATTGTAGACTATCATCAATACAGAGGGATACAAGAGCGGAATGGCCTTCATCAATGCAAAGTTTCTTGCAATTGGAGATCCAGGAATTTACAAACTGGAAGGAACACCACCTTTCGGATGGGAAGGTATTCATTCTAACAATGACTTTGAGCATCCTGCAACTGCACACGAAAAAAACGCAAACATCTCAGGCAAACACGATCGATGAGATGAAGTTATGCATTTAAGCGATCAGATCTCGTATTCTGGTATGAACTAGATGGAAATGAAGTCACCTGTATAGTTCAAGGGAGGTCAGCATCATAGCAGATCCGTGTTAATTCAGCAGTTGCAATGAAACCAGCTTAAAGGCACTTCTAGGCAATAATATGAGAATTGGCAGTGTCTGGAAGAGAAATAAAGGTGGTTTCAATTACTAAGAATAAAAGATTAGTTGTCAAAGTACCTCCATTTCTATTTAGAAATTTTCATCTACGAGCCTTCAAAGAATTAAAAGGAAAGAAACTAGCAACATATGACAGACAAGGAAAGTGGCAAAATATGAAATGGAAAGCTCAGAGATCAAACCTCCTTGGCAGTAGAGGCTTCTTGCTTTATTGATTGTCCAAAGACTTTTGCATCAACCTTGCAATCGAGAAATATATTGGGAAAGATTGTGCAGGCGGCCCAAAGAATAGAATTGAGAGAGAGAGAATCGAATTGCAGAGTTTCGAAGAAGTAAAAATAGTCATAAATAAGCTCTAGACAAACATTAAAAAAAAAAAAAAAAATACAGAAGGGAAAGTTCTTCGGCGTGCATCTTCAATTGATGAAGCAGCGTTGGTTAAAAAAACAAGTAGTTAATTGAATTGAATAAGAATAGTTTTCCAGTATATAAAAGATTAAGCAAAGATCTAATCTATCATAAGAGTCTAAAGGACCGTTTAATAATACTGTCGTTTTTATATTTATATTTATATCTTCATATTTTTTGTGTTTTCTGTTGTCATTTGTTTTTTTAACGAAAACCGTAACTGCATTTGGAAATATAATCTTCTTTACAATTATTAATTTTTTATTTTTATAAAATGTTTAATTTTATTAGTTTTTAAAAAATTAATTGAATTCAATAAAAATATATTTCATATTAATTTAATTAATTAAATTAAATTAATCAATTAAATTATTTATTAAAAATATTCAATTAATAAATATAAAATATAATTTAATTATATTATTTATTAAAAATAATTGAAGATAAAATGAGAAAAAACCGATTAAGATGGTTTGGCCATGTTAGAAGACGTCCAACAGAGGCACCTGTTAGAAGGTGAGAAAGTATGGAGATTGTCAGGAGTAGGAGAGGTAGAGGAAGACCCAAGAGAAACTGAAAAGAAACCATTAAACATGACCTAACCTACCTAAATTTATCGGAGGACATGCCCTTAAACAGATCAAATTGGCGTCGACAAATCCATATAGCCGACCCCACCTAGTGGGAAAAGGCTTGGTTTGGTATTTATTAAAAATAATTAAATAAAATATAATTATTATATCATTTAATTCAAAAAATATAAAATATATTAATTATAATTTAGTTATATTATTAATTAAAAACAAGTAAGTAAAATACTTTTCATAATAATTTGAATAGATTAATTATGATATTTATTAAAAATAATTTAATAAAATATTTTTATATTAAATAAATAAATAAAATAAAATTAATTATTAAATTAAATTAAATTAATTAATTTCATTATTTATCAAAAATAATTTAATAATATATATCTCATATTAATTAGTTAATTTAATTATCTTATTTGTTAAAAATAATTTTTGTTTAATAAAATGAATAAAATAATTTATTTTAATATGATATAACAAAAACTGACAAATGTTAAAATTAACAAAATGTTTGCAACAAAAAGAAAAAAATAAAATAGAGTGAAAACACTTTTTTTTCTTACATTTTTTTGTTCAAATTTTTATTTTTTTAGAAACCAAAAAATATGAATTCCCTCGCAAAAACTTCCCTTGCCTATACTCCATTTTCTTATAGTGTTTCTATTGCTAATTTACAAAATTTTGAAAATATAAACAGGAAAGCAAAAAATAAAAATGTTACCAAACGGGGTTAAGTAATCACTCTTGAAAAAGATTCCATTGAAAAAGATTCCATATTCCAAAAGTTAATTAACGCATGCTTATTTTAAAGCCAAAATAGGACACTAATTTAAGACAAGCACTGTTACAAAAATGCCATTAAAATCATGATGGTGAAATTCTATGTTACATGCACTCTTTAAAATTTTCAATATACCCATGTTGGTAAGTCAACATTTGCATAAGCCTATGAGATAATGTGTTCAACAGATCTACTTGAAGATGCACCCAGCAGACATTTGTAAAGAGTTAATTATATAAATATGCAAAATATTTCCATTTTCTGCACAAACGCACACCCAAGTCCATGTAACATTGGTGAAACTTGTATCAGAAAGTATTTAACCACCTGCTAATTTCATCTAGTGGAAAGGATTTGTTATCGCTTTAGCCAATTTTTTTTTTTTTCCTTGCCATCACAAAAGGGATATTACTATATTTTATCTCCAAATTTAGTTATGGGTATTTCAGAAGTTTTCCGGTCAAAATGGATATTAAAGTTGCATAATTAAGGGCTACAAAATTACAACTATGGATGACATATTTTCCAGTTGAAAAAGAGTCCACAAAATACAGAGACAAATATTTTTCCTTTTGTTTCTAGGGCAAAGGTTTAAAAGAAAACAAAAATAAGGGCACATTATATGAATTTATATTTTTATATTATGTAGGAAAATTTGGCCTTCAAGAAAAGCATATTCTGTTAGTAAATTTTCCCAATGCAAATTGCGGTCTGGCCCTTAGAAAGTAATGGTAAAGTATCTGTCGCATACCTGTTGCTTAACTGATAATTGAGATGCTCAAAGGCTGATCACTTCCTCGTCAATCTTTACAAAGGGGATGTGAGCAATCTTTTTCCAATCATCACCTTCGTCCCTCTGGCAACGAGGTTTCAGCAATGGACAATAACTGATTTTTAATGAAGAGAGGGAGGTGGGAAGGCCCTCTTTCGGCAAGGACTCGAGTCGAGGGCTGTTCAAGATCTCCAGTGTTTCAAGAGAAGGAAGGAGTGGCAAGGACTTGAGTTGAGGGCAGTTCCCGATCTCCAGTGTTTCAAGAGAGGAAAGGAGTTGAAAGCCCCTGTTGTTGAGTGATTTGAGATTTGGCATATTTAGAATGCAGAGACGAGTAAGAGTGGAAGGCAGCAGCCCCTCGTCTGGAAAGGAATCTTCCAGCACACAACCACCACCTTCATTTTCACCAGAAATTGCAAATTCCTTGAGCGAAATCAAGTGGAATATATCCCACTTTCTCCTGGCAGCCACAAGTTTCTTGCATTCGGAAATTGTAAGTGTGCTTAAGTTGGAAGGGAGACCCCCTTCCGGAAATGACTCTATTTCTGGACAATCTTCTATTTCTAGAAAATCGAGAGATGGGAGGAGGATATGCATTTGTTCTGGGAGCGACTTGAGTCTTTTGCAATTACTGACAGATAAGGAATCCAGATTGGAAGCAGGTAATCCTCCTTGACAAAAACTTACCACTTTAGGGCATGAATAGATGAGAACAATCTGAAGGGATGCCAGATTTTGAAGCCCATGCCCGTTCAGAACACAAATGGTTTCAAGATTTTTACAAGAACCGATTCTTAAAGATTGAAGCCCATGCCCGGGTGGAATTGAAAGGGTTTCCAAATGTTCACATGCGCTGACGACTAGACCTTGAAGCTTTGGAAAGGATCCTAGGGCTAGGGACTTGAGAAGACCACAGCTATTAATCAATGATAAATTTTCAAGGGATACGTGGCAGTGCTCCATCTCCACTGACACAGGAAACACTAGTTTCGGACAATCGTTAATACGAAGGACTTTCAACAAACGGACTTGCCTGGCATTTGGAAATGACAAAAGCCTCGCACAATTACTTATCGCCAACTCCTGCAAATTTGTTAGGGAACGTTGGTCCGACGTCAATTCCTCTAAATTTAGCATATTTGACATCTTCACTTTTACCAGAGAAGACCAATATTCCAATCCCAATTCAACACCATCACAATGGCGCAATGCTAATTCGCCTCCTCCGGCTAAACTAGTCTTTGGAACTGAAGCCTTAAGAGCTGGGCATTCCTCAATCTCGAGTTTCACCCAAGATGGAATATCTTGGGGTAAGCTTCCCTTCAGGTTGGGACACTTGATTACACAAAGCTCTCGAAGCTTACAAAACTCTCCAGCCCCTACCATCTGCCATTCCTCCCATTCCAACATTTCCTTGAAGCGAAGAGTCTCCAAAGATTGAAACGGTTTGGCTGACGTAACATCCCTGTAGAATCCCTGATCCACCACATGTATTTGCTTCATCCTTGCAATTTCAAGGTGTTTCAAAGAGGGAAGTTGACCAAGGGATGGCAATGAAAAACAGTAATCACATTTGTCAAGACGCACCGACACAATGTTCGAGAAAGACTCATCCCCCAACCAATTTGGAAAACTCGTGCCCCCATAATTTTCAATTGTGAGGCGCATCAAGTTTGTATGAGGTTGCAAGTTATTGAGTACTTCTCTTTCGTTTTGTGAATCATCGGTGGTGTTACCCCATTCCAACACCAACTCTTCAAGGTGCTTTTTCTCATTCAACATTGCTTTTGATGCATCTGTGCGGCTCAAGACATTTTGCAAGCTTGAAATGCGGAGTTTGCCCCGAAGATCACAAAGCTCCTTCAACTCATTAATACTTGACCGACTGCATTTTCCCACCACAAAATTAGATAAGGTTTGGAGGCTTTTTAATTGACTCATTTGTATTGGCATTTCCTTTAAATTAGTTCCTTCAATATCAAGATGGCACAAACAAACGAGTTTTCCAATCTCTGTTGGTAAGTTTGTGAGATATCTACAATTTGATAGCAGTAGTGTTTCCAAATTAAACAGTGTGCAAATTGTATCAGGCAATTGTTTAATCTTTGTCCCGGATAAATCCAAATAGCGAAGGTGTATCAAATTGCCGATTGAAGGAGGCAATTCTGTTATCTCATAGTGTGATAACGACAGAGCCCATAAGCACTGTAGTGTTGGCAACATATCATTCAATACCCACTTGGACAAGCACGAACTGCCGAAGCAGAAATTATTTGGACTTACTGGTAAAAAGGTCCTTAAACACCTGGCCTCTTTAAGTGCATGCAATTTTTCAAAGCTATCATATACGTAGCTTCTAACATATGAAAAATGGCGGACCTTTGTAGAAATATTTTGTAGCTTCTTGCCATCCAACCTGAAAGAAAATTGTCCAGACACAACTTGAGCTAGGTCATGAACTAAATCATGCATTACAAAGGAGGAGCGATGGGCACTTGATTGTTGAAAAAATGACCTTGACAACAGCTCCTCAAAGCAATCATCACCTAGCTTTTCCAAAGTTCTGTTACTTTTGGGATGCCGTACAAATCCTTGAGCAATCCAGAGCAAGATTAGCTCCCTTTTATTAAATCGATAATCCTTGGGAAATATGGAACAATAAGTAAAACATTGCTTTAACTGTGAAGGGAGATAATAGTAGCTCAATCTCAAGGCTGGAAGAACCTCATCCTTTTTCATCGGCAAGTCCCATATGTCACTCTTCAATATGCTATCCCATTCTTCAATCTTAAAATTGGATCGTAATAATCCAGCAATTGTTTTTACAGCCAAAGGCAAACCTTTGCACTTTTGCACGATCCCCTTACCAATCTCCTCAAGCTTGGGATAAGCCCCAAAATCTCCTTTACCAAACACAGATTTAACAAACAGCGACCAACAATCATCATTTGATAACTGCAGCAAACAATGAGGGCAAACAGCTTGCATGACAGATGCAACACTAAGATTACGGGTGGTCACAATAATCTTACTTCCATGCGCCCCCACAGTGAAAGGAGCTCTCAAGGTGTCCCAATGACTGTACTTCTCATTCCAGACATCGTCCAAGACAATTAGAAACTTCTTTCCCCTCAATCTCTCCTGCACACTAAGTTGAAGAAAATTCAGGCTTTGGGCCTCGCATTTACCGGAACCCATTTCTTCGAGAATGGTTCTAGTAATTCCGATAATATCAAATTGATCAGAAACACAAACCCACACTTTGATGTCAAAATGCCCATCCACCCTGTCATCATTGTACACCAGTTTTGCCAGGGTGGTCTTGCCAATTCCACCCATCCCAACAAGTGGAATCACATCAATGTTATTACCACTGGCCTCAGCAGAAAGCACCAGTTTAACAATCTTCTCCTTTTCATCATCCCTTCCAAACACCTCAGATTCATCCACCAAAGAACTCGATGGTAATCTGTCAGGCCAATTCCTCCCAACAACGCCCTCTCTCAAGCCAAGGACGTCTTTTTCTTTCAAAAAATACTCTAATCTATCAACCACCTCCTTTATCGTCGACTCAATCTCTGGGTCAAATAGATCAGTGCAAGTGGAGCTGGGACGAATTCGTACCTGGTTTGGGCCGCTATGGTAGTCGCGTTCCGACTTAGATCGCAGAGTGATAGTCGCAATCTCATCCAGCAAGTCGTCGGCGTGGTAGATAGCATCTTTGAGCTCGTCGACCCATTCTTTTACGGATGGGTTAGTGATCTGCTGTTTCTCTGCGTCGTCCAGCACGGCGTTGACTCCCAGTAAGGTTAGCTTCAACTTCCTGAGGAGTCTATCGTCGTAATTTGGTCGCCGGAAGAAGCTGAGCACCTCGCGAGAAGCCAAGCGATCGAACAGCACTTGAAGGGTAGCAGAGAGGAACGCCCCTCCAACCAATTCTGCGGCCATTTGCTCTCTCTCTCTCTGCCTGCAAAGTAAAAAAGGATCAGATGCCGAGCACAAAGAGAAGGAGGCGATTGAAGTAGAAAGACCAAACTCATGGCGGTGACTTCTCCGTTGACCTAACTGTTAAAAATAAAATATAATATAAAAAAATTTCATCGCTGGAAAAACTGTAAAATTGTGCTGTTATTTATAGACATGAACAATGAGATTTTGTGATTGTTCTATCACAGAAATTGTTGATCTTCAAAGAAAGAAAAAGAAATTCTTTGAAGAATTTGCAAATAATTTTATTAGTTCAGTTGAAAAAATAAAAAATAGATTTTGTGAATTTGAATGATTGAGTATGATAAATTTAAGAATAAGAGTTCTTTATTTGTATAGCTTTTTGTATTATATATTTTTTAGTTTACTTTTTTTTTTAAGTTTGAATCCCATTCAAATGACTAAAATGCCATTTGGGGTATTAATTTCGCATATTAATTTTATTAAAGTATGAAAAAATTTAAAATATAAATAAGTTGACATAATCTTTTGAGATCTTTTTTTAGAGGTCTAAGCATATAAATTAGGTTGACCTTTTAAGTTCACCTGATCTTATTTCTTTTCACTCTTGTATCAACTCCAGTCATGTCGACCGATTTAAAAAAATTCAATACTAAAACGTAGAAAATTTGAATTTTAAAAATTTAATTTCAAACGTATAAACTTTAACTTTTCAACAAAAAAAAATTATCATTTTTAATATTCTTCTCTTTCCACAATCTCTAATTATTTACGTACGTGTGTGTATATATATATATATATATAGAATACATATATATATACCAATAGAGATCCGGTGAATTGACTTCTTTTGTTACCGTTCACAAATCCTAGTTAGAGAAATATAAAATTTATCTTATTAGTCATTTTTTGGTTTTTTTTATTTCTAGTTCCTATAAGCAATGATCAAAAGATACTATGGCAACAAAAATAATGTAAATTTTTCAGAATGTTGATTGTTAAGATCTGTTTATGTTCGATAGAAAAGATAATTTTAATTACGACGAGTGAAAAAGAAAATTGAAACAAATGAGAGAAAGAGTGTTAGGAGTATATTTAATTTTATAATAAAAAATTATTTAATTTTATAACAAAAAATTTAACAAAGTCAATGACTAAATTAACGAAAAGAGGTAAATGTTAATAATTTTATAAAATAAATTTAGGGAGATAAATATAAATTCTAAATATTGAAGGGTGGTAAATTACTTAAATGTTGAAGGAGATAAATATAATTCATCCATTTTTTTTATGAAAATCATCTTTGAAACTTTGATGGAAAAGATTTTTAGGGGAAAAAACTTTACATATTTTTTGACCGGCCAAACAATTAAAAATAACTAAAATATTACTCAAAAACATTTTACATCAAAATAAACAGAGCCTTAATTTCCAAGAGCCTTAATTTCCAAATGTTGATGACAATAGCTAAATAGGTGAAAAAACTTGAGCTGTAACATTTTCCTTTTTGAAATAATCATTCACGTGTTTAACGTATTAGATTTTTTTTGTATTTTTTTTCTCTAAACTTATAAAACAAAAAGATAATTGCCTTTTTAACTCCTATACTTATAGTAAAAATCCCTTATACTCTTAAATTTTAAAAACTTACCTCTACATCGCTCGTACTTGAGATTACAATAAATAACAAACGGTGTTCAATTTTTAAGTGAAAAAATAAAAATACCTACTAAAAATTCAACAAAATAAAAATTATAAATGTAAGTAAAATAAACTACATGATGTATAAGTGTAATTTTTCAAGTTATTAACAGTTAAAATCGTTTATCTTTTACAGATTTTTAACATTTTCATTTTAATTTAAAATACGAGGGATGTGAAAATAAATTTTTTTAAGTTTAGGAGTGCAAATAATTTTCATCTTAAATTATAAAGGGTATAAAGATAATTATCCCTAAAACAAATGATGACAAATATAAATACTTTTCTTTCCTATCTAACACAAAATAATAATAATAATAATAATAATTAAAAATCTTCATTCTTTACATAATAAAGTATTGAATATGTTTCATAACATTTGATGTTACTAATATGTACAAAACAATCACAGGCCAATATTTCCCATTATTACAACAATATTGTGAGTTTCTATAAAACTATAACCTTACCGGCCTACCCAACTATGGCTAAACTACGGACACTAAACCCCCAAAAATCATATAAGTATGATTCAACCACAATAACAATTGTGGTTGAGTAACGTTACACAATCAATAAAATCTGCTCAAAACAAAAAATAATCAAAACGACAGCATAGCTACACGATACAAAACACACTTTACGCTTCAATTACAAAGTCATCATCTGCGCCCGGGGGAGGCAACGATGGCACAGCTGCTTCTAAAGCCTTCTTAGCAGTTGCATGAGACTCTTTGCTTTTACCAATCTTTCTGGAGGATAGCGATTCAGAGCCAATAGCCCTTGATGAGTTAGAGCTCTCGATGGAAGCTGAGAACCTCTCCTTTGATAGAGTCGTTGGGGCCGATGCGATAATAGAACTGAAGACACCCGACTCCCCCAAACCTTGAATGATGGCCTGAAACATACAATAGGGAAGAGGAAAAAAGGTGGAAGAAATCATAGATAATGATCGGCATTTACATTATGGACACAACAAACAACAAAATCTTCTCTCAAACTTTAGGCAAGCGCTGAATTTAGTATGCTTTGTGCAAAAAAGGAAGTCTAGAAGTGCGTAATAAACAAGTTGAAGGTGACAGCAATTGTTTGCACGAGATCGTTGCGATTGGGATAAAATATAAAACAATTAGAATCATAGATAGTGGTTAGATAATCATGATTTTTTTTTTAAAGCAGAAAAATAAGGTGACATTTAGTTTATTTTTTTATTTCTTGTTTTTTATTTTTTTATTTTATGTTTTAAAAATCTTAAAATAAAGAAATAGAAAATTGTTCTATTTTTATTATTTTGAAATTTTTCTTATTTTGAATTAAAAACCTTTAAAATGACTTTTTGTTATTTTTTATTTTATATTTAAGCTCATTTTCTGTTTTTTAAAACAAAATTTAAAAACAAAAGTAAGCAAGTGTGTTTTGAGTTTTTTTCCTTATTTTCAAAAGTAAATAATGAAAAATGAGTTCAAAACAAAAAATCGAAAACAAAAACAGAAAATAAAAACAAACCAAATGAGCTCTAAATGTTTCAAATTTTCGATCTTTTCTAATCAAGGTCATCAACATGCAGTAAAGTAAAAGATCGTTGCTTCTGTCCATTAACAGTTGGGATGAAAATTTTCTGTCTTTAATTTGTATGACAATAAAAGGAAAAAAAAATTGAAAAGCAAAAGCAAAATTATGGTTCTGTTTATGTAAAAACTGATTTCTCTGGTGAAACAAAATGCAACTGTTTCACAACAATGTCAATAATGCTAACATCCTAAAGTACCTTTAATTCATGGGCGGATGAAGAAAATTAACTCAAAAGATTTGTTCATTTGAAAAAATCATTTGTTCCAATGGGCATTGCTATTGAGTCAGTAATTATCCTTACCATGGGAGCATATATGCGAGTCAAAATGCCCTTCTTCAACAGCTTCTTGTTTATTGTTTTGTCAGTCCACACAACATGCTCACGGTACCTTAGAACAACAAAGAGCAGACGCAAATTCACTATTGCATCCATAACTTCAAAACCAAATTATCTTTCAAGAATATTTCAAAGCAATCGCAAAAACAAGATAATAGATTCTAACAAAATAGTAGACCAAGATGAGAAAAGTCAAAGCCGTTTCAGGAATTTATAGTTTACCAGGTTAGCATTTCCTCTTCTGTCACAGTTAAAGCAATTATGAAGGCCTCCAATTAACAATACATACATAGTAAATGGAAGATTTGACAGAAGGAAAATAGATCCAAGCAAAACCAGAACCCATCAAGGCTCAATTCCTTGCCACTCAAAAGATTGTAATTGCAATAAAAGCTAACAGTATCCAGGAATAATTTGTTTAACTTTCAAAATAAACAATTATAACTTTGACCAGTCCGGTCCAATTCCAGCCTCCAACTCAAAGAGATGGTCTGAAAAGAGCTCTTTTTCTACAAGTGCTAAGGATGGTGGTCCATGGGACAGGTGGCCAGTTTTGTATATCCATTAGTTGGATGCTCCTTGAACGAGGTAGTGGCGATGTCTTCTACACGGCCAGGTGCCACAGAGAACTGTGATTCTGTGGCATGCTTCCATAAATGTTGACTTGTAGTGTCTCTCCCTTGATAAATTGGGGAATTCCCAAAAGATCTCCTAACTCTACCCACCAAACCAAGCGACGGAGAATAGCCACAAGACCCTCATAAGCGGTGCTCTTGGGTGGAGGACATCATGAGAGAGGTTCCTGGGTCTTGCTTCTGGGCCAAAGTGGAGACAAGCCTTGAGGAAACAGTCTCTGCTTAGATTAAAAATGTATCAAGGGAAATTAATTCAAAATTTCTGCTCTTGTTTGTTTGTAGTGGAAACTAAAAGGAAAAAAGTATGTGATTCGAGAAAGTAAAAAGTAAATAAATTAAAAAAACTAATTTATTAATGAACGTCTTTTTTTATTATATATTCTTGGATCCATTCAAATAAAAACGTGTGTATTTGAGATTTTATGTTTCTTTTCTCGTTGTCCTATCTTTTCTCCCTCCCTCCCTCCCCCCTCTTCCTTTTCCCTTACCAAATTCTCATTCCAAACACATCCTAAGTGTATTCGAGGTTTGGAGAAGATCTCCCATTGTGAAAGGATTCCTTAGTCTAGAGGAAAACACCCTTGAGAAAGGGGTAGCAAGAGAATGTCCCACGGCAAGTATGGGGTCAAGAAAGTAAAGCTCGAGATTTGGGATTTGGAGTCGAGCACAGAAGTCCAAGGCCAACCTCGGGTTGAATGCAAGGCACAAGAGCGAGGGGTTTGGGGTCAACAGAGCACCTATGGAAAATCCCTGAGAGAGAGAGAGAAGAGGGGGGCCACATACCCATGGTTTGAAGGGGTTCAAGGGGGCTGTAGTGGAAAAATGAAGAGTGAAGATTTATTTGCATTTCAATGACACATGACTTTTAATATTCCACATTAATTGTACTCCAATCAGATTTTTAAAATTTTTATTTTTATTTTAAAAATAATTTTAATTAAAATAAATTAAAATTATTAGATTAAATACAAACAAATCTCCACTCTTCATTTTCCACTGCAGCCCCTGCAGTGAATATTTTCACTGTAGCCCCCTGGAACCCGGTTTGAAGGGGGACTCCCTTCGCCAAGTGTCATGCACAGAGGTTGAGATGCTCATGTGGAAAGGCCCAACTATTGATGATGTGGCACGTTGGTCTCAAATATACAAATAAATTTATTGTTTAACAACGCTTGCACTTATTCTATTCGTGAAATTTTTTTTTAAATAGTTATATTCGTGATTTTGGACGCACTTGTCTATATCCACTGCACAATTTTGAGTATCAGAGACGGATTGATATGAGTTAAATTGTACTACTGTTTGGAAATAAATAATACATAACGTAGAGACGTTATCTACGGCACGACAATTAGCAAAGTCCTATGGGATAAGAAATAACTTAATCCTGAGTAAGAAGAAAGAGAGAGAGTGTTGAGAAGGGTTTCAGCTATGATGGAGAATAAATCTCCTTCTAGTTGATGATGGAGGCTGATATTTATAAAGGAGCTCAAGCCATGGAGACCAGGAAATTTTAATGGACGGGATTAGATTATGTTTAAAATTTCTCCTAGACATGCAAAATCAAATTTTAATTTCAATTGCTTCATCTCAAGTAGAATGCTTTAATTGGTTAAAAAAAAAATTATATATCGTGATATTTACCGAAAAAAAATTTATGCAAATCATGAAATCACACATTCCTTAATAACAGGAAGAGTAAGGAGAAAATAAAGAACAATGAGAAAAATAAAAACGTAAAAACAAAAAATAAAAATAAAATAAAGAGTAAAGAAAGTAATTCAGCTCACAGCTCTGTCAAATTCCAACATAAAGCATCTCTTAACATCTTCCTTCGTAGGCTTGCACCCGCATCGATCACATCCAGAAGTCAAGTCTGAAAATTTGGCATGTGTGTAGTGTAGAATAGCAGTCTTTTAAAATTTTATCTCACTAACAAAAAATAAGTTGACATCATCCATTAGAAATTATAGCCTTTGACAACAATATAGCCCTTTTACCATAAATTTCCTTAACACAACATAAAAGTAGTAGACTTAGAGAGAGAAATATGTAGATAAGCAAGTAATTACTTATGTAACCAGTATAATATATGGTTATTTGGGAAGACTTGGGGTCTTCATATAATTGTACGTGCCATCTGTGAGCACCATTGGGACGAAGATGATCCTGAATTCGAGCAGCTGATTTCCCATTTCCATAAGTCAAGAAGTAGTTTGGATTACCACGTGTTGATTCCCTGTACATGCCAAAGGAGGTATCCTTTGGAAGATGGTCGTAGTTCGTCTTGAACATCGATACCTACAGGAATACATACCAAAAGAGAATCAAATACAATCCTCTTCCATAAAACTCTCTTGATTCGTTCCGGAGTTGGAAAGCCACAATCCTTTTTCAGTCTTGATCTTATAAGGAAATATCTATGCTTCAACTATTACACCAAATTGTGAGTTTACAAGAATCGTACAAGGTAATATCTAATCTCACCCATATTTTTTAAGAGTTCTCAATGGAGGCTAACGGCTTGTCCTCCCTCCAATAGGGTTGTTGGGGCCGATGCGATAATAGAACCGAAGACGCCATGGCCATGCTCAAACCTTGAATGATGACCTGAACATACAATAGACAAGAATAAATTAAAGGTGGAGGAAATTATCACCGAAAGAAAAAATAAAAAAATTTGGGAATCACAGGATAATGGTCAGTGTTTATGTTCGGCAGCAAAAATTACCGCAGGAACTGCTGACCACGCCAGCCGGAAATGCAATCGCCGACCTGCCGAACAAAGACAGAAAGAAAGGTGACGGCCGGAGAAGAGGTCTCTGACCGGAAAACCCTCCGATGATTAAGTCAGCAAGTCGCTTAAAAAGGAAACTTTTTTAGGAACAAGTGAGTAAAAGCTTGAGTTGGCAATAGTCAGCTTACCTTTGTGGTTCAGTAGAATATCCTATTTATAGTAGTCTGAGTAATGATTAAAGCATACCTGCGACTTGACGTTACGCACACTGCTGTGTCCCTCTTTTCTATCCTTGCTTTAAATACTCTTCCCCTTCATTTAATGCCTCAAACCCCTCATTAATACACCATGCCTTTCATTTAATGCTTCTGGCGACTTAACACGGCATTACAACCGGAATTTCAGGGTCAGACTGTCTTCCTGTCACATCAGCCACCAAATCGTGACGAGATAGACCGATTTAGTTACTTCCTCAAAGACAAATACCCAGTTCAATCTTAACTAAGGTGCATTTATGGTCACGAGCCCTCTTTAAAGGCTGTGGGTCCCAGGTTCGATATTTACTAGCCGCCAACAGATAGGCCGAGCAAACTAGCTTCCAAGATCCTCGGCTATAGCCACGTGGCAATACACTGTTCATTGATGCTGAGGTTCAGGGTACTCTTTGGAACACTAACTTTGAATCATGTGTTCACGTATAACACTCACGTGGAACTCTCGTGCCATTAATCAGTTGTTCGGCAGGACGCCACGTGTCACGACGGAACGTGCTCGGCGAATGATTATGTGGCTCACACGAGTATGTTTGGCACTGGGCCACGTGGCGCCAGACTACATTTGTTCGGCACAAGTACAGCTTAATATTATTTTACCCAACATTTTGCCCCCACTCTGGTTGGAAAAAGATATTTTCCGAGCAGAGTAGCAGAGCAGAATAACCTTACCTTACAGATCCTTCAATCTCCCTACACCGTTTGTCGTTTAGTATCTCCCTGACGCACATCAAATCTGATTGGACTCTTCTCTCTCCTCGTAACGACACGCGTAGTGCCCTTTCAGCTTTTCATCTGCCACGCCGCTTACGCGGATTCCCAGATTCAGGGGTGTTAAAACGTGAATGGTCAGAAATTTAAAAATTGGGGCGGTAATAAATGCCATTTTTGCCGCTCGTTGCCTTTTCATTGGAAACGTTTCAGTTACCCTCACAGATACATACACATATACATATATACCTGGTTCATCTTCTCTTACTTCCTTTCCGCGATTCGAGCCATCAAATTTCCCTTGCTTCTTTCCCTCTGAGTTTTCATCTTCGCGAGCCTTCATCCTTCCCGTCGTTCTTCGTTCCTGGTGAGTTAATCCCCTTTTTACTTCAAATCTTCCGTTATGGGTAGACTCGCAAACGAGCTAAGTTCTGAGGAGAAAGTTAGGATTTTCAAGGAGAAATACCAAATTCCTCAGAACGTAGGTATTAGGCTCGCCGAACAAGGCGAGCGCGAAACAGGGGAATTCCCCATAGTGGCAATCACCGAAGGTGGCCTTAGGTTCCCCCTGCACCCTTTTCTTCGCTCTATGATGAGCATTCTGGACCTTGGCCCTAGGAACCTCACCCACAACTTTTATAGAATTGTTAACGGGGTAATAGAAATAAACAGGCGATACGGATTCCACATATCCGAGTGGGATCTTCTTTACTGTTACTCTATCCAGAAGGTGAGGAAGGATGAGAACAGGTGGTACCTGAAATCCCGACCAGAAAAGGCCTTGGTCCACATGCTGCCTGATACGATTAAGTCGGAAAGTGACCTGTGCGTCGTCACAGGTCACTGGACACACGATCCAGACGAAGATCGTTTTCCAATCGTCCCTCGGGTTTCATTGGGCCCAGGTTGGTTGATTTCAAATGCTACCAGTTCTTATTCTTCTTCGGCATTTTATCCTCACTTTTAAGCATGCTAACTGTTTAATTTAATATCTGTGCAGCCGTCCAGTCAAAGAAGTTCTGGGCTACTGGCCTTCGTGCTGACAAGGATCATCTTAAGGAGGTGTTCAAATTCCTTGGAGGTCCAGATCTCTATCCCTTCGCCAGAGCGGTCCCAATTCTGTTTAACTTCACCCCCTCTCACCAAACGTTTATCGCCCCTCCTCAAGGTTTCGCAACCTCGGAGGCTATCAGGCGTCTTCAGTGGTGGTTCCGGGCTTCTGCTGAAGAGAAAGAGAATTACTACGCCTTAAGGCATCCAGGGTGGACTCGCCCCCCTCCATTCGCTATTCCATTGGTTGCCAAGCAAGTTCAAGCCCCTCAAGTAGCAGTTCCTGAGCCTTCCGAGCAGCCGAGGAAGCGAAGATTTGTTCTTTTAGACGAGGAGGAAGAGGAAGAAGAAGAAGAAGTTGAGATACCCCCTGCCTTTGACTACTTCTCAGATTTAGAAGGGGAAGAAGAAGAAGACATGGCCCCAAAGATCGACTATAAGAAACTTGCCATGGCAAAGGCAAAGGGGCAAAGGGCCGAAGAAGCCCAGAAGAAGAAGGCCGTCGAGCAAAAAGCTGGTGGGAAGAGAAAGATCGATGAGGGGAAAGCCCCTGCTCCTTCAACTGCCGAGCAGATAATGAAAGTGAAAATGGAGAAGGGGAAGGAGCAGGAGGCAGCTCAAAAGAAACCATCTGGTCCTCCTGAGCAGAAGAGGGCCAAGACACAATCGGCAGACACAACTCAAACGGCCGAGCAGTCGAAACTGCCGAAGGAGGACGCCGCGAGGGGGCCAGCACCTTCCAAGGTCGTGCCACCCACCAAAGACGCACCACCAAGAACCTCCGAGCCGTTACCTACTCAACCGATTGGGCCCGTGCCTCTTGCTATCGAGTATCCGGCCAATCCGGTTCGAGACTCCCCTCCATTTATTCCACAAATCCTTATTCCCAGCCTCGAGCACCCTCAAGGCCGTCCCTTCACTGTCCAAGATACAGCCCTCAACCACGCCGAGGAGTATCTCAAGGGTATCATCCCTCCTCGGGATGTTCATAACACAAGGAAGAATAGAACGGAGGATATCCACAAGACTCTGATGAAGAACATCATCTCTGTAAGTACAATAATATTCCTTTATGTGCATCCTTCGTTATTATAATTTTTCTAACTTTCTGTTCTTTCTGCAGACTTCTCTCCACACGATGGAGTTAATTGCTCGGAGCCAAGCCTCCGAAGCCAGAGCCGAGCAGGATAGGACGGACATAAAGGAGTTGAAAGCGAGTGTGAGGACCTTGGAGAAGGAGAACAAGAATCTTCAATCCAGCAATGACGCTCTGGCAAAAGAGAGAAGTCAGCTTCGAGATGATAATAAGGAGATCGAGCATCAACTTAATACTGCCCTTGGCCAAGTTGCTGGAAGCATAGCTCGTGTGCAATCAATGGATAAAATCCTAACTCGTAAAGACGAGGAGCTGTTAGAGGTCAAGGGCAAACTCTCAAGGGCCGAGATTGAATTGTCCTCCACAAAGACTGGACAAGAGTTACTCCTGAAGGAGTTGGAGGCTTCCAGGGCCGAGCAAGGGAAATCGAAGCAAGAGCTTGCCAACCTTCGAGCAGAGCTTGCACTGAAGACTCGAGCCCTGGAAGAGAAAGAAGCTGCTCTCCGAGAAGCCGAGGAGAAGGCCAAGGCTGAAGTGGAGGCCCAGATCAACGATTGCATGGATCAGATGAGGGATGCTCACAACGACTTCTTTCTTGAGGGTTGGGAGGCTGCAATGAAGAGGAACAATATTGATCACACCAACCCCATATACAAGGAGGTCCCTTATCCTGATCCAGAGCGCCCAATTCCCCAGTTCAGCTTTGAGCGTCCACCTCAAACTCCCTCAATTCATACTGCCGAAGAAACAATTGACGAGGGGGAGGTCGAGGTGGATAGTGCCCAGAAGGACACCTCCCAGGCGCTTGAACAGATTGATCTAATAGTGGAGAGTGATCCTACTAAGGGGGGAGAGAAGTGAGCCTTCTTGTACATATGTATATTTTTTCTTTTATTCGGATGTAACAATATAGAACTTTTGGCTCTAAGTAAATGAAAGTAGTTTGGTATTTCTCTAATCTTGTTTTATTTTTCTATGTCTTTGTTTCTTTAGAACTGCCGATGAATTGATTGGGGAATGCCTTAACTGGCTTGCGGATGAAATTATAAGAGTGCAGCCGAGGAGTACCTTGACGTTTTTTCCTACGAGATAGCTACAAACCCTTACAACAAATGTTAATGCCCCATCTAAGATTTAGGGTAGCCTCTTCGGTTGATAATCACGTAAAAATGTATTGTAACTGTACTCTGAAGGATGTAATAAAAGCTTTTGAATTGTCTCCTATTGGCAGTCTGTCTTTCCGTTTATATGTTTTATGCTTTATATTGAAGTATGTATCGTGAATGGATTTGTACCACTTTGCTGAGCAACTATAACTCTTAACAGAAATACTTTAAACATTAAACCTTTCAAGGGTAACAAGCTCATGTAGTAGTTTGCTTTTCATCAAATGACTTCAAGCTTTTGCTAAAGAGGCATAAGTTTAATTAATCTCACATACCTCGATAAGTTCGGCTGTCCTCCAGCTTTCATATAATATAGGAGGTAACTATCTTCTGACAAAACTTCACTATTTAATCTCATACCGAGCATCGGAAAAGTAATCCTTTATGATACGAGGGCTTTTGCACACTAGCGCCGAGCTTCTTCTAAATGCTTCTTTGTGTTGCTAGGACTTCTGCTTCTATTGTACCAACGCTAAGGAAACTGAGTGTGACTTCTTTTCTTTCCAATTAATAAACCAAGGAATCGAATCTTGATTTAAAAAATCGTATCTGGTCGATGAATAAACCAGGATTGAGCCACCATCAGAAATGATGTGGATTATTTCTGTACCCATGGTCGGCGAACCGAGCATGGCTTTCTTTTGATAATTCTTTTCAGGAAGCTGAGGAATTGAATCTCAGTCTAAGAGAATTTCCTGGTCAGTAAATAAACCAGGATTATACCAACGCCGGGCAAGCCGAGCGTGGCTTCTTTTGATAATTCTTTTCAGAAGACTGAGGAATTGAATCTCAGTTTAAAGAGAATTTCCTGGTCAGTAAATAAACCAGGATTGTACCAACGCTGGGCAAGCCGAGCGTGGCTCCTTTTGGTAATTCTTTTCAGAAGACTGAGGAATTGAATCTCAGTCTAAAGAGCATTTCCTGGTTAGTAAATAAACCAGGATTGTGCCAACGCCGGGCAAGCCGAGCGTGGCTTCTTTTGATAATTCTTTTCAGAAGACTGATGAATTGAATCTCAGTCTAAAGAGCATTTCCTGGTCAGTAAATAAACCAGGAATGTACCAACATCGAAGGAGATGGGGCATTCTTTTCGTACCAATGCTCGGGAAGCCGAGCATGGCTCTTTTCCATGCCACCACTTAAAGAGATGTGGCGTCTTTTTGTTAAGCAGGGAGTGATTTGAAGCTTTTGAATTTGCTTGTGCCTTGCAAAAAGAATTGCTTTTCAATAAACGTACAAAGTCTGTAATCAACAAAAGAAAAAATTAATGATAGTACAACTTTAGATGAGCTATATTCCACGGTCTTTTGATTGGCTTTCCCTCCATGTCAATTAACTTGTAGGCGCCATTGCCGAGCACCTCAGAGACGAGGAATGGTCCCTCCCAATTAGCTCCGAGTTTTCCTTCAGTTTGATCTTTCCTGCTTCCCATCAATTTTCTCAGCACCCAATCGTTAGTGCTGAATTCTCTATGTCTGACCCCTTTATTAAATTTCTTCCTTGTCTCTTGCTGGTAGTTAGCTAACCTTAGTGCTGCCAGTTCCCTTCTTTCATCGATTAGATCCAGGCTTATTCCCATAGCTTGATCATTCTCCCCTCTGTCAAATGATAGAGTTCTGATGCTCGGGAGGCCAACTTCCAAGGGTATGACGGCTTCAACACCGTAAGCCAGAGAGAAGGGAGATTCTCTGGTTGATCTTCTAGGGGTTGTTCGGTAGGTCCACAGTACTGATGGCAATTCATCCACCCATCTTCCTTTTGCCGCTTCCAGTCTTTTCTTAATCCCATTGAGAATGACTTTGTTCGTAGCTTCGGCTTGACCATTGCTTTGGGGGTAAGCTGGTGTAGAGTAAATATTCTTGATTCCATATCTAGAACAATATTCCCTAAATGAGGCACTGTCAAATTGCGTCCCATTGTCGGAAATAAGTGTCCTAGGGATGCCATACCTGGTAATGATGTTCTTCCAAATAAATCGAATGGTATCAGCATCTCTGATGTGAGCTAGGGGTTCTGCTTCCACCCACTTAGTAAAGTAGTCGGTGCCGACCACTAAGAACTTTCTATTTCCCGAAGCAGAAGGCAGGGGTCCCACGATGTCGAGTCCCCATTGAGCGAACGGCCAAGGGCTGGTAAGTGGGCTGAGTTCCTGGGCTGGCTGGTGAGGTATGGGAGCGAACTTCTGACATTTCTTGCATCTCCGAACATAGGCCTGAGCGTCATATCCCATCTTCGGCCACCAATACCCTTGATGTGATTGCTCGGTGCGCCAATGATCTGCCCCCAGTATATGCTCCACAGACACCTTCATGAAGCTCGTAAAGAAAGTTTTGCACTTTATCGGGATGAACACAAAGAAGATAGGGGCCTGTGAATGACTTTTTGTATAACTTCTGGTCAGGAGAGAGCCAAAACCTGGCGGCTTTTATTCTTAGCTTCTTTGCTTCTGTCTTATCTTCGGGAAGTGTTCCGTCCTTCAAGTAAGCGATGATTGGATCCATCCAAGATGGGGCTAGGTCAGCACACATTACCTCTACGTCTTTCGTTATGCTCGGCCTCTTTATGACTTCCATAAAAACCTGGTCAGTTAGCCTTATTCGAGAAGAGGCGGCTAGCGTTGCAAGTGCGTCAGCGTGAGCATTATGATCCCTGCCAATGAGCTCTACGCTAGCTTTATTAAAGCCTTCAATTCTCTTCTTTGCTACTTCTAAATACTCCGCCATCTTTTCACTTCTAGCCATATACTCACCCTTCAGCTGGTTAGCAACCAACTGAGAGTCAGTCCTTATTACAATATCATCTGCCATCAACCGCCGAGCAATGTCGAGTCCAGCCAGGAGAGCTTCGTACTCCGCCTCATTATTAGTAACCTCGAACTCGAGTTTTATTGCATATTCTATTGAGACCCCTTCTGGTGTAGTCAGAACTATGCCCACGCCGCCTCTTTTTCTAGTCGAAGATCCGTCAACCTCGATTTGCCAAGGTTGTTCGGCATCATTATGTTCGGCCGGGGCAGACTTTATTTCAACATGCCATACTTCTTTTGTTTGACCACAGGCTGGTGTGGAAAATTCCGCTACAAAATCGGCCAGGACTTGAGCCTTTATTGCGGTTCTTGGGATGAATTTTATGTCGAATGCACCAAGGGAAACTGCCCACTTTGCTAGCCGGCCCGACACATCAGCCCTCTTTAAAACATGGCCAATTGGCTGATCGGTGACTACTTGAATGGTGTGTGCGTGGAAATAATGGGCTAGCTTCCTGGATGCCATTATTAAAGCCAAGGTCAGCTTCTCTAGGGGAAGGTATCTGGTCTCCGCTCCTTGCATTGTTTTGCTCACGTAGTAAATAGGATGCTGCTTCCCTTGTTCCTCTCTCAGCAAGACGGCACTGACTGCATGCTCTGAGACTGCCAGATATAGTTGCAAAATATCCCCCGGCTGCGGTGTTGATAATATCAGGACAGTTGTCAGGTATTCTTTAAGCTTTTCCAGTGCCGCATCCGCCTCAGCATCCCATTGCATCTTATTGGCCCCTTTGAGCAGTCTAAAGAATGGTCGACACTTGTCGGATGATCTACTAATAAACCGATTGAGTGCCGCCACCATCCCTGTAAGCTTTTGGACTTCTTTTTTAGTGCGTGGAGGAGAAACAATTTGGATGGCACGTATTTGATCGGGATCGGCCTCAATTCCCCTTCTGCTCACCAAGTGGCCCAAAAATTTACCCGAGCCTACTCCGAAGGCGCACTTGGCAGCATTTAATTTCAACCCATACCGATCAAGGGTAGAGAAAACATGCTGGAGATGTTGGAGATGAGTGTTCGGCTCCTTGCTTTTCACCACCATATCATCAATGTAGACCTCCATCGTCTGTCCGAGGTCTTCTTTGAATATTTTCGTAACCAGCCGTTGATAGGTGGCTCCAGCGTTCTTCAGTCCGAATGGCATAACTCTGTAACAGTATATGCCTCAGGGGGTTATGAAAGAAGTTTTTTCCTCATCAGGGCCGAACATGGGGATCTGGTGATATCCCCTATAAGCGTCCAGGAACGACATCCTGGAACATCCAGCGGTTGAGTCAACGAGTTGGTCGATCTTTGGCAGGGGGAATGGATCCTTGGGGCAGGCCTTATTCAGGTCTGTGTAGTCTACGCAGACCCTCCACTTCCCATTCTTCTTTTTGACTACCACTGTATTGGCCAACCACTCCGGGTATGAGACTTCCCGAATGGCCTCAGCCTCTAACAGTCGGCCGACCTCCTCTATGACAGCCTCTGCGTGTTGGAGAGCTGATCGCCTTACTTTTTGTACCACAGGCTTTACGCCCGGATTCACGTTCAACTTATGAGTCATGACTTCGGGGGAAATACCTGGCATTTCGTGTGGAGTCCAGGCGAACGTTCCAATATTCTTCAAGAGCATCTCCGTTAGCTCCAGTTTCTCCTCGGCGCTCAGGTTGGTGCCGATCAGGAAGAATTTATCATCCTTAGCCGGGCCAATCTGATATTTCTCCAAACCCTCTGTGGCTTTCATTTGCGGATCACCACCGACATCATCAATCTTTGGCGCGTCCTCGGGTAGCTCCGCCAGTTGGACTTGTTCAGGGATCGTTTTGGATTTTAGGGCTGCAGAGAAGCACTTTTGGGAGGTATTTTGATCCCCCAAAATAGAAATCACTTCCCCGCAATAGGGGAACTTCAGCACCTGGTGGTAGGTCGAGGGGACCGCCTTCAAAGCGTGAATCCACGACCTTCCTACTATAGCGTTGTAGGAAGAGGGGGAATCCACAACAGTGAACTCAACCTCTTGCTCCACCGGACCCACGCGGACAGGAATGACGACTCTGCCCAGAGGCCAGACAGGAGCAGAATTGAATCCTATGAGCGGGCATTCTGCCGGTTCCAGATCTTCTTCAGTTAATCCGAGCTTCTTAAATAAGCTCAGGAACATGACTTCTGTTGAGCTTCCTGCATCTACCAGGATTCTTCTTACTTCTGAATCGAACATGCCCAGAGTGACCACCAGGGCATCATTGTGCGGCAGCTGAACACCAGGATGCTCGTCTTCATGAAAAGTGATTTCCTCCATGGCGGCTGTCCTTGGGCGCTTGTTCGGCTGACCCGCAACGCCCAAGATTTCTTTACTTGGTGGATTAGGGGCATGATTGATGACACTCTGGGGTCGCCGCTCCATATGGATCACGTGGATGACTGCAGGTCTCGGGATATCTCTACGTGCCCTGGCCCTTGGTGGTTGTTGAACCTCTTCGGCTGCCTCCTCCCCGGCAGTCTCTTCTCGTTGCCTCCTTGGCTCTCTATCCTGTGGGGCTGCTTCTCTAGTTCTGCCTTCGTCTACGAACTCTTTAAGGTGGCCTCTGCGCACCAATTCTTCCAGATGATGTCGCAACGATCGGCAGGCTCCGGTGCGATGCCCTTTGTCTTGATGGTACGCACAGTAGTTTTTGAATTCTCCTTTCCAGGGAAATCCGGCAGCTTTCCGGGCCATCTGAAATATGGCCTATTTTTTATTTGGGGGAGGATCTTGAAGATTGGCTCCTTGAACACCGTATTGACCGCTTCAAAGACGGACTTCCCCTCATCAATGAATCGGCGGCCATCTCCCCGTCTTTTCTCTCTTGTCTGGCCCTGGGATCTCCTCTCTTTCTGCTCGGCCGGCTGTGTCTCGTCCTCCACCTTGGCGTACTTCTCGATTCGGCACATAAGATCTGACATGTTGGCGGCTGGCTTTTTGGTCAAGGAGAGCCACAGCCTATCCTCCTTCCGCAACCCCAGTTTAAACGAGGTGACCGCCAATTGCTCCGAGCATTCTCCCACCTCATTGTAGAGCTCCAGGTAGCGGCGGGAATAATCTCTCAATGATTCCCCGGACTTTCTTTTCATCGTGAGGAGAACGTCAGCGGTTTTGGGCTGTTTTGTGTTAGCCAAAAACCGGGTGACGAACTCCTCTGCCAGTTGCTGCCAACACCGAATGCTGCCAGGGGGCAGTTTATGGAACCACTGAAGCGCTGTATCTCCCAAACTGGAAGGGAATACTTTGCACATAAGGTGGTCGTTGCTGTTCCATAATGTCATGGCCTGCATGTAATGACGGTAGTGGGCCAGGGGGTCAGTTCTCCCATCATAGAGATTAAGCCTCGGAGTTTGGAATTTCTCCGGAGGCTCCGCATCGATTATTTCATCGACGAATGGGGAGGCAGAGATTCGCCCCAGGGCTTTCCTTGCCATCATGCGTGTGCTCTGGCCCTGAGCACCCCATTCCTCTGCTTGCCCCCACTCCTCCATCTTTGCCTTTCCCGCTTTCTTACGCTTCAAAGTTAGCTCTTCTTGGTCCGAGCTATCCGCCTCTTCTGAGTGCGCCTCCAGCACCTTTTTCGAGGAACTCCTTTGGTGATGTGCTTTGATGGGCGCGTCAACATCAGATCTCACGTCACGTTTCGCGACGGATTTAGCACGGCGCGAGTCCTTCCTAGAAGGAGAGACATCACGTCGCGAGCGAGAGCGCACCTCCTTTTGTTCATGGGTGTCCCCGTCATCCTCATCAGTGGGGTCCTCGTAAAGAACATCGTAACTTTCATCAGATTCTGAGTCAGATTGACCAGAATCAGCTGTATGGCTAGCAGTGGACTTTCCCTTTTCCTTACTCAATTCCAGCAGAATCTCCTCCAGCTCTGCCTGCTTTTCACTGGCCTTAGCCATCAGCTCCTCTCTCCGTTTCAGTACCTCAGGATCCTCCATTTTTCTTCTCCGGGCATGCTCCAGACCTGGAGTCCGGATAACCAGCGCACTCCCTTTAGTTTTGGCAGGAGTGGAACCGTCCCCTGCCCGTGGAGATGGTGGTGGGTAGTGTTTCCTCCCGAAGTCATTATGTGGACAAGTACTAGAGACTTGACAAAAGAAACAAGAAAAAAGCTAGTGAACAACAATGCTGGGCTAAACAACGAGCCCCACGGTGGGCGCCAAATGTTCGGCAGCAAAAATTACCGCCGGAACTGCTGACCACGCCAACCGGAAATGCAATCGCCGACCTGCCGAACAAAGACAGAAAGAAAGGTGACGGCCGGAGAGGAGGTCTCTGAGCCGGAAAACCCTCCGATGATTAAGTCAGCAAGTCGCTTAAAGAAGGAAACTTTTTAGGAACAAGTGAGTAAAAGCTTGAGTTGGCAATAGTCAGCTTACCTTTGTGGTTCAGTAGAATATCCTATTTATAGTAGTCTGAGTAATGATTAAAGCATACCTGCGACTTGACGTTACGCACACTGCCGTGTCCCTCTTTTCTATCCTTGCTTTAAATACTCTTCCCCTTCATTTAATGCCTCAAACCCCTCATTAATACACCATGCCTTTCATTTAATGCTTCTGGCGACTTAACACGGCATTACAACCGGAATTTCAGGGTCAGACTGTCTTCCTGTCACATCAGCCACCAAATCGTGACGAGATAGACCGATTTAGTTACTTCCTCAGAGACAAATACCCAGTTCAATCTTAACTAAGGTGCATTTATGGTCACGAGCCCTCTTTAAAGGCTGTGGGTCCCAGGTTCGACATTTACTAGCCGCCAACAGATAGGCCGAGCAAACTAGCTTCCAAGATCCTCGGCTATAGCCACGTGGCAATACACTGTTCAGTGATGCTGAGGTTCAGGGTACTCTTTGGAACACTAACTTTGAATCATGTGTTCACGTATAACACTCACGTGGAACTCTCGTGCCATTAATCAGTTGTTCGGCAGGACGCCACGTGTCACGACGGAACGTGCTCGGCGAATGATTATGTGGCTCACATGAGTATGTTCGGCACTGGGCCACGTGGCGCCAGACTACATTTGTTCGGCACAAGTACAGCTTAATATTATTTTACCCAACAGTTTATATTCAGACAACGAACAATAAAATCCTCAATCGTGCTTTATGTAGCATTGAACGTTGTATGCTTTGTACAGAAAACAAAATGCAAAAGTTCTAAGTAAATAAGTTGAGAGTGATAGCAATTAATTGTTTTCTCAAGAACACTGAGTTCTATTAGCAAAATTAAGTACCCGTTTAGAGTACTAAAGTTGTCAAATAAAAAAAATAAATAAAAAGTTATCAAATTTTAAATTATTGGGTATTTGATGTATTTTTAAAAAATTTAAAAAAGTTTAAAGAAATTAAAAGAAAAAATAGTAAAATTTGAAGAAAATTAATAACAATTGAAAAAAATTGAAACCTTTTTTTGTATAAAAAAGTTGAAAAATATTAGAAAAAAAATTAGAAAATATTGAAAATTTTTTACTAAATTTGACACTCAACAACGATATTAAATTCTATTCAAATCCTATTAAAAGTTAAAAAGTAAACTCTTTAATTAATTAAAGTTGTATTTGATTAAAGAATTTGTCAAACACTTGAATTAAACTTAAACCTGTTTAGAGCAAAATGCCCATAAAAAGAGGTAACCAAGGGAAAGTACAATAACAAGGTTCAGTTGAACATCTCTTCGGACAAAATTGAAACAATGTTATTTCAATAATTTAAACAGCGTCGTTTTTGACTTGCTGCTGTCCACGGCTCCGATTGTGGTGGTGGAGTGTTGATTGTCTTGAGAAATGTCTGATTGCTTTCCATTTGAAGGAAAGAAAAGACGGATTCAATTATCCCGGGGGATGAGAAAAAGATGAAAACAAATGAGAGAGGGAGTTAGATGTATATCTGTCTTTGCAATTAAAAAAAAAATTTAATAGTCAATAGTTAAATTATCGAAAGCCAGCTAATGTTAATGACTTTTAAAAGATAATGGTAATTTTTAACTATTAAAGGATAGTAAATTATTTAAGTGCTGAGAAAAATAAATATAATTCAGCTATTTTTAATAAAAATTATTTTTGAAACTTTAATGGAAAAGATTTAAAAAAAATATATTTCACACACTTTTTGACTCGCGAAACAACTAAAAATAAATTAATATTATCCAAAAACATTTTACAACAAAATAAATGAAATTTTAATTTTAAAATTTTCATGCCAATAATATAAATAGGTGAAAAAATTTATAACATTTTCCTTACCTAAGGTTTGTTTGGTTTGCTGAAAAACTTCAAAAAACTCAATAAATCTCTGTTAACTTTATATCACATCAACTTTTTTCTCACTGCACGTATTACGAACTCTCTCCAAATCACAATTTATCTCACTTTTTCTTAATCTAAACGAGCCCTTAAATTATCATTCATGCGCTAACATCTTTGATTTTATTCTTATTTTTTTTTCTCTAAAACTTATAAAACTAACAATGACAAATATAAAGACTTTTCTCTCCTACCTGATTCAACATCAAAAGGAAAAAAAAAAAATCTTCATTCTTTACGTAATAAGGCAATGAATATATTCAAAAGCAGTCAAATGTTACTATTATATACAAGACAATCACAGGCCAATATTTTTCACTATCACGACAATATTGTGAGTTCATAAAACTTTTAATCCTACCCACCCACCCAACTATGGTTATGATACGAACAGTAACTGCCCAAAAATCACATAGGAACAACTTATCAATGTGATTAAGTAATGTTACATATTCAGTAACATCTACTAAAAAAAAAAAAAAAAATCAAAACGGGTGCACAGCTACACTATATATAATACAGAATTTATGCTTCAATTGTAAAGTTGTCATCCGTGCCGGGGGGAGGCAATGGTGGCACGGCTGCTTCTTGCAAAGCACTAGCAGCGGTTTCTGAAACCTTCCTAACAATTGCATGAGATTCTGCTTTTACCAATCTTTCTGGAGGATAGCCATTCCGAGGCAGTAGCCCTTGATGAGTAGAGCTCTCGATGGAGGCTAAGAATTTATCCTTTGATATAGTCGTTGGGGCCGATGCGAAAATAGAACTGAAGACATGTTAAAGAGGAGAGATGTTACTGCTGCTAATATACGTACTCAATTGCATATCTGATGGAAAATGGAAAAAACAAAGAGCAATCACCCATTTAAAAACTTCCTTATATGTGCATGAAATAGGAGAAAAAAAGCTGCTGTAAGTGTTAAGAGCATTGAGAGAGAGACGCGAGTGGCATTCCCATCTTGAAACCTGAAAGGAGCGTTGGCAGGGGTTTGATTTGAGGAAGGAATGAAGCTAAAACTTGATTGTTGATAATGATTCCAAAAAAACGAAAGCGAGGAAAAAAGAAAAAAGTTAATAGGGATAGAATTAAAAAATGCTAGAGAAGTGTGTTGAAAAATGACTCCGTTTCCCATTTTTCTCAAGTTATGGTTACAGCATGAGTGAATATAATAAAGAAAAAAAAATCATTATTCTTATAAGTATAAAGACGGTTCAGTTTACACTATCTATTTTTCATTTTCTAAACAAAATTTCAATATTTGATTCAATTTTCTCTATAGAGACTCATATTTGTAGTCTCAAAATCCCTAGAACACATGCACCACGCATCATTACAGCTTTCCCATTCATTTCATGAATTTTAAACAAGCACGTACAAATTTCATTATCCATGCTTTAACCCCATGCAGCCTCATACCCAGGATTCTATATAGACAAGCTAATGAAAACCAAAATTTCAAAATTCAAGGGCCCTGGAAATTTAAATGATGATGGACTCTTTTAATCCTTCCTCTTCTTCTCTTCTGCTTTCTTCTCTCTCGTTTTCTTCTTTTCTTCACAGCTCTCTCTTTCTCTCACACACACACACGCATTATAGCCTCACAACTCTCAGCCTTAACTCTTTAACTCACAGCTCTCAACCTTCTCTCAGAGAACACCCTCTTTCAACTCATAGATGCATGAGCAAGAGCAAATTCAAAAATTTTGTTAAGTAGGGGCAAAATTAAAAAAAAAAAAAACTGTCATGGTTTAAAAAATAAAAGTGGGGGCTGCAGGTTCAACGAACAAGTGAGAGAGGTTAAACAATAAAAGCCACTATGGTTAAAAAATAAAAGCTGCAGCTAGAGAGGAAAATAAAGAAAAAGGGTTTAAAAAAATATAAACTGCTATAGAGAAAGAGAGCGCATAAAAGTAAAAGAGGTTTAATGAGAGAGAGGGGAAAAAAACAAAAGATGATGAGATTAGAAAATATTAAATGAACGTGAGTTTAGTTCAAAGCGATATGGTAGAAAAAAAAAACGAAAAATATAAAAATAATTTTTAATTGATTTGATAATATAAGGACAATTATCAAACATATTTAAAAAGATAAATTTTAAAATTAACAAAATCTTTGCGACAAAAAAAGGGGGGCAATATTTTTTTTTTTTTTTTTACGTTTTTCTGTTTAAGTTTTCATTTTTTTGAAAGCAACAAAAATATAAACAGATTTAACAAATATGTTTCTGTTACAAGTTTACAAAATGTTGAAAACATAAACAGAAAGCAAAAAAAATAAAAACATTACCAAATATGTAATCACTCTTGGAAAAGGTTCAATATTCCAAAAGTTAATTAACACATGCTTATTTTAAAGCCAAAACAGGACAGTAATTTAAGACAATCACTGTTACAAAAATGCCATTAAAATCATGATGGTGAAATTCTATGTTACAGGTGCACTCTTTAGAATTTTCAATATACCCATGTTGGTAAGTCAACATTTGCATTAAGCCTATGAGATAATGTGTTCAACATATCTACTTGAAGATGCACCCAGCAGGCATATGTAAAGAGTTAATTATATAAATATGCAAAATATTTTCATTTTCTGCACAAACGCACACCCAAGTCCATGTAACATTGGTGAAACTTATACCAGAAATTATTTAACTACCTGCTAATTTCATCTAGTGGAAAGGATTTGTTATAGCTTTAGCCAATTCTTTTCATCACAAAAGGGATATTACTATATTTTATCTCCAAATTTGGTTATGGCTATTTCAGAAGTTTTCCGGTAAAAATGGATATTAACGGTGCATAATTAAGGGTTACAAAATTACAACTATGCATGACATATTTTCCGGTTGAAAAAGAGTCCACAAAATACAAAGATAGATATTTTTCCTTTTCTTTTTAGGGTAAAGGTTTAAAAGAGAACAAAAATAATGGCACATTATATAAATTTATATTTTTATATTATGCAGGAAAATTTGGCCTTCCCTTCAGGAAGCATATTCTGTCAGTAAATTTTCCCGATACAAATTGTGGTCTGGCCCTTAGAAAGTTATTGTTAAGTATCCGTTGCATACCTGTTGCTTAACTGATAATTGAGATCCTCAGAGGATGATCACTTCCCCGTCAATCTTTACAAAGGGGATGTGAGCAATCTTTTTCCAATCATCACCTTCGTCCCTCTGGCAACGAGGTTTCAGTAACGGACAATATCTGATTTCCAATGAAGAGAGGGAGGTGGGAAGGCCCTCTTTCGGCAAGGACTCAAGTTGAGGGCAGTTCCTGATCTCCAGTGTTTCAAGAGAGGAAAGGAGTTGAAAGACCCTGTTGTTGAGTGATTTGAGATTTGGCATATCTGCAATGTAGAGACGAGTAAGAGTGGAAGACAGCAGCCCCTCGTCTGGAAAGGACTCGAGTCGAGGGCAGTTCCCGATCATCAGTGATCTGAGAGAGGAAAGGAGTTGAAAGCCACTGTTGAGATTTGGCATATCTCGAATGCAGAGACGAGTAAGTGTGGAAGGCAGCAGCCCCTCGTCTGGAAAGGACTCTTCCGGCACACCACCACCACCTTCATTTTCACCAAAAATTGAAAATTCCTTTAGTGAAATCAAGTGGAATATATCCCACTTTCTCCTGGCAGCCACAAGTTTCTTGCAATGGGAAATTGTTAGTGCGCTTAAGTTGCAAGGGAGACCCCCTTCTGGAAATGACTCTATTTCTGGACAATTACCTATAGTTAGATAAGAGAGACATGGGAGGAGGATATGCATTTGTTCTGGGAGCGACTTGAGTCTTTGGCAATTCAAGACAAATAAACCTGTCAGATTGGGAGCAGGCAATCCTCCCTGACAAAAATTTACCATATTAGGGCATGAACTGATGTGAACATCTCCAAGAGATGCCAGATTTTGAAGCCCATGCCCGTTCAGAACACAAATGGTTTCAAGATTTTTACAAGAACCGATTGTTAAAGATTGAAGCCCATGCCCGGGTGGAATTGAAAGGGTTTCCAAATGTTCACATGCCCAGACGAATAGACGTTGAAGCTTTGGAAAGCATCCTATGGGTAGGGACTTGAGAGGACCACAGCTATTAATCAATGATAAACGTTCAAGGGATGTGTGGCAGTGCTCCATCTCCACTGACATAGGAAACACTACTTTCGGACAATCTTCAATACTAAGGCTTTTCAACAAAGGGACTTGCCCGGCATTTGGAAATAACAAAAGCCTCGCACAATTAATTATCGTCAACTCCTGCAAATTTGTTAGGGAAGGTTGCTCCCACGTCAATTCCTCTAAATTTAGCATATTTGACATCTTCACTTTTACCAGAGAAGACCAACATTCCAATCCCAATTCAACACCATCACATTGGCGCAATGCTAATTCACCTCCTCCGGCTGAACTAGTCATTGGAAGTGAAGCCGCAAGAGCTGGGCATTCCTCAACCTCGATTTTCACCCAAGATGGAATATCTTGGGGTAAGCTTCCCTTCAGCTTGGGACACTTGATTACACAAAGCTCTCGAAGCTGACAAAACTCTCCAGCCCCTACCATCTGCCATTCCTCCCACTCCGACATTTCCTCGAAGCGAAGAGTCTCCAAAGATTGAAACGGTTTGGCTGAAGTAACAACCCCGTAGAATTCCGGACCCACCATACCTATTTCCTTCATCCTCGAAATTTTAAGGTGTTTCAAAGAGGGCAGTTGACCAAGGGGTGGCAATGAAAAGCAATTATCACATTTTTCAAGACACACCAACACAATGTTCGAGAAAGACTCATCCCTCAACCAATTTGGAAATCTCGTGCCCCCGTAATTTTTTATTGTGAGGCATATCAAGTTTGTATGAGGTTGCAAGTTATCGAGTACTTCCCTTTCCTTTTGTGAATCATCAGTGGTGCTACCCCATTCCAATACCAACTCTTCGAGGTGTTTTTTCTCATTCAACATTGCTTCCGATGCATCTATGCTGCTCAAGACATTTTGCAAGCTTGAAATGCGGAGCTCCCCCCGAAGATCACGAAACTCCTTTAACTCATTAATACTTGACCCACTGCATTTTCCCACCACAAAATTAGATAAAGTTTGGAGACTTTTTAATCGACTCATTTGTATTGGCATTTCCTTTAAATTAGTTCCTCGAATATCAAGATGGCACAAACAAATGAGTTTTCCAATCTCTGCAGGTAAGGTTGTGAGAAATCTACAATTTGATAGCAATAGTGTTTCCAAATTAAACAGTGTGCAAATTGTTTCAGGCAATTGTTTAATATTTGTTCCGGAGAGATCCAAATAGCGAAGGTGTATCAAATTGCCGATTGAAATAGGCAATTCCGTTATCTCATAGTGTGATAACGACAGAGCCCATAAGCACCGTAGTGTTGGCAACATATCATCCAATACCCACTTGGACAAGTACGAACCGCCTAACCGGAAATTATATGGACTTACTGGTAAAAAAGTCCTTAAACACCTGGCCGCTTTAAGTGCATGGAATTTTTCAAAGCTATCACATCCACGGCTTCTAACATATGAAAAATGGCGGACCTTTGTAGAAATATTTTGTAGCTTCTGGCCATCCAACCTGAAAGAAAATTGTCCAGACACAACTTGAGCTAGGTCATGAACTAAATCATGCATTACGAAATAGGACTGATCGCCACTTGATTGTTGAAAAAATGACCTTGACAACAGCTCGTGAAAGTAATCATCGCCTAGCTTTTCCAAAGTTTTGTTATTTTTGGGATGCTGCACAAATCCTTGAGCTATCCAAAGCAAGATTAGCTCCCTTTTTTCAAATTCATAATCCTTGGGAAATATGGAACAATAAGCAAAACATTGCTTTAAATGTGAAGGGAGATAATGGTAGCTCAATCTCAAAGCTGGAAGAACGTCATCCTTATTCATTGGCAATTCCCATATGTCACTCTTCAATATGCTATCCCATTCTTCAAACTCAAAATTGGTTCGTAATAATCCAGCAATTGCTTTTACAGCCAAAGGCAAACCTTGGCACTTTTGCACGATCCCCTTACCCATCTTCTCAAGGTGGGGATAAGCCCCAAAATCTCCTTTACCAAATACAGATTTAACAAACAGCGACCAACAATCATCATTTGATAACTGCAGCAAACGATGAGGGGGAACAGTTTGCATGATAGATGCAACCTTAACATTACGGGTAGTCACAATAATCTTACTTCCATGCGCCCCCACAGTGAAAGGAGCTCTCAAGGCGTCCCAATGACTGCACTTCTCATTCCAGACATCGTCCAAGACAATTAGAAACTTCTTTCCCCTCAATCTCTCCTTCACCCTAACTTGAAGCAAATTCAGGTCTTGGGTCTCGCATTTACCAGAACCGATTGCTTCCAGAATGGTTCTAGTAATTCCGAGAATATCAAATTGATCAGAAACACAAACCCACACCTTGAAATCAAAATGCCCATCCACTCGGTCATCATTGTACACGAGTTGAGCCAGGGTGGTCTTGCCAATTCCACCCATCCCAACAAGTGGAATCACATCAATGTTATTACCACTGGCCTCATCAGAAAGCAAGAGTTTAACAATCTTCTCCTTTTCATCATCCCTTCCAAACACATTAGATTCATCCACCAAAGAACTCGATGGTAATCTGTCAGGCCAATTCCTCCCAACAACGCCCTCTTTCAAGCCAAGGACGTCTTTTTCTTTCAAAAAATACTCTAATGTATCAACCACTTCCTCTATCTTCGACTCAATCTCTGGATCAAATAGATTAGTGCAAGTGGAGCTGGGACCAATTCGTACCTGGTTTTGGCCGCTATGGTAGTCGCGTTCCGACTTAAATCGCAAAGCGATAGTCGCAATCTCATCCAGCAAGTCATCGGCGTGGTAGATAGCATCTTTGAGCTCGTCGACCCATTCTTTTACGGATGGGTTAGTGATCTGCTGTTTCTCTGCGTCGTCCAGCACTGCGTTGACTCCCAGCAAGGCTAGCTTCAACTTCCTGAGGAGTCTATCATTGTGGTTTGGTCGCCGGAAGAAGCCGAGCACCTCGCGAGAAGCCAAGCGATCAAACAGCACTTGAAGGGTAGCAGAGAGGAACGCGCCTCCAACCAATTCTGCGGCCATTTGCTCTCTCTCTTTCTCTTACTCTTTCTTTGCAAAGTGAAAAAAGATCAGATGCCGAACACAAAGAGAAGGGAGGCGATTGAAGTAGAAAGACCAAACTCATGCCCGGTGACTTCTCCGTTGAAAAACTGTTAAAAAGAAAATAAAATATAAAATTATTTCATCGTTAGAAAAACTGTAAAATTGTGCTATTATTTATAGACATGAATGATGAGACTTTTTGATTGTTATATCAGAGAAATAGTTGATCTTAAAAAAAAAAAAAAGAAAAAGAAATTCTTTGAAGAATTCGCAAATAACTTTATTAGTTTAGATGAAAAAATAAAAATAAATTTTGGTAGGTTTGAGTGATTTAATATAATTAATTTAAAATTAAGATATCTATTTGTACAATCTGTCTTTTGCACTTTCTATTTTTTGGTTTATGTCTTTTTTTAATTTAAAATTTTTTCATATGACCAAAATGTCTTTCGAGTTATTAACTTCACATATTAATTTCATTAAATCACAAAAAAAATTAAAATATAAGTAAGAACGCATAGTCTTTGAGACTTTGTTTTGAAACCTAAGCATGTAAATTAGGTCGACTCTTTTGAGTTCACCGGCCCTTATTTGATTATATTCTTTTTCACCCCTTTATCGATTCCAGTTAAGTCAGCTGGTTTAAGAAAATCTAATATTAAAATTCAAAAAATGTGAATTTTAAAATTTTAATTTAAAACGAATAAATTTTGACTTTCCAACATAAAAAAAAAATGCATATATATACCAATGGAGATGGGGTGAATTGACTTCTCTAATTACTGCCCAGAAATCCTAATTGGAGAAATATGAAATCTATCTCACTAGTCATTTTTTGGTTTTTTTTAGTTCTAGTTTTCATTAGCAAGGGTGGGAAGATATTGTGACAGTGGTAGTGATGTAAATTTTTGGAATGTTAATTGACAAGGTCTGATTGCGTTCCATTTATAGGATATAAAAGATAGTTCTAATTATAGCGAATGGAAGAAAAAATTGAAACAAATGAGAAAAAAACTATTAAGGGTATCTTTAATTTTATAATAAAAAATTTAACAAAGTCAATAACCAAATTAACCAAAAGAGGTAAATATTAACGACTTTAGAAAACTAGAGAAGTAAATACAAGTTTTAAATATTGAAAGGTGATAAATTACTTAAATATTGAGAGAAATAAATACAATTCATTCATTTTTTATGAAAATCATTTTTGAAACTTTGATGGAAAAGATTTTTAAGAAAAAAAATTTTCATTTATTTTTTGACTTGCCAAACGACTGAAAATGACTAAAATATTTATTCGAAAACATTTTATATCAAAATAAACAAAATCTTAATTTTCAAATTTTAATGACAATAACTTAAATAGGTGAAAAAACTTGAGTTATAACACTTTCCTTATTAAAATCATAATTCGCGTGTTAACAGATTAGATTTTATTTGTATTTTTTTCCCTCTAAACCTTATAAAATAGAAGAATAATCGCCTTTTTTAACTCTTATACTTAAAGTAAAAATCACTTATATTCTTAAAATTTAAAAATTTACCTTTATATCCTTCATACTTGATACCACAGCAAACTATAAACAGCGTTAAATTTTTAAGTAAGAAGACAAAAATTACCCACTAAAAATTAAACAAAACCAAAATTGTAAATGTAAGTAAAATAAACTATAAGAGGTATAAGTGCAATTTTTTAAGTTATTAAGAGTTAAAACCTTTATCTTTTACAAAATTTTAATATTTTCACTTTAATTTAAAATGCGAGGGATGTAAAAATAGATTTTTTAAGTTTAAGAGTACAAGTAATTTTCCTCATAAGTTATAAGAGGTATAAAGACAATTATCCTTAAGACAAAAAATGACAAATATAAATGCTTTTATTTCCTACGTAACACAAAAAAGTAAAAAATAAAAAATTAAATCTTCACTCTTTTATTTGCACGAAAAACAGGTAAATGATGATTTTACAAGAAAAAATAAAAAATTAAGCAGTCCCAACAGAACAGTACCTGGTTTGTGCTGCTTCGGAATTGGGCTTCCGACTTACAGAGCAGAACTTGAGTTGCAATCTCATCCAACAAGTCGTCGGCGCAGTAGACAGCATCTTTAAGCTCGTCCAGCCAATCTGTCACCGATAGTTTAGCGACCTGCTGTTTCTCGGCGTCGTCGAGCACCGCATTAAGTTCCAGCAAAGTCAACTTGAGCTTTCTGAGGAGACTCTCATCGCGCTTTTGTCCCCGGAAGAAGTTGAGCAAATCCGGCGAAGCCAACCTATCAAACAGGACCTGGAGGGCGGCGGACAGAAATGCCCCTCCAACCACAGCCGCTGCCATGTTAATTTTATGCCTGAGCTAGCCTAGGAAAGTAATTGAACAGGGCACCCGCAGAGGCACAGATGACTAGATGGGATGTGCAAAGTCTTTGATCTGCAGTCTCCGAAGTCCGCCTTCCTAATTGAAGTGAAATTACAAAGAATTGACTTGTATCTGGTCATTTTTTTCCCCACGCGGCAGCAGAGACACCAATCAAAGCCAAATAATGCAAAATACAATATGTGTCTATATAAAACAGGACAGTTTTTAAAAATAAAACTCACATCAATTAAGATTCAACTGCTGCCAATAAATTTTATTTTTGAACGAGTGACTAAAATTTTTTATAAATCAATTTTTTTTTTCAAAATTTTTATTTTGTTGTCCCACATCGCTAAAATGTTACAATTTCACTTTTCTTTTTGCCTATAAAAGTACTGGAATTGTGACATATGATCTTTTTATATGTAAAAAAACTCACGAGTTCTTGAAAAAAGATCCACCTTCTTATATGTTCCAAAAGTAAATCCACTTACTTAAAAATTTAATATTGGTATTAAATTTAATATTAAATTTCTATATTTCAATTATATTTGTAATTAGATTAAAAATACAAATAAGAAATGAAATTGAATTAAGAAACACAAATTGAAAATTTTAAATAATAATTAGTTTACTTTTCTTGTAACAATAATTCTTATTATTTTTAACATTTAAAAGTAGAAAAAAATATCAAATATTAATTAAGTTCGGAGATAGTTATTTTTTTAAATCTTAATTTTAAATTTAAATCAGTCATATTGGCTGTATTTGTTTTATTTTATAAAGCAAATATAATTAATAACAATAATACTTTATTATTTCAGTTATTTTTACAAAACTAATTAAAATTTTATATTCATTGTTTTACTTTTTTTTTATTTTCACAAATATTTGAATAAAATTAGTCTTTGAGTAGTATTTTTTTTTTTTTGGTAAATTCTAATTTTAAATTTAAATTGATAAAGTTGACTATATCTATATCTATATCTATATCAAAGTTGTTAAAATTGAGATTTTACTTAAAATCGGTAAAGAATCCAAAAAATCAAATCGTAAAATCAGATCGTAAAATTGTAAGATTTTATCCAATACTTATAACATGAAAATATAATCTATTTTGGTACAATTCTTCATTTAGAACTTTCATTTCTTTTTTTTTTTGATAGGTAAAAAAAATTTATTAATAAGAGAAAATAACAAAAACATGCATCCACAAATATCATGCATATATAAGAATTTACTCATGTCAACAAAGTTCATAAAAAAATGTATATCTGGTTCTATACTCCATTTATCCAACTATACAATTGAGACTTTTAAAGTGTTTGGTATGACACATAAAATTGACATTAAAATCCTGATTTCATCTTAGCTAAAATTTTTTGTAGGAGTTGAAATATATTTGTAATATTTTATTATAGTTTCTCAGTCTCTATCGTAGCTACTACATTTAATTTATGGTAGTCAATTTGATAGAACAGTGCACATTATTCTTAACTAGTAAAACATAGGAAATAATAGTATAATAAAATTAAAAAAATCTAAAAAAAAAGTAACAAGTGAAATAGTTGTGACCTATCACTTGAAAAAAAAAATCATAAAAGTGTATTTTATTTGACAAAATTGCACAAAAATTACTTCATTTTTAAAATTGATAAAATCTCTTATAAAATTAAGATTTTACTAATTTTACATCACAAAATTGAGATTTTACTAATTTTACATCCCAAAATTAAGATTTTATTTATTTTAGCGTTATGAAGATTTTACGTAGAATCGAAAAAATTTTATCGCTCTAATATCGTAAAATCTTAGGATTTTAAATTTTAAATCAATATTTTAACAACATTGATCTATAAATAAAACACAACATATTTCAAAAATGTCCCTCTTATAAACTAAAATTTAAATATTGGGATTGAGTTTTATTTTTCAACGAATAGCCAAAATCTTTCACAAACTTTCTCCTCAAACTCTCGCTCTGTTTTTGTGTCACTTCACATTTTATAAACTATTGAGTTGAACTTAACGATGATATCTAAAGAGTTACATTGAGAAAGATAAAAACTTTGTTTTCTCAATATTATGTTGCCTAATAGAGAAAGAGAGATGGTACAAAAATACATATATTTTATTTTAGTCGAGGATTGCAATAAGCACGAATTATTCATTAATGTGTGTGTATATATATATAGGGTAAATATATATATGTGACAATAGTAAATTGGCAATATTATTAACTACCGTAGGAGTAACTATATTTTGTCCCTTTAAAATTTGATCCATAAATATATAATTATTTTTTAATTTAAAAATCAACGTATAACTTTATAATCATTTAGCCTAAAATACAAAACTGACTAAAACTATTAAACTTGACTGGATTTGTCCCTCATTAGTCAAAATTAGTTAAAAGAAAAATACTTTTACAAAAATAAATACATAAAAATATATTTTTATTTTTATTTATGTTAAAATAAAATATTATTTTATTTTGTAAAAGAATATTTAATTTACTTTTATTTTTCTAGACAATGTTTTTCTATAAATTGGAAGTATTGTAAGAAAAAAATATTATGAAAAAAAATTTTATTTTGAGATTAATTTCTCATTTGAAAAAGAAGAGCTGCTCTCAAATCAAACTTGTCTTCCTTTTCAATTCTCATCCATTTTTTCTTTATTTTCTTTATCACCAAACACCTAGAATTATGATTTTATCACCTTTCAATCAACTCATTAGCATTGTCATCTTCATTAAGCTTGTTCCATTAATATCAAGGTGGCACAAATAGATTAGTTTCCCAATATCTCCTGGCAAAGTAATGGGAAATCAACAATTTGATAGCAACAATGTTTATAAATTGCATAAGCTACAAATTGTTTCAGGTAATTTTTTAATATTTGCCTCAGAAAGGTCCAAATAACTATCAAATTGTGAATAATATTAGATAATTTCAATATCCCATAGTGCAATAATGATACAATCCATAAGCATTTTAGTGTTGGTAACGCATTCTCCAACACCCTCTTCTTCAATGTCCTTAAACCTCTTTAATTGCCTTGAATTTTTAGAAACCATCACATTGGCCTCTAATATATGAAAAATGGCGTGCTTTGGTAGAAATGTATCCTTGGTTCTCTTCATCTAACCCAAAGGAAAATTGTCCAGTCATAACTTGAGCCAGGGCTTGATTAAATCATGTATTATAAAAGTGACGTTATCGCCACTTGATTGTTGAAAAAAAAAGTCAATTTTTAAGTGCTTACCACCAACCTCCTCCAAATATTTATTATTTTTGGACTTCAGCACATATTTTAGATCTCTCTAGAGTAAGACTAGCTTCTCTTTTTCACGTTCATAGTCTTTAAGGAAATATTGAGCAACAAACAAAGCATAAGTTTAGAACTTCTTCGACAAAACTGATAATTTTTAATTTTTATGTTTAATTTTTGTGTTCAATTTTAAGTTTTTATGTTTAGTTTTTATTTTTAATTTCCATAGTTAAAAATAAAAAATTAAAAACTTGAAAATGAGTTCGATAATAATAATTATTAGTTGGTAATTATAATATTGGGAGAGTGGGCAGTGATAGTCAAAGGTGAGTGGTGGCCTATTGCTTGGGAGTAATAGTTAGAGGTGAGCGGTAACCGATAGCAAAAAGAGGATGGCTGGAGGATAATGGCAATAGACAGCACAAGGAGTGTGGCTGGAGATGATGGTGTGATTGAAGGTGGGTGATGGTGGCGATTAGATGTGGCGGCAATTGGAGGTGGGTGACAGCCAACGGTGGATGATTATTGTAACTGATGATAGTAAATAAAAATAAAAACTTAAGAAAAAATATTTTTTATATTTTCATATTTTTAAAAAATTTTTAAAATAATTTTTATTTTTTTAAAACTAAAAATAAATTATCAAACGAGTTTTCATCTTTAATTTTTTAAAAAATAAGAACGAAAATTGACAACTAGAAGTTTTGTTAAAAGGAGCCTATGAGGCAAATAATGATAGCTCAAACCTAAAACAACGTTAGGCTTTGTTTGAGAAGAATAAGTTACTTTAACTTTTTGAATTTTTTTTTAAATGACCAATTTTACCCTTTTGCATTTTTCAAACTATGAAAGATGGAATTATCAAATTAACAAAAAGGTAAAAAAATTAATTTTCTTCCCAAACTATATTTAGCTCTTAAATATGTTATCCCTTTAAAGCTCAATCCTAGAACTTGAATAATTTTATTCTTATTCCCGGGCAAATCCCATTGAAGCGCAATATCACTAACCATTTTATGTACAAAAATCAAAATAAGAAAAAAAATTATATAAATGTGATTATTTCTATAATTTTAATATATATATATATATATATATATTTTGTGTGTTAAAAATTAGTTATACGTGTATGCACAACATTTTTTTATTCAAGTTATTTATTAAAGATATATAAAAACTAAAATTATTTTTAATGTGTAAGTTCTAATTAGCAATAATATAATTACCCTGCTGGTCAGATCAATTATCATTGTGTAGGCTACGTTTGGTTAAAAAAAAAAAAGTTAGTAGCTTTTTTTAAATTTTTTTTTCGTCTTATATAACTTTTTTTTATCAAAATTTAATTTTTTTTATTTGAGAAACTGTAACTTTTAGGACATATTAATCACATTCATAAAAAAATAAATAAAAAATAAAAATTTAACGTCCGTTTGAGTAAAAGTTATCCATTTGGTTTAAAAAAATAATAATTTTTTTTTTTAGCTTTCACCCAATGGATGTAATTTTTTTAATTTTTTCTTTGCAAATGCAATTAACAACTCCAAAAGATATGACTTTTAAAAAGAAAAAAGAAAAAAATTAATTTTGGCGGAAAAAAACTTTATAAGATGAAAAAAACTATAAAAAACAAAAAAGTTGGAAAAACTTTTGTAATCAAACAAAAGTTAATCCCATTACCATCCTCATACAAAATATATAAGGAAAATAAAATATATACATAATATGAAGTAATATATTTGGGGAGCGTTTAGAATTATAAAAAATAAGATAAAATGAATAAGTTTTGGATTTGTAATTTATACAATAAAATAAAAAATAAATAATTTTTAAAGATTTTTATAGATTTATTTTGATTTTAACAAACTAAAAGTAGTCATAATATATAATATATAATTAATAATTCGATCGGTCCAATCATAAAATTTTGGCACGGAGCAAACTATCTAAATCAAATTTTTTCGAAAACATTAAGGTTTCATTTAGAGTAACAAAAAAATTTTTTAAAAATAGTAAAAAATATTGAAAAATTTTAAAAATTATTTACTTTTTATCTCACTGTACGACTTACGAAATCACAATTATTCTCATTTTATTTCTATTTATCTTATTTTTTGTCACTTTAAGCACATCTTAAATCGAACTAAATCGGTTAAACTAATAAATTCTTTTACCTCTTTCAAATCTTATATAAAATTCATGTTCAGAATTAATAGAGTCGCATCGCAGTTATGCATAAAGTAGAATTTAAATAAATTCTATTAAAAATATATATTAATTATTATTATAATTAAAATATTTTTAATAGACACCAAGACAACACCCTCCACCTCCTATCCAACCACCGCCATATGTGAATTTTTGAGATTCCATTCCTAACAAAATAAATGGAAGAATATAAAATGAACTCATAACGATCGTATAGGTGTGTTTGATTTGTTAAAAATCGTTAAAAATTTTTAAAAATTATTTATTTTTGATCTCATTACACGAATTACGAACTTACAAATTATCTCATTTTATCTCAATTTATCTTATTTTTATCACTCCAAACACACCCATACAACGCAACTACGTGCCAATATTCTGCGAGGTTAAGACTCTTAAGAGCCCTCTACCAACGTCCCACACTCTCAAAACTTATGGCGAGAAGTAGATCACCAGGGAACGTTGGACAGCCATTTTGTGTTTCTCCTCCTCCTCTTTTTTATTAAAATAAGAGTCCGTTCTAGTAAAAAAATACCAAAAGTTATTTTTGGTGTGTTTGGTAAAATCATAAATTTTTTCACTTTTTTAATTTATTACAGTAAAAAGTACACTCTATAATTACAATTTTTTTGATCTACTACAGTAAAAAAATATACCAAACAATCAAAAGTTACCACTTTTTTATTTTGTTACAATAAAAAATTTATCAAACACTCAAAAGTTACTAAAAAGTACTAAAAATTCCACTTGATTCAACTTAACACACAAAAAAGTGTAAAAAAAAAACACCAAAAAAATTATCAAAACTTGAGTTATTTTAATCTTCCAAACACCCCTAAAAATTATATGACAAATAATATTTATTTTTAATTTTCAAATAATATCAGAACTGTTTGGACGGTTAAAAAAACACTAAAAATTCTTATTTTTCGAAAAAGTCAGAAGAAAATTTAAAAATTAATGTAAAATAAATGTCACAAAGTTTGATCGGAAAAAAATTTGATAATTTTTGGGTTTTTTTGTTTTTTTAAATTTTTGGAAAAAATTTCAAACTCCTAAAAGAGAAATATGGAACTCTGGTGTTGTTCGAGGTGACGAATTGAGAAGACAAACCGAAGAAGGCGAACCAAGAAGACGGCCTGTTGTCCGGTGACGACAAGCTTCCCGACGACGAGAAGGTTTAGTATACTCTCTGTTTACTCTCCCTCTCTTCTTCCGTCGATCTAGACTTCATGTTAAATCGCAGATCTAGGGTTCGTAGAAGTTTCTGTTTTCTGTTCGACGCCTCCTCAACTTGAAACCCCATGTTCCTAAGTGGGTTTGTGTACACTGGGTTTTGCTTTTCATTTTGCTTGACTGGGCTTCTTTTTGCTTCATTGTGCTTGATCTGTTACTTCATTTTGCTTGATCTGTTGTTAAAAGAGGAAATTTTCAAACAAAGTGATGATGGCAGCTGAAGTTATACACTCACAACTTGTTTGAATCATCCTCATTACAGAAATTCATATTGTGCAATGTATTAGTAGCCAAATTTCTTTTTTCGACTGCTGGATCAAAATGATCTTTGCGCAGAATGTTACAGTACTAACCTATTTCCTCCACTCCAGGGAGGTGTACTGGACCGTAGCTACATGGACTTACTCTCCTACTAGAATATTGGTGCCCCCCCCCCCCCCTTTTTTTCTTTTTTTTTTTTTTTTTTTCACCCGTCAGCCTTCATCCTTGACTGGATACAACTTGCATTCAGTACTTTGAATGGCCGCTAGCTAGTAAAGGTTTGTTTACATTCACTTACTTATAGGATTTTCCGCGGCAATATTTCAAATTGATAGTTTCTGGTATAAGTAGATGAAGTGCTTATTTTGGGAAAACTTGCTAGATATAAAACTTCCTAGCTTGGTTTTTAAGGCCAACACTAAGGCATGAATTGTGGGTGACACAGAATGAATATGCAAGCTAGGCCTATCATTTTTTAGTGGGGCCCTGCACTCCAATCCATGGGGATGAAGGAGTGCCTTGTGCAGGCTTAATATATCATTTTGCAAACTATTTGCACTTAAGCTAAGTTTTGTCCATTTTTATGTAAATTAACACTTTGACATTGATTCTTTGATTTTTCAGGTGTTATTTCCTTTTTCCAATTCATGGAAGTGTAGGTTTTCACTTGAAGGCACAAGACGCCATTTTCTAATGACTCATATTCAAGGGTCCTATCTCTCATTTCTAATTAATGGAAATGTAGAGATTCACCTGGAAGTTCAAGAATCAATTTCAATTAGTTTCATCTCACTTATTCATTCCAAGTGACTTATCTATGTTATTTATGGAAATGGGAATGTTTAATTGAAGATTCACAAATGCTTTCACTTTACCTTGCATTTGCATTCTATTTCAAGTGTATCTTCCATTTTCTAATTCATAGAAATGAAGAGTCATTCGAAGGCTCAAATGTCAAATTCAACATTTGATCATCCCAAGTGTAACTTCCTTATTTCATTCTATGAAAGCAGAGGAGTTCATTTGATCACATTCATTCTAACATTTTATAACTTTCACTTTAGCATATCCATTCATTACTTTCTTGGGTGCAGTGTTGTTAATCCAACTCATGAGAACTAGAAGACATACTTAGATACCAAAGTGTTATGGTTCAAGTGTGATTCCCTTGCTTCAATTCGTGAGTTCTGGTGAATCCACTAGAATTTTTCAATGGGCAAATCCCATTTTTAAGCACACTTTGCACTGTAATAATTATTTTTGCATAGAAATAACAAGAAATGATTATTCTTGCGTAGAAAGTCTTTAGTCTTAGACTTTGTCTGCATAGAAATATAACTGTAATAATTATTCGTGCTTGTCATCATTTGACATCTTTAGACATAACTTATAATAAATAACAAGAAATAGAGGATGAGTATATATCCACTCCAGGCATCTTTACACATATCCACTCCAGGCATCTTTAGACTTTGTGTCCAATATTGCTTCTTCTTTTTGCTCTAACTCTCTGATCATTCTAAGGCCACGTCTTTAGACTCTAGCTGTGTTCCTGCCATTCAGAAATTTGGACAGCTACTTTCTGCATACAGTAAGAACTGTTTCTCAAACTTGTTGTAAAGAAGTTGAGGTGCCATTTGATTTGTATTTCCATTTTCTATTTTTGTCTTCTATTTTCTGTTTTATGTATTTTATGTTTTGAAAATCCCAAAACAAGGAAAACAGAAAAACGCATTTGGTTTGATATTTTCTATTTTTCTTATTTTGAGATTTTTCTTGTTTTGCATTGAAAACGCTCAAAACGACATTTTTGTTATTTTGCATTTCATGTGTAAACCGATTTTCTATTTTCTAAAGTAGATTTTGAAAATACGAGTAATCAAATACGTTTTGAGTTGTTTTCCTTATTTTCAAAAAATGCAAAAATAAAAAATGAGTTCACAACGAGTACACCAAATGGCACCTAATTTTTTCTATTTTTTTCTGATCATTCAATTTTTTCTGTTAAAACAGGAACTGGTCATTATGCTTTAAATGTGGACAGACACAAACTGATAATTCTGTTTTTCCTATTTTTCTGTTATAAATATTCATTTTTTGGGGGGGTAAATTCAATATTTGAATGCAAAATGAAACATTTTCTCTATAGTGCATTCAAGAAGATTATGCAATGGTTTCACAGTTGAGAATTTACTTAAAATAGTCCTTTATAGTGCATATAGCTAATTCTATTCTCATATACATAGAAATGGCCAGGCAAAGCAATGAAAATATCAATTTGGGATATGATGATGTTGAGGTACAGGGGGATAGTAAATCTGATCCATAGTCACAACGTAATGAAAGTATTTTCATTACTCTAATGGACGAGGAAGTTGGTAAAGGTCAAAGGCAAACTGGCTGTTTCACAAAACAAGTTTGGTCTAAATTTAGGGATGACATGGACAGTACAACTGGCTACCGTTACACCATATATCAATTAAGTAACAAGTATAACCAACTTAGGACTAGGTGGAATCGGTTCCAAGCAATGCTGAAGGAGACTGGAATTGGTGTGGATCCTATCCACAATACGTTGTTAGCTTCTGATGAACAATGGGAACAACTTTGGAAGGTATACTTCACACATGCTTTCTTATACATGTTGTAAAAAAGTTTGTTTGCTTGAATTTATTTCGTGTCATAATAAAATTACTGTTTCTACACAGAATAAAGCAAGGAGGTTGAAGGAGAAAGGATTACAACATTATCAGGAGCTGACAACATTATCAGGAGCTGACTCGTATTTTTGGCGACTCTTTGATTACTGAAGCATTTGCTTGTGCTTCCACAAAGTTTCCCTTATCCACTAATAGTTATGAGGACCTTGCAACTGAGCGTAAATTTGTGAATATACCTGGTGAGGATGATGACTTTCTTAATAAACTTGATAAGAAGGTTGATATTGCTCATCAGAAAAGTCATAAAAGAGATAGTTACAACGCTTCTCTTACGGCTGTGTTGAGTACATTTGTTGAAATCAATAAAAGAAAGATAAAGCTAATGGAGATGCAAATGTCACATATGAAATCAAGTGGTAATGCGCCCAGTGTTATTAACAAGCTTGATGAAGCCCGCTTGCATCTGAAAGAAACGTTGGTTGCGCTCAACACATTGGACGACATTGATGGCCCAATGTATGCAAAGGCATTGAAAATGTTTCGGGCGGATGTCATCTCTAGGGAAATATTCCTACAACTCCCAGACAATAGAAAAAAAGATTGGATCAATAATATTTGAGGGTTTTCATGTGAGAAGTTTGACTACTATTTTATTTGGTTATGTTTTAGAGCATTGTTTTTCTGTATTATATTTTAGACTGTTTTATTTAGTATGTTACTGCTTTTTTTTTTTTGAATAACACTATATTTTATTTATTACCCTTTTAGACAATATTTGAGTACTGTTAGTGAGAGTGTGTGTGTGTGTGTTTTAGTTGAAAACATACGTGGTGGCTTTGTATTTAAGCTATATATTATGTTTGTTTTTTTTACTACCTAGTTTTTTCTAATGAGCAAAACATGTATAATGTTCAACCTTGTGTATGAAGACGATAATTCCAATTCTAAAACGAAGAGTTTACTTATTTATTTTTTTTAATTTTTTATTACTTGCATTGGAACTAGACAACTGCGTGCTAAATTATAATCACACATTCCATGCTAAACATCTATGTTAATAGGTCATGCATGTATATTAGAACTATTGACTGGTGGTAATGCTAAACATCTATGTTAATAGGTCATGCATGTATATTAGAACTATTGACTGGTGGTAATGATGATCGAATGTTTGTTAATTTAGGATGCACCCAAATGTATTTGTGAGTTTCTGTGAGATGTTGTGTATACATGAATAGTTAAGGCACTCTAGGTTCTATCTTAATCCTTTTCTAACACTCACCTCGAACGATATCAAGAAGTACTAAAAACAATTTATAGATTAAGCATAGTAATTATACGACCACTCTTGTCTAATAAAGTATTGTCGGAGATTTTATACAATCTAATGTATTACTTACTCTTCAAAGTAAATTAATAGTTTAAATTTAATGTTATACCATGCACAATTTAGTTGTTTTATCATTGGTCATTTTTTGAATGAGTGGACTTTAATTATTTATTATTTATTTATTTATTGTGGTGGATAGAATTGTGTTGAAGTAATTGATGGTACACACATAACACACAAAATGCAGAAGTAAACAAGTTGAGAGTGATAGCAATTAATTGTTTTCTGAAGAACACTGAGTTCTATTAGCAAAATTAAGGACCCGTTTAGAGTGCTAAAGTTATCAAATAAAAAAAATAAATAAAAAGTTATCTAATCTTAAATTGTAGGGTATTTGATTTATTTTTTTAAAAAATTGAAGAAAGTTAAAAGAAAAATTAGTAAAAATTGAAGAAAATTAATAACAGTTGAAAAAAATTGAAACCTTTTTTGTATACAAAAAGTTGAAAAAAATTAGAAAGATTGAAAATTTTTTACTAAATTTGACACTCTACAAAGATATTAAATTCTATTCAAATTCTATTAAATTTTAAAAAGTAAACTCTTTAATTAATTAAAGTTGTATTTGATTAAAGAATTTGTCAAACACTTAAATTAAACTTAAACCTACCTAAAATAAAACGCCTATAAAAAGAGGTAATTAAGGGAAAGTACAATGACAAGGTTAGAGTTGACCTTCCCATCGGACAAAATTGAAACAATATTATTCTAATAATTTAAACAGCGTCGTTTTTGACTTATTGTTGCCCTCACTCCGATTGTGGTGGTGGAGTGTTGATTATCTTGAGAGAGGTCTGATTGCTTTCCATTTGAAGGAAAGAAAAGATGGATTCAATTACCCCCGGGGGTGGGAAAAAGATGAAAACAAATGAGAGGGAGGGAGTTAGATGTATATTTGTCTTTGCAATTAAAAAAAAATTAATAATCAATAGTTAAATTATCGAAAGCCAGCTAATGTTAATGACCTTTAAAAGATAATTGTAATTTTTAAATATTAAAGGATAGTAAATTATTTAAGTGCTGAGAAAAATAAATATAATTCAGCTATTTTTAATAAAAATTATTTTTGAAACTTTAATGGAAAAGATTTTAAAAAAATATATTTCACACTTTTTGACTCGCCAAACAACTAAAAATAAATTAATATTATCTAAAAACATTTTACAACAAAATAAACGAAATTTTAATTCTGAAGTTTTCATGCCAATAATATAAATAGGTGAAAAAATTTATAACATTTTCCTTACTTAAATTATCATTCACACGCTAACATCTTTGATTTTATTCATTTTTTTTTCTTTAAAACTTATAAAACTAACAATGACAAATATAAACACTTATCTCTCCTACCTGATTCAACATTAAAAGGAAAAAAAAAAATCAATCTTTACGTAATAAGGCAATGAATATATTCAAAAACAGTCAAATGTTACTATTATATACAAGACAATCAGAGGCCAATATTTCTCATTATCACAACAATATTGTGAGTTCATAAAACTTTTAATCCTACCCACCCACCCAACTATGGTTATGATACGAACAGTAACTGCCCAAAAATCACATAGGAACAACTTAACAATGTGATTAAGTAATGTTACACATTCAGTAATATCTACTAAAAAAAAAATCAGAACGGGTGCACAGCTACACGATATATAATACAGAATTTATGCTTCAATTGTAAAGTTGTCATCCGTGCCGGGGGGGAGGAAATGGTGGCACGGCTGCTTCTTGCAAAGCACTAGCAGCGGTTTCTGAAACCTTCCTAACAATTGCATTAGATTCTGCTTTTACCAATCTTTCTAGAGGATAGCCATTCAGAGGCAATAGCCCTTGATGAGTTAGAGCTCTCGATGGAGGCTAAGATTTTATCCTATGATATAGTCGTTGGGGCCGATGCGAAAATAGAACTGAAGACATGTTAAAGAGGAGAGATGTTACTGCTGCTAATATATGTACACAATTGCGTATCTGATGGAAAATGGAAAAAACAAAGAGCAATCACCCATTTAAAAACTTCCTTATATGTGCATGAGATAGGAGAAAAAAAGCTGCTGTAAGTGTTAAGAGCATTGAGAGAGAGACGCGAGTGGCTTTCCCATCTTGAAACTTGAAAGGAGCGTTGGTAGGGGTTTGATTTGAGGAAGGAATGAAGCTAAAACTTGATTGTTGATAGGGGTGAAAACGAACCGGGCTGTTCGCGAATTACTCGAGCTCGGCTCGAAAAAAGCTCAGCTGAAGCTCGATTCGTGAGTTAAACGAGCTCGAACCGAGCTTGGTTATTGGCTCGTTTTGGATTTGAGCTCGAGCTCGAGCCTAGAGAAGCTCGGATCGAAAGTTCGTGAGTAGGTTCGGTTAGAATAATATATATATTTTTAATAATATTTTTATTATATTTTTTAAATATATTATATTTTAAATCAAAACGACGTCGTTTTGGTTTAATTGAGCTATTCGCAAGCCTAACCGAGCCTAATTTCTTTTTTATCGAGCCGAGCTCGAGCCAATATAAAAGCTCGAATCGAGCTCGAGCTCGAGCTCGAGCTTAGTATAAAAAGCTCGAGCCGAGTTCGAGTATGTTAAAGCTCGGCTCGACTCGGCTCGTTTCCACCCCTAATTGTTGATAATGATTCCAAAAAACGAAAGTGTTAAAAAAAAAAAAAAACAAGAAATAATAGAATTAAAGAGAGAAATTACAAGATTTATATCTTGTCACATGTTTCATAAAAATTAAGAAGAGACTTTTATATAGATTTAAAATGAGAGGTATATATAGTAATAAAAATATTGATTAATTCAAAATTTATATAAAATTTTAAAATATTTGCAATTTGTAATTAGTTAATTAAATTTCGCATAATTACCTAGTAAATAATTTTTTAATTCATAAATTTTCAATATGTAAATATTTGCTTAAAATGATTAACTGCCTAAAAATTAAAATTATTTGCATAAATTTAATTATTTAATGATGAATTTATTAATTTATCAGCCTTATTTTTTTTTTTGAAAAGCTGGCTACGTTCTTTGCGTGGCTTATATTTGTTAATTGGCATAGAAAATATCTTAATTAATATATATATCATATTAATAAAAGAAAATTTCAACAGTTAGTCAAACTTGATAAAATCATCACTTAATAAAAAAACGTATATGTCACATTTCACTCCAAAAAGTTGTAATAAAAAGTATATCATTTAAAATTTTAGAATCTTTTTAGCTTTATTGAACAATAAAGGTAATTTTATCATTATAAATACATTAGTAACCGCTCTTATTTTTATTCCTTAATATTTTTATTCCTTAATGGATGTATTGTGACAGACACCCATATGGGCCATATCTCAAATACCAGTTCCTTTCAGCTAATTGCTTTTATTATCTTTTAGACACCTTTCAACAACGTTTTCTAAGGTAAATGCATCAAGAATGTAATTGCAATAATTTATTTATTTTTATTTCTTTAACTACTAAATTTACTGCCCTGTACAATGGAGTGTGGTTAGACGGGTTTGAGAGCTGATAGACAGCTTACATAATGTCAATTCAGTGATACTGTAGTTTAGAGGTGTTGAATTAAAATTTAACAATTCTAACATAGTCAAGCCATTAAATATTAATCTAATCCCCGAGGTCAGCCTTACCTTTTTGTGTTTGGATTCAAGTGGTGAGGGAAATAAAAAAAAGATAGGAAAGGGGAAGAGACAGAAGGGAAGAGGGAAGCCAACAGACAGAGAGGAGGAGGGAAGGAAACAAATATATATATATATATATATATATCCAAATGCAGTTGAAGGTTCTCATTTACATACCAACAAATAAAAAAAAGGTACTAATATTGTAGACTATCTTCAATGCAGTGGGCTATAAAGCGGAATGGCCTTCATCAATGCATAGTTTCTTGCAATTGGAGATCCAGGAAATTACAAATTAGAGGGAACACCACCTTTCGGATGGGAAGGTAATCATTCTAATAATGACTTTTGAGTATCCTGCAACTGCACAAGAAAAAACGCAAGCATCTCAGGCAAACACAATCGATAAGATGAAGTTATGAATTCACGCGATCAGACCCCGTATTAGGGTATGAACTAGATAGAAATAAAGTCACCTATTGAGTTCAAGGGAGGTCAGCATCATAGCAGATCCGTGTTAATTCAGCAGTTGCAATAAAACCAACTTAAATGCATTTCTAGGCAATAATATGAGGATTGGCAGTGTCTAGAAGAGAAATAAAGGTGGCTTCATTATTAAGAATAAAAGATTAGCTGTCAAAGTACCTCCATTTCTATTTAGAAATTCATCTATAAGCCTTCAAAGAATTAAAAGGAAAGAAAGTAGCAACATATAACAGAGAGAGGGAGTGGCAAAATATGAAATGGAAAGCTCAGAGATCAAACCTCCATAACAGTAGAAGGCTCCTCCTTTATTGATTATGTAAAGACTTTTGCATCAACCTTGCAGTTGAGAAATATATTGGGAAAGATTCTGCAGGCGGCCTAAAGAGTAGAATTGAGTGAGAGAGAGGAAGAATCGAATTACAAAGTTTCGAAAGAAATAAAAATAGTCATAAACAAGCTCTAGACAAACATTAAAAAAAAAAAAAATACAGAAGGTAAAGTTCTTGGGCGCACATCTTCAATTGATGAGATGAAGTAACGCTGCTGGTTAAGAAAACGGGTAGTTAATTGAGCTGAATAAGAATAGTTTTCCAATGTATAAAATATTAAGTAAAGATCCAATCTATGATAAGAGAGTTTAAGGAACCGTCAAATAATGCTGTCCTTTTTATGTTTATATTTATCTATTTATGTTTTCTGCGCTTTCTGTTACCTTTTTTTTTAAATAAAAATTGAAACTGCGTTTGCAAAATACAATTTTGTTTATAATTATTAATTTTTTATTTTTATAAAATATTTAATTTATTAGTTTTCAAATAATTAACTCAATTTAATAAAAAATATTTCATATTAATTTAACTTAATTAATCTCAATTAAATTATTTATTAAAAATCATTTATATATAAAATATAATAAATTATAATTTAATTTTATTATTTATTAAAATAATTGAATAAAATACTTTTCATAATAATTTAAATAATCTTATTATGATATTTATTAAAAGTAATTTAATAATATATATTTCATATTAATTAGTTAATTTTATTTAATTTAATTATTTACTAAAAATAAAGTAATAAAATATATTAAAATTTTATTTTAGATAATTAATTAAATTTAATTATATTATTTATTAAAAATAATTTTAGTTTAATAAAATGAATAAAATAATTTGTTTTATATGATGTAACAGAAATGGATAAGTATTAAAATTGACAAAATGTTTGTGATAGAGGAAAAAAAAAAGAGTAAAAAGACTTTTTTTAATGTTTTTCTGTTAAGTTTTTATTTTTTTGGTAACAAAAATATAAACAAATTTAACAAACATATTTCTGTTGTCACTTTACAAAATTTTAAAAACATAAACAGAAAAGCAAAAAAATAAAAACGTTAGCAAACAGGGATTAAGTAATCACTCTTTTACAAGGTTCCATATTCCAAAAGTTAATTAACACATGCGTATTCTAAAGCCAAAACAGGGCAATAATTTAAGACAATCACTGTTACAAAAAAGCCACTAAAATCATGATGATGAAATTCTATGTTACATGCACTCTTTAGAATTTTCAATATACCCATGCTGGTAAGTCGACACTTGCATAAGCCTATGAGATAATGGTTCAACATATCCACTTGAAGATGCACCCAGCAGGCATATGTAAAGAATTAATTATATAAATATGCAAAATATTTCCATTTTCTGCACAAACGTACACCCAAGTCCATGTAGCAGTGGTGAAACTTATACCAGAAATTATTTAACTACCTGCTAATTTCATCAAGTGGAAAGAAATTGTTATAGCTTTAGCCAATTTTTTTTCATCACAAAAGGGATATTACTACATTCCATCTCCAAATTTGGCTATGGCTATTTCAGAAGTTTTCCGGTAAAAATGGATATTAACGTTGCATAATTAAGGGTTACAAAATTACAACTATGGGTGACATATTTTCTTGTTGAAAAGGAGTCCACAAAATACAAAGACAAATATTTTTCCCTTTGTTTTTAGAGTAAAGGTTTAAAAGAAAACAAAAATAAGGGCACACTATATGAATTTATATTTTTATATTATGCAGGAAAATTTGGCCTTCAAGAAAAGCATATTCTGTTAGTAAATTTTCCCGATGCAAATTGTGGTCTGGACCTTAGAAAGTAATAGTTAGGTATCTATTGCATACCTGTTGCTTAACTGATAATTGAGATGCTCAGAGGATGGTCACTTCCTCGTCAATCTTTACAACGGGGATGTGAGCAATCTTTTTCCAATCATCACCTTCGTCCCTCCGGCAACGAGGTTTCACTAGTGGACAATCTCTGATTTTCAATGAAGAGAGGGAGGTGGGAAGGCCCTCTTTCGGCAAGGACTCGAGTTGAGGGCAGTAGCCGATCTTCAGTCTTTCAAGAGAGGAAAGGAGTTGAAAGCCCCTGTTGTTGAGTGATTTGAGATTTGGCATACCTCTAATGCAGAGGCGAGTAAGAGTGGAAGGCAGCAGCCCCTCTTCTGGAAAGGACTCTTCATTTTCACCAGAAATTGTAAAACTCTTGAGCGAAATCAAGTGGAATATATCCCACTTTCTCCTGGCAGCCACAAGTTTCTTGCATCTGGAAATTGTTAGTTTGCTTAAGTTGGCAGGGAGACCCCCTTCCGGAAATGACTCTATTTCTGGACAATCTTCTATACTTAGATAATAGAGAGATGGGAGGAGGATATGCATCTGTTCGGGGAGCGACTTGAGTCTTTCGCAATCCGCGACAATTAAACTTGTCAGATTGGGAGCAGGGAATCCTCCTTGACAAAAACTTACCATATTAGGGCACGAACTGATGCGAACATCTCCAAGAGATGCCAGATTTTGAAGCCCATGCCCGTTCAGAACACAAATGGTTTCAAGATTTTTGCAAGAACCGATTCTTAAAGATTGAAGCCCATGCCCGGGTGGAATTGAAAGGGTTTCCAAATGTTCACATGCGCTGACGAACAGACGTTGAAGCTTTGGAAAGGATCGTATGGGTAGGGACTTGAGAAGACCACAGCTATTAATCAATGACAAATTTTCAAGGGATGCGTGGCAGTGCTCCATCTCCACTGACAGAGGAAACACTAGTTTCGGACAATCTGCAATACGAAGGACCTTCAACAAAGGGACTTGCCCGGCATTTGGAAATGACAAAAGCCTCGCACAATTACTTATCGCCAACTCCTGCAAATTTGTTAGGGAACGTTGCTCCGACGTCAATTCCTCTAAATTTAGCAGATTTGACATCTCCAATTTTACGAGAGAAGACCAACATTCCAATCCCAATTCAACACCATCACATTGGCGCAATGCTAATTGACCTCCTCCGGCTGAACTAGTCATTGGAAGTGAAGCTGCAAGAGCTGGGCATTCCTCAATCTCGAGTTTCACCCAAGATGGAATATCTTGGGGTAAGCTTCCCTTCAGCTTGGGACACTTGATTACACAAAGCTCTCGAAGCTTACAAAACTCTCCAGCCCCTACCATCTGCCATTCCTCCCACTCCCACATTTCCTCGAAGCGAAGATTCTCCAAAGATTGAAACGGTTTGGCTAGAGTAACAGCCCCATAGAATTCTGGACCCACCACTTCTATTTCCTTCATCCTTGCGATATGAAGGTGTTTCAAGGAAGGCAGTTGACCAAGGGGTGGCAATGAAAAGCAATTATCACATTTTTCAAGACACACCGACACTATGTTCGAGAAAGACTCATCCCCCAACCAATTTGGAAATCTCGTGCCCCCATAATTTTTTATTGTGAGTTGCATCAAGTTTGAATGAGGTTGCAAGTTATCGAGTACTTCTCTTTCATTTTGTGAATTATCGGTGGTGTTACCCCATTCCAACACCAACTCTTCAAGGTGCTTTTTCTCATTCAACATTGCTTCCAATGCATTTATGCGGCTCAAGACATTTTGCAAGCTTGAAATGCGGAGTTTCCCCCGAAGATCACGAAGCTCCTTTAACTCGTTAATACTTGACCCACTGCATTTTCCCACCACAAAATTAGATAAAGTTTGGAGACTTTTTAATCGACTCATTTGCATTGGCATTTCCTTTAAATTAGTTCCTTGAATATCAAGATGGCGCAAACAAACGAGTTTTCCAATCTCTGCTGGTAAGGTTGTGAGAAGTCTACAATCTGAAAACAGTAGAGTCTCCAAATTAAACAGTGTGCAGATTGTTTCAGGCAATTGTTTAATTTTTGTTTTGGAGAGATCCAAAAAGCGAAGGTGTATCAAATTGCCGATTGAAGGAGGCAATTCCGTTATCCCATAGCATGATAACGACAGAGCCCACAACCACCGTAGTGTTGGCAACATATCATCCAACACCCAGTTGGACAAGTAAAAATAGCCTGACCAGGAATAATACAAATTTACTGGTAAAAAAGTCCTTAAACACCTGGCCTCTCTAAGTGCATGGAATTTTTCAAAGCAATCATAGCCGTGACTTCTAACATATGAAAAATGTCGGACTTTTGTGGAAATATTTTGTAGCTTCTCGCCATCCAACCTGAAAGAAAATTGTCCAGACACAACTTGAGCTAGGTCATGAACTAAATCATGCATTACAAAGGAGGAGTGATTGCCAGTTGATTGTTGAAAAAATGACCTTGACAACAGCTCGTGAAAGCAATCATCACCCAGCTTTTCCAAAGTTTTGTTACTTTTGGGATGCTGCACAAATCCTTGAGCAATCCACAGCAAGATTAGCTCCTTTTTTTCAAATTCATAATCCTTGGGAAATATGGAACAATAAGCAAAACATTGCTTTAAATGTGAAGGGAGATAATAATAGCTCAATCTCAAGGCTGGAAGAATGTCATCCTTATTCATCGGCAAGTCCCATATGTCACTCTTCAATATGCTATTCCATTCTTCAATCTCAAAATTGGATCGTAATAATCCAGCAATTGTTTTTACAGCCAAAGGCAAACCTTTGCACTTTTGCACGATCTCCTTACCCATCTTTTCAAGGTGGGGATAAGCCCCAGAATCTCCTTTACCAAATACAGATTTAACAAATAGCGACCAACAATCATCAGTTGATAACTGCAGCAAACGATGACAGGGAACTGTTTGCATGATAGATGCAACACTAAGATTACGGGTGGTCACAATAATCTTACTTCCATGCGCCCCCACAGTGAAAGGAGCTCTCAAGGTGTCCCAATGACTGTACTTCTCATTCCAGACATCGTCCAAGACAATTAGAAACTTCTTTCCCCTCAATCTCTCCTTCACCCTGACTTGGAGCAAATTCAGGTCTTGGGTCTCGCATTTACCAGAACCGATTGCTTCCACAATGGTTCTAGTAAGTCCGAGAATATCAAATTGATCAGAAACACAAACCCACACCTTGAAATCAAAATGCCCATCCACTTTGTCATCATTGTACACCAGTTGAGCCAGGGTGGTCTTGCCAATTCCACCCATCCCGACAAGTGGAATCACATCAATGTTATTACCACTGGCCTCATCAGAAAGCACCAGTTTAACAATCTTCTCCTTTTCATCATCCCTTCCAAACACATCAGATTCATCCACCAAAGAACTCGATGGCAATCTGTCAGGCCAATTCCTCCCAACAACGCCCTCTCTCAAACCAAGGACGTCTTTTTCTTTCAAAAAATACTCTAATCTATCAACCACCTCCTCTATCTTCGACTCAATCTCTGGATCAAATAGATCAGTGCAAGTGGAGCTGGGACGAATTCGTACCTGGTTTGGGCTGCTCTGGTAGTCTCGTTCCGACTTAGATCGCAGAGCGATAGTCGCAATCTCATCCAGCAAGTCCTCGGCGTGGTAGATTGCATCTTTGAGCTCGTCGACCCATTCTTTTACGGATGGGTTGGTGATCTGCTGTTTCTCAGCGTCGTCCAGCACTGCGTTGACTCCCAGCAAGGCTAGCTTCAACTTCCTGAGGAGTCCATCGTAGTGCTTTGGTCGCTGGAAGAAGCTGAGCACCTCGCGAGAGGCCAAGCGATCGAACAGCACTTGAAGGGTAGCAGAGAGGAACGCCTCTCCAACCAATTCTGCGGCCATTTGCTCTCTCTCCCTCCCTCTCTCTCTCTCTCTCTCTCTCCATGTAAAAACAGATCGGACGTCGATGTCGAACACAAGGATTAGGGAGGCGACTGAAGTAGAAAGACCAAAATCATGCCCAGTGGGCCAGTAATTACCAAAAAAAAAAGTCGTGCCCAGTGACTTCTCCGTTGACCAACTGTTAAAAATAAAATAAAATATAAAAATATTTCATCGTTTGAAAAACTGTAAAATTGTGTTGTTAATTATAGACATGAATGATGTGATTTTGTAATTGTTATATCAGAGAAATAGTTGATCTTAAAAAAAAAGAAAAAGAAATTCTTCGAAGAATTAGCAAATAGCTTTATTAGTTCAAATTAAAAAAAAAATTTGTGGATTTGAGTGATTTAGTATAATTAATTTAAGATTAAGAGATCTTTGTTTGTACGATTTATCTTTTACACTATATATTTTTTGGTTTATTTTTTCTTTTTCAGTTTGAATCTTATAAAAATGACTAAAATACCATTTGAGTTATTCACTTCAAATATTAATTTCATTAAATTATAAAAAAAAATTAAAATATAAACAATTATAGACCTTTTTTCTTTTAGACCTATGCATGTAAATTAGGTTGACCCTTTCGGATACATCAACCTCTATTTGATTCTATTTCTTTTCACCCATTTATTGGGTCTAGTCGAGTCAGTTGGTTTAAGAAAATCTAATACTAAAACTCAAAAAATATAAATTTTAAAAATTTAATCTTAAACGCATAAACTTTAACTTTTTAACATACGCGCACGCGCGCGCACATATATATATATATATATATATACACCAATGGAGATTGGGTGAATTGACTTCATTCATTACCATTCACTAATTCTAATTGGAGAAACATGAAATCTATTTCACTAATCATTTTTTGATTTTTTATTTCTAGTTTCCATAAGGAAATGTGGGAAAATATTGTAGCAGTGGCAGTGATGTAAAATTTTCGAAATGTTGATTGTTAATAATGAATTGCGTTCTATTTATAGGATAAAAAAGATAGTTTTAATTATGACGAATGGAAGAAAAAATTGAAACAAATGAGAGAAAGAGTGTCACGGATATCTTTAATTTTATAATAAAAAATTTAACAAAGCTAATAACAAATTAACAAAATTAGTATCAATAGAGATTGGGTGAATTGACTTCACTCATTACCGTCCACAAATTCTAATTGGAGAAACATGAAATCTATCTCAGTGGTCATTTTTTGGTTTTTTATTTCTAATTTCCATGAGAAAGGGTGGGAAAATACTCTGGCACTGTTATTGATGTAAATTTTTCGGAATATTGATTGTCAAGGTCGAATTGCGTTCTATTTATAGGATAGAAAAGATAGTTCTAATTACGGCGAATGGAAGAGAAAATTAAAATAAATGAAAGAAAGAGTGTTACGAGTATCTTTAATTTTATAATAAAAAATTTAACAAAGTTAATAACTAAACTAATGAAAAGAGGTACATATTAACGGCTTTAGAAAATTAGAGAGGTAAATGTAAGTTTTAAATACTAAAGAGTGGTAAATTATTTAAATATTGAGGGAAATAATTATAATTCATCCTTTTTTATGAAAATCATTTTTGAAACTTTGATGGACAAAATTTTTAGGGAAAAAAATTCACGTATTTTTTGACTTACCAAACAACAAAAAATGATTAAAATATTTACTCAAAAACATTTTACATCAAAATAAATGAAGCCTTAATTTCCAAATTTTCATGACAATAGCTTAAATAGGTGGAAAAACTTGAACTATAACATTTTCCTAACTAAAATCATCATTCACGTGTTAATATATTAGATTTTGTTTATATTTTTTTTCTCTAAACCTTATAAAACAAAAAAATAATTATCTTTTTAACCTATATACTTGAGGTAAAAATCACTTATACCCTTAAATTTTAAAAATCTGCCTTTACATCTCTCGTATTTGAGACTGCAATAAACTATAAACAATGTAAAATTTTTAAGTAAAAAGATAAAAATATCGACTAAAAATTAAACAAAATCAAAATTGTAAATGTAAGTAAAATGAACTACAAGAGATATAAGTATAATTTTCAAAGTTATTAAGAGCTAAAACTTTTTGTCATTCACAAATTTTTAACATTTTCATTTTAATCTAAAATAGGAGAGGTATAAAATAGATTTTTTAAGTTTAGGACAAGTAATTTTCATCTTAAGTTATAAGAGGTATAAGACGATTATCTCTAAAACAAACGACGACAAATATAAATACTTTTCTTTCTTACCTAACACAAAAAAATAAAAAATAAAAATCTTCATTCTTTACTTAATAAAGTAATGAATATGTTCCACAACAGTTAATGTAACTATCATGTACAAAACAATCACAAGCTAATATTTCCCATTATTACAACAATATTGTGAGTTTATATAAAACTATAACCCTACCCACCTACCCAACTATGGCAAAGCTACGAACGCTAACCCGGAAAAAATCATATAAGAATAATTCAACCACAATAAAAATTGTGGTTGAGTAACGGTACAATCAGTAAAATTAGCTAAAAACAAAAAATAATCAGAACGACGGCACAACACGATACAAAGTACACTTTACGCTTCAATTACAAAGTCGTTATCCGCGCCCGGGGGAGGCAATGGTGGCACGGCTGCTTCATGCAAAGCACCAGCAGTGGTTTCTAGAGCCTCCCTAGCAGGTGCATGAGACTCTATGCTTTTACCAATCTTTCTGGAGGATAGCGATTCAGAGGCAGTAGCCCTTGATAAGTTAGAGCCTTCAACGGAAGCTAAGAACTTATCCTTTGATAGAGTCATTGCTGCCGATGCGATAATAGAACTGAAGACACCCGACTCCCTCAAACCTTGAATGATGGCCTGAAACATACAATAGGGAAGAGGAAAAAAGGTGGAAGAAATCATTGGAAAAAAAGGTATAAAAAATTGGGAGTTGTAGGATAATGATCGGCATTTATATCATGGACACAACAAACAACAAAATCTTCCCTCAAATTTTAGGCAAGCACTGAATTTAGCATGCTTCGTGGAGAAAAGGAAGCGCAAAAGTTCGCAATAAACAAGTTGAAGGGGACAGCAATTATTTGCTCAAGATCATTGGGATTGGGATAAAATAAAAAAACAACTAGAATCATAGATAGTGGTTAGTAAATCATGATTCTATTTTTTTTTTTAAGTAGAAAACTAAATGTTTCAAATTTTCGATCTTTTCTAGTCAAGGTCATCAACATGCAGTAAAGTAAAAGATTGTAGCTTCTGTCCATTAACAGTTGGGATGAAAATTTTATGTCTTTAATTTGTATGACAATAAAAGGAAAAAATAAAATTTGAAAAGCCAAAGCAAAATTATGGTTCTGTTTATGTAAGAACTGATTTTTCTGGTGAAACAAAATGCAACTGTTTCGTTTCACGACAATGTCAATAATGCTAACATCCTAAATGCCTTTAATTCATAGGTAGATGAAGAAAATTAACTCAAAAGATTTGTTCATTTGAAAAAATCATTTGTTCCAATGGGCATTGCTGTTGAGTCAGTAATTATCCTTACCATGGGAGCACATATGCGAGTCAATCAGTCAAAATGCCCTTCTTCAACAGCTTCTTGTTTATTGTTTTGTCAGTCCACACAACATGCTCACGGTACCTAAAAACAACAAAGAGCAGGCGCAAATTCACTATTGCATCCATAACTTCAAAACCTAATTATTTTTCAAGAATATTTCAAAGCAATTGCAAAAACCAGATAATAGATTCTAACAGAATACTAGACCAAGATGAGAAAAGTCAAAGCCATTTCAAGAATTTATAGTTTACCAGGTTAGCATTTCCTCCTCTGTCACAGTTGAAGCAATTATGAAAGCCTGCAATTAATAATACGTACACAGTAAATGGAAGATTTGACAGAAGGAAAGTAGATCCAAGCAAAACCAGAACCTATCAAGGCTCAATTCCTTGCCACTCAAAAGATTGTAATTGCAATTAAAGATAACAGTATCCAGGAATAATTTGTTTAACTTTCAAAATAAACAATTATAACTTTGACCAGTTCAGTCCAATTCCAGCCTCCAACTCCAAGAAATGGTCTGAAAAGAGCTCTTTTTTTTTTTTTTTTTACAAGTGCTAAGGATGATGGTCCATGGAACAGGTGGCTAGTTTTGAATATTCATTAGTTGGATGCCCCTCAAACTAGATAGTGGCGATGTCTTCCACACGGCCAGGTGCCACAGAGATCTGTGATTGTATGATACGAATAGGCATGCTTCCATAAATGTTGACTTGTAGTGTCTCTCTCTAGATAAATTGGGGAATTCCCAAAAGATCTCCTAACTCTACCCACCAAACCGAGCAAAGGAGAATAGCTACAAGGCCCTTAGAAGGAGTGCTCTTGGGCGGAGGACATCATGAGAGAGGTTCCTGGATCATGTTTCTGGGCCAAAGTGGAGACAAGCCTTAAGCAAATAGTCTGTGTTTGGATTAAAATTTTATCAAGGGAAATTAATTCAAAATTCCTACTCTTGTTTGGTTTTATAATGGAAACTCAAAGGAAAAAAAGTATATGATTTGAAAAACTAAAAGTAAATAAATTAAAAAAATAACTAATTTATTGATGAATGCCTTTATATATGTATATATTTTATATATGTATATATTTGGATCTATTCAAATAAAAACGTGTATTTGTGATTTTTATGTTTCTTTTCTCTTTTCCCTACTTTTTCTCCCTCCCTCCCTCCCTCCCTCCCTCTCTTTTTTTTCCCTTACTAAATTCTCATTCCAAACACACCCTAAGCATATTAGAGGTTTGGAGAAGATCTCCCATTGCGAGAGGATTCCTTAGTCTAGAGGAAAACACCCGTGAGGGGGTAGCAAGAGAAAGTCCCACGGCACGGATGGGATCAACAGAGTAAAGCTCAAGATCTAGGATTTGGAGTCGAGCACAGGAATCCAGGGCCAATCACTAGTTGAATGCAAGGCACAAGCGCCAAGGGTTTGGGGTCAACAGAGCACACCAATGGAAAATCCTAGAGAGAGAGAAAGAGAAAAGGAAGGCACATACCCATGGTTTGAAAGGGGATTCCCTCAACCAAGTGTCATACACAGAGGTCGAGATTCTTATGTGGAAAGGCTCAACTATTGATGATGTGGCACATTGGTCCCAAATATAAAAATAAATTTATTGTTTCACAATGCTTGCACTTATTCCATTCGTGATTTTTTTTTATAGTCATATTCGTGATTTTGGATGCACTTTTTTATATCCACTGCACAATTTCAAGTATCAAAGAAATAGAACTGTTGATGGATGGATGCAAGTTAAATTGTACTACTATTTGGAAACAAACAATACATAACTTTATCTATGGCATGACAGTTAGCAAAGGCCTGTGGGATAAGAAATAGCTTAATCTTGAGTAAGAAGAAAGAAAAAGAGCATTTGAGAAGGGTTTCAATTATGATGGAGGATAAATCTCCTTCTGGTTGACAACGGAGGCTGATATTTATAGAGGAGCTCAAGCCATGGAGGCCAAGAAATTTTAATGGATAAGATTAGATTATGTTTAAGAATTTCTCCTAGACATAAAAAAATCAAATTTTAATTTTAGTTGCTTCATCTCAAGTAGAATGCTTTCAATGGTTAAAAAAAAAAATTATGTATTTGATATTTATCAAAAAAAAAAATTATGCAAATCATGAAATCACACGTTCCTTAATAACAGGAAGAGTAAGGAGAAAACAAAGAACAAGGAGAAAAATAAAAACGCAAAAACAAAATATAAAGAGAAAATAAAGAGTAAAAAAAGTAATTCAACTCACAGTTCTGTCAAATTCCAACATAAAGCATCTCTTAATATCCTCCTTCGTAGGCTTGCACCTGCATCAATTACGTCTAGAAGTCAAGTCTGAAAATTCGGCATATGTGTAGTGTAGAATAACAGTCTCTTCAAATTTTATCTCACTAACAAAAAATAAGTTGATATCATCCATTAGAGATTGTAACCTTTGACAACAATATAGCTCTTTTACCATAAATTTCCTTAACACATAATAAAAGCAGTAGACTTGGAGAGAAGTATGTAGATAAGAAAGTAATTACTTATGTACACAGTATAATATATGGTTACTAGGGAAGACTTGTGGTCTTCATATAATTGTGCCATCTGTGAGCACCATTGGGACGAAGATGATCCTGAATTCGAGCAGCTGATTTCCCATTTCCATAAGTCAAGAAGTAGTTTGGATTACCACGTGTTGATTCCCTGTACATGCCAAAGGAGGTATCCTTTGGAAGATGGTCGTAGTTCGTCTTGAACATCGATACCTACAGAAATACATACCAAAAGAGAATCAAATACAATCCTCTTCCATAAAACTCTCCTGATTCGTTCCGGAGTTGGAAAGCCACAATCCTTTTTCAGTCTTGATCTTATAAGGAAATATCTATGCTTCAACTATTACACCAAATTGTGAGTTTACAAGAATCGTACAAGGTGATATCTAATCTCACCCTTATTTTTTAAGAGTTCTCAATGGAGGCTAACGGCTTGTCCTCCCTCCAATAGGGTTGTTGGGAATCACAGGATATAATGGTCAGTGTTTATAGTCAGACAACGAACAATAAAATCTTCAATCGTGCTTTATGTAGCATTGAACGTTGTATGCTTTGTACAGAAAACAAAATGCAGTAAGTTCTAAGTAAACAAGTTGAGAGTGATAACAATTAATTGTTTTCTTAAGAACACTGAGTTCTATTAGCAAAATTAAGGACCCGTTTAGAGTGCTAAAGTTGTCAAATAAAAAAAATAAAAAGTTATCAAATTTTAAATTATTGGGTATTTGATGTATTTTTAAAAAATTAAAGAAATTTAAGGAAATTAAAAGAAAAATTAGTAAAAATTAAAGAAAATTAATAAAAATTGAAAAAAATTGAAACCTTTTTTGTATACAAAAAGTTGAAAAATATTAGAAAAAAGTGAAAATTTTTTACTAAATTTGACACTGTACAAAGATATTAAATTCTATTCAAATCCTATTAAATTTTAAAAAGTAAACTCTTTAATTAATTAAAGTTGTATCTGATTAAAGAATTTGTCAAATACTTGAATTAAACTTAAACCTGTTTAGAGCAAAACGCCTATGAAAAGGGGTAACCAAGGAAAAGTACAATGACAAGATTAGAGATGAACATCTCTTTGGACAAAATTGAAACAATCTTATTTCAATAATTTAAACAGCGTCGTTTTTGACTTGTTGCTGTCCACGGCTCCGATTGTGGTGGTGGAGTGTTGATTGTCTTGTGAGAGGTCCGATTGCTTTCCATTTGAAGGAAAGAAAAGATGGTTTCAATTACGGGGAAAAGAAAATGAAAACAAATGAGAGGGAGGGAGTTAGATGTATATTTGTCTTTGCAATAAAAAAAAAAATTAATAATCAATATTTAAATTATCAAAAGCCAGCTAATGTTAATGACTTTTAAAAGATAATTGAAATTTTTAAATATTAAAGAAAAGTAAATTATTTAAGTATTGAGAAAAATAAATATAAGTCAGCTATTTCTAATAAAAATCATTTTTGAAACTTTAATGGAAAATAATTTAAAAAAATATATTTCATACACTTTTTGACTCGCCCAACAACTAAAAATAAATAAATATTATCCAAAAATATTTTACAACAACATAAACGAAATTTTAATTCTGAAATTTTCATGCCTATAATATAAATAGGTGAAAAAATTTATAATAATTTTTTTACTCAAATTATCATTCACGTGCTATCATCCTAGATTTTATTTGTTTTTTTTTGTTTCTCTAAACCTTATAAAACTAGCAATGACAAATATAAACACTTTTCTTTCTTACCTAACTCAACATCAAAAGAAAAAAAAAAAAGAAAAAATTCTTCATTCTTTACGTAATAAGGTAATAAATATATTCTACAACAGCCAAATGTTACTATTGTATACAAGACAATCACGGGCCAATATTTCCGATTATCACAACAATATAGTGAGTTCGTAAAACTTTTAACCCAACCCACCTACCCAACTATGATTAAATTATGAACAGTAACCGCCCAAAAATCACATAGGAACAATTCAACCCTAATAACAATGTGGTTAAGTAATGTTATACATTCAGTAACATCTACTTAAAAAATTTTATGCTTCAATTGTAAAGTTGTCATCCGTGCCGGGGCGAGACAATGGTGGCACGGCTGCTTCATGCAAAGAACTAGCATTGGTTTCTAAAGCCTTCCTAACAGTTGTATGAGATTCTGCTTTCACCAATCTTTCCAGTGGGGTAAATCTCCCCACAAATATATATATATATAAAATATACAACCGTTTGGCTGCAGGAGAGTACTTTGGGACAGCTGGGCAAACAGGTGGATGACTGGAGCCCCTGCAGAGATAATATGTATATATAAAATATATATGTACACATATTTATCAGTTGGTGAAAATTTGTGAAGAAAACTCAGAAGACAGCCCATTGTTCGGATGCGGGTGCGGATAGTATTCCAAACTCGGAAAAAAATTTCCAAGTGTTGAAATGAAGTTTGATATGAAATGACTCTTTCGCCCTCCCTTGGTAAAATAATATTAAATTAAATTAAACTTTAAAATGATTAAAATTACCCATGAAATATCCAAGTTATAATATTGTGTCCCAGTTGATAGTATGTCAAGAGATGGTGCACTGGGATACAGTGTGATACAAAAATTGATATCCCACATTTGTTTGTAATAAGATAAAGAATAATATAAAGGATATGACATTTCATGGTGAATGACAAAATCGCATTTTGTGTAATATTAAATGAAAATTTTTGGAATTTGTAATTAGTTAATTAAATTTCACATAATTGCCTAATATATAATTTATTAATTTATCAATTTTCAATATGTAAATATTTGCTTAAAATAATTAACTGCTTGAAAGTTAAAATTATTTGCATGAATTTAATTATTTAATTATGTATTTATTAATTTATCAACTTTTTTTTTTTTGAAAGCTGGCTACGTTCTTTGTGGGGATTATATTTGTTAATTTGCATAGAAAATATCTTAATTAAAATCTATTTCATATTAATAAAAAAAAATCAAAAGTTAGTCAAACTTGATAAAATCATCACTCAATAAAAACCGTACGTGTCACGTTTCACCCCAAAATGTTAAAATAAAAAGTATATCATTTAAAATTTTAGAACCTTTTTAGCTTTAATAAACAAGAAAGGTAATTTTATTATTATAAATACATTAATAACTGTTCATATTTTCATTCCTTAATGGGATGTATTTTGACCGGCACCCATATGGGCCATATCTCAAATACCAGTTCCTTTCAGCTAACTGCTTTTATTATCTTTTAGACATCTTCCAACAACGTTTGCTAGGGTAAATGCATCAAGAAAGTAACTGCAACAATTTATTTGTTTTTATTTAGATAGAGTTATTTGCACTCCTCCCTTAGTTTTCCACTCTACAATAATTTTAATGAAAAAGAATATTAGAGAGTGGGGGAAATTAACGAAGAAGTGCATTTATCATTTTCCTTTTTATTGTTTTGATTACTGAATTAACATGACTTCTATAATAGAGAGTGTTTGGACAGATTTGGGGGCTGACAACTTGCATGCAATCAATTCAGTGACACCACAGTCTGGAGCTGTTGAATTAAAATTCAACGATTCCGACACATTCACACTGTTGAATATTAATCCAATGTCCAAGGTTAGCCTTACCCTTTTGTGTTTGAATTGAAGTGGTGAGGGAAATAAAAAAGACAGGAAAGGGGAAGGGGCAGTGACGAGGAGGGAAGGAAACCAAGAAAAAAAAAATTCCAAATGCAGTTGAAGGTTCCCATTTACATACCAAAAAATTAAAAAAGGTCTCTGTTTTTCAGTGAATTAATATTGTAGACTACCATCAATGCAGAGGGATATAAGAGCAGAATGGCCTTCATCAATGCAAAGTTTCTCGCAATTGGAGATCCAAGAAATTACAAATTAGAGGGAACACCACCTTTCGGATGGAAGGTAGTCATTCTAATAATGACTTTGAGTATCCTACAACTGCACAAGAAAAAACGCAAACATCTCAGACAATCACGATCGATGAGATGAAGTTATGCATTCACGCGATCAGATCCCGTATTCTGGTATGAACTAGATGGAAATGAAGTTACCTATTTAGTTCAAGGGAGGTCAGCATGATAGCAGATTCGTGTTAATTCAGCAGTTGCAATGAAACCAGTTTAAATGCATTCAAGACAACAATATGAGAATTGGCAGTGTCTGGAAGAGAAATAAAGGTGGCTTCAATTATTAAGAATAAAAGATTACTTCTCAAAGTACCTCCATTTCTATTTATAAATTTTCATCTATGAGCTTTCAAAGAATTAAAAGGAAAGAAACTAGTAACATATGACACACAGGGAAGTGGCAAAATATGAAATGGAAAGCTCAAAGATCAAACCTCCTTAGCAGTAGAGGGTCCTACTTTATTGATTATCTGAAGACTTCTGCATCAACCTTGCAATCGAGAAATATATTGGGAAGGATTCTGCAGGCGGCCTAAAGAATAGAATTGAGATTGAGAGAGAGAATCGAATTGTAGAGTTTCGAAAAGAAGTAAAAATAGTCATAAACAAGACAAACATTAAAAAAAAAATACAGAAGGTAAAATTCTTGAGCATGCATCTTCAATTGATGAAGTAACGTTGGTTAAGAAAACGGGTAGTTAATTGAATTGAGTAAGAATAGTTTCCCAATGCAAAAAAGATTAAGCAAAGATCTAATCTATGATAAAGAAGTGTAAGGGGCCTTTGTCATTTTTATGTTTATATTTATCTGTTGTTACTTTTTTATTTTTATTATTTTCTTTCGAAACTGTGGTTGAAAGTGTCATTTTGTTTATAATTATTAATTTTTTATTTTTATAAAATGTTTAATTTTATTAGTTTTTAAAAAATTAATTGAATTTAATAAAATATATTTCATATTAATTTAATTTAATTTAATTAATATAATTAAACCAAATTAATCAATTAAATTATTTATTAAAAATCATTTAATTAATAAATATAAATTATAATAAATTATAATTTAATTATATTATTTATTAAAAATAATTGAATAAAATATAATTATTATATTATTTAATTCAGTAAGTATAAATATATTAATTATATTATTTATTAAAAACAATTGAATAAAATATTTTTCATAATAATTTAAATAATCTAATTATGATATTTATTAAAAATAATTTAATAAAATATATTTCATATTAAATAAATAAATTAAATTAAATTAATTTTATTATTTATTAAAAATAATTTAATAATATATATTCATATTAATTAGTTAATTTAATTTAATTTAATTACTTATTAAAAATAAATTATTAAAATATATTAAAATTTTATTTTAGATAATTAATTTAATTTAATTATGTTATTTATTAAAAATAATTTTAGTTTAATAAAATAAATAAAATAATTTATTTTAATATGATACGACAAAAATGGATAACTGTTAAAATTAACAAAATCTTTGCAACAAAAAAGATAGAGGGAAAACACTTCTTTTTATTTTCGTTTTTCTGTTTAAGTTTTCATTTTTTTGAAAATAAAAAAAAATAAATAAATTTAACAAATATATTTCTATCACCAATTTACAAAATTTTAAAAACATAAACAAAAAAACATTATCAAATTCGTAATCACCCTTGAAAAAGGTTCCATTTTTCAAAAGTTAATCAACACGTGCTTATTTTAAAGCCAAAACAGGACAACAATTTAAGACAATCACTGTTGCAAAAATGCCATTAAAATCATGATGGTGAAATTCTATGTTACATGCACTCTTTAGAATTTCCAATATACCCATGTTGGTAAGTCAACACTTGCATTAAGCCTATGAGATAATGTGTTCAACATATCTACTTGAAGATGCACCCCACAGGAATATGTAAAGAGTTAATTATATACATATGCAAAATATTTCCATTTTCTGCTCAAACGCACACCCATGTCCATGTAACATTGGTGAAACTTATACCAGAATTTATTTAACTACCTGATAATTTCATCTAGTGGAAAGGAGCCAATTTTTTTCATCACAAAAGGGATATTACTATATTTTATCTCCAAATTTGATTATGGCTATTTCAGAAGTTTTCCGATAAAAATGGAAATTAACGTTGCATAATTAAGGGCTACAAAATTACAACTATGGATGACATATTTTCCTGTTGAAAAAAGACTCCAATAAATACAGATAAATATTTTACCTTCTGTTTTTAGGGTAAAGGTTTAAAAGAAAACAAAAATAAGGGCACAATATATGAATTTATATTTTTATATTATGCAGGAAAATTTGGCCTTCAGGTAGCATATTCTCAGTAAATTTTCCTGATGCACCCTTAGTGATGGTTATCTGTTGCATACCTGTTGCTTTACTCAACTGAGATGCTCAAGGGAAGATCACTTCATCGTCCATCCTTACAAAGGGGATGTGAGCAATTTTTTTCCAATCATCACCTTTGTCCATCTGGCAACGAGGTTTCAGTAATGGACAACCTCTGATTTCCAGGACAGAGAGGGAGGTGGGAAGGCCCTCTTTCGGCAAGGACTTGAGTTGAGGGCAGTTCGTGATCTCCAGTGTTTCAAGAGAGGAAAGGAGTTGAAAGCCCCTGCTGTTGAGTGATTTGAGATTTGGCATATCTTCAATGCAAAGATGAGTAAGAGTGGAAGGCAGCAGCCCCTCGTCTGGAAAGGACTCTTCCAGCACACCACCACCACCTTCATTTTCACCAGAAAATGTAAAACGCTTGAGCGAAATCAAGTGGAATATATCCCACCTTCTCCTGGCAGTCACAAGTTTCTTGCATTTGGAAAATCTTAGGGCGCTTAAGTTGGCAGGGAGACCCCCTTCCGGAAATGACTCTATTTCTGGACAATCTACTATATTTAGACAAAAGAGAGATGGGAGGAGGATGTGCATTTGTTCTGGGAGCGACTTGAGTCTGTCGCAATTCCCGACGTATAAATTTGTCAGATTGGGAGCAGGTAATCCTCCTTGACAAAAATTTACCATATTAGGGCATGAACAGATATGAACATGCCCAAGGGATGCCAGATTTTGAAGCCCATGCCCGTTCAGAACACCAAGGGTTTCAAGATTTTCACAATTAGTGATTTCTAAATATCGAAGCCCATGCACGGGTGGAATTGAAAGGGTCTCTAAATTGTCACACGAACAGATGGATAGATGTTGAAGCTTTGGAAACGATCCTATGGGTAGGGACTTGAGAGGACCACAGCTATTAGTCAATGATAAACGTTCAAGGGATGTGTGGCAGTGCTCCGTCTCCACTGACAGAGGAAACACTAGTTTCGGACAATCACTAATACGAAGGCTTTTCAACGATGGGACTTGCCTGGCACTTGGAAATGACAAAAGGCTTGCACAATTAATTATCGTCAACTCCTGTAAATTTGTTAGGGAACGTTGCTCCGACGTTAATTCCTCCAAATTTAGCATATTTGACATCTCTAATTTTACGAGAGAAGACCAACATTCCAATCCCAATTCAACACCATCACATCCGCACAATACTAATTCACCTTCTCCGGACGAACTAGTCATTGGAAGTGAAGCCATAAGAGTTGGGCATCCCTCGATCTCGAGTTTTGCCCAAGATGGAATATCTTGGGGTAAGCTTCCCTTCAGCTTGGGACACTTGATTACACAAAGTTCTCGAAGCTTACAAAACTCTCCAGCCCCTACCATCTGCCATTCCTCCCACTCCGACATTTCCTCGAAGCGAAGAGTCTCCAAAGATTGAAACGGTTTGGCTGAAGTAACAACCCCGTAGAATTCCGGACCCACCACATCCATTTCCTTCATCCTTGCAATTGTAAGGTGTTTCAAGGAGGGTAGTTGACCCAGGGGTGGCAATGAAAAGCAATTATCACATTTTTCAAGACACACCGACACAATGTTCGAGAAAGACTCATTCCCCAACCAACTTGGAAATCTCGTGCCCCCATAATTTTTGATGGTAAGGCACATCAAGTTTGTATGAGGTTGCAAGTTATCGAGTACTTCTCTTTCATTTTGTGAATCATCGGTTGTGTCACTCCATTCCAACACCAACTCTTCCAGGTGCTTTTTCTCATTCAATGTTGCTCCCGATGCATCTATGCGGCTCAAGACATTTTGCAAGCTTGAAATGCGGAGTTCCCCCCGAAGATCACGAAGCTCCTTTAACTCACTAATACTTGACCCGCTGCATTTTCCAACCACAAAATTAGATAAAGTTTGGAGACTCTTTAATCGACTCATTTGTATTGGCATTTCTTTTAAATTAGTTCCTTGAATATTAAGATGGCACAAACAAACGAGTTTTCCAATCTCTGCTGGTAAGGTTGTGAGAAGTTCACAATCTGATAGCAGTAGTGTTTCCAAGTTAAACAGTGTGCAAATTGTATCAGGCAAGTGTTTAATTTTTGTTCCGGAGAGATCCAAATAGCGAAGATGTATCAAATTGCCAATTGAAGGAAGCAATTCCGTTATCTCACAGTATGATAATGACAGAGCCCATAAGCACCGTAGTGTTGGCAACACATCATACATGAAGAACTTGGGCAAGTGCAAACCGCTACAATGTGGATGTAATAATAAAAAAGTCCTTAAACACCCAATCTTTTCAACTGCATGGATTTTTTCAGAGTTACTATATCCGCCACTAACATATGAAAAATGGCGGACTTTTGCAGAAATATTTTGTAGCTTGTTGCCTTCCAACCTGAAAGAAAATTGTCCAGACACAACTTGAGCTAGGTCATGAACTAAATCATGCATTACAAAGGAGGAGTGATTGCCAGTTGATTGTTGAAAAAATGACCTTGACAACAGCTCGTGAAAGCAATCATCGCCCAGCTTTTCCAAAGTTTTGTTACTTTTGGGATGCCGCACAAATCCTTCAGCAATCCAGAGCAAGATTAGCTCCTTTTTTCCAAATTCATAATCCTTGGGAAATATGGAACAATAAGCAAAACATTGCTTTAAGTGCGAAGGGAGATAATAGTAACTCAATCTCAAGACTGGAAGAACGCCGTCCTCATTCATCGGCAAGTCCCATATGTCACTCTTCAATATGCTATCCCATTCTTCAAACTCAAAATTGGATCGTAATAATCCAGCAATTGTTTTTACAGCCAAAGGTAAACCTTGGCACTTTTGCAGAATCCCCTTACCCATCTTCTCAAGGTGGGGATAAGCCCCAAAATCTCCTTTACCAAATACAGATTTAACAAACAGCGACCAACAATCATCATTTGATAACTGCAGCAAACGATGAGGGGGAACAGTTTGCATGATAGATGCAACCTTAAGATTACGGGTAGTCACAATAATCTTACTTCCATGCGCCCCCACAGTGAAAGGAGCTCTCAAGGCGTCCCAATGACTGCACTTCTCATTCCAGACATCGTCCAAGACAATTAGAAACTTCTTTCCCCTCAATCTCTCCTTCACCCTAACTTGAAGCAAATTCAGGTCTTGGGTCTCGCATTTACCAGAACCGATTGCTTCCAGAATGGTTCTAGTAATTCCGAGAATATCAAATTGATCAGAAACACAAACCCACACCTTGAAATCAAAATGCCCATCCACTCGGTCATCATTGTACACGAGTTGAGCCAGGGTGGTCTTGCCAATTCCACCCATCCCAACAAGTGGAATCACATCAATGTTATTACCACTGGCCTCATCAGAAAGCACGAGTTTAACAATCTTCTCCTTTTCATCATCCCTTCCAAACACATTAGATTCATCCACCAAAGAACTCGATGGTAATCTGTCAGGCCAATTCCTCCCAACAACGCCCTCTTTCAAGCCAAGGACGTCTTTTTCTTTCAAAAAATACTCTAATGTATCAACCACTTCCTCTATCTTCGACTCAATCTCTGGATCAAATAAATCAGTGCAAGTGGAGCTGGGACCAATTCGTACCTGGTTTTGGCCGCTATGGTAGTCGCGTTCCGACTTAAATCGCAAAGCGATAGTCGCAATCTCATCCAGCAAGTCATCGGCGTGGTAGATAGCATCTTTGAGCTCGTCGACCCATTCTTTTACGGATGGGTTAGTGATCTGCTGTTTCTCTGCGTCGTCCAGCACTGCGTTGACTCCCAGCAAGGCTAGCTTCAACTTCCTGAGGAGTCTATCGTTGTGGTTTGGTCGCCGGAAGAAGCCGAGCACCTCGCGAGAAGCCAAGCGATCAAACAGCACTTGAAGTGTAGCAGAGAGGAACGCCCCTCCAACCAATTCTGCGGCCATTTTCTCTCTCTCTCTCTCTCTCTCTCTCTCTCTCTGTGTGCGCGCGCGTGTGCTAAGTGAAAAAAGATCAGATGCCGAGAGTTTATTTTTTTTTTTTCCTGTGAATAGTAAAATTTTTTTTATACAAATATAGTCGGGCAAGAAATATTTAGCGAAATGCTATTAATGAAATCGCGATTTAAGATTGTGGTTGTTTGGTAGCTAGTAAAAGGAAAAAATGCTATATTAGATGACGTTTCTAAAGGAACGGAGAGCAAAAACCGCCATCTCAGATGGTGTTTCTAAAGGAACAGTACAATTGCTACCTTAAATGGTGATTTTTGCTAAGCTTTAAGCCACTTTCTGAAATTGTGGTTTCTGGTTTGAATCCAAATCGGGCATCATACCTTACAAGGGTCTCTCCTTTCGAGCCTCGTCCAACTCACGGAGTTGCAGAGGTTCGAGGTCATGAGCAACCAGCTCGCCGGTCCGCTGCCGAGCCTCGCTAGGATGAGCTCACTTAGCTATCTCTTGCTCAACAACAACTTCACTTCCATTCCATCCGATTTCTTCGTCGGCATGATGTCCCTTGTAGATGTTTATCTCGACTATAACCTCTTCTCGGCGTGGTAGATACCTAATAGTCTTCGAACTGCCTCGAGCCTCCAAGTTTTCTCGGCCGACTCAGCCAACATCACCAAAAAAACTCCTCGATTTTTTCGACGACAACGCATTCCCGGAGCTGAAAAACCTCCACTTGGCGTTCAATAATCTCGAGGGCGGTCTTCCGGCGAGCTTTTCAGGTTCTTCGATTCAGTCTTTGTGGTTGAACGGGCAGCGAAGTAGTTCGAGGCTCAATGGCTTAATTGCAGTGTTACAGAATATGACTCAATTGGCCGAAGTATGGTTCCACGAAAATTCTTTTTCGGGTCCCTTGCCAGATTTTTCAAAGCTGACGTTTTTGCAGAACTTCAGTGTGAGGGACAATGTCATTACAGATCATATTGTTCTTTTAGAAACGCCATCTGAGATAGCGTTATTTCTTTTTAGGAGCTACCCAACAAAACTTGATCTTAGATCGCGATTTCATTAACAACATTTTGCTAAATACTTCTCGCGCCGACTGTATTTGCACAAAAAGTTTTACTGTTAACAGTAAAACAAAAAAAAAACTCCAAATGCCGAACACAAAGAGGAGTTTTTTTTTTTTTTTTTTGTTCTAATGTTATTGTAAAAACAATATCAGGAATTGCTGTTGAATAGAAACTATTTAGAGAAATACTGTTAATAAGAAAACGCGGTACCATACCGCAGTTATATATTTTTGCTGCTAAAGAATCGTGGTTTGAAAGTGCGAGTTTTGAACGATAAAATGCCATCACAAATCGCGGTTGTTTTTTTCGCTACAACTCCAGGTGATGACCCGCTATTTCAACTTGCAGGCTTTGGAAGACTCGCGCTATGAAAGTGCGATTATCATGCCAACCTATTAGATCATGCTTTGTTTTATTTTTTTTCTTCTCTTTGTTTTATTTGCTTTTCTTTTTTTATGTCAGCCTAACTTTTTCCTTTTTTTTTTTTTTCGTTTTATTTGCTCCTTTCTTTTTAATGCCTAACTCTACTCCCTCTATTTTTGCCTATTTGATTTCATTTTTGAATCTCTAGTGTTTATTCTAATTTTTTTTTTACATCTCTTCCTTTCGGTCTTTAAACCCACATTCCTTTAATTCAATAGAAATTTTATTTGTAATTTTAATTTTAAATTTGAATTGATAAGATTGACTAAATTAATAACAATTAAAATTGTCAAAGTTTGTATTAAATTTTTATTGTCACAATTTTTAACAATTATAATTTTTATTTATTTTTAACAGTTGTAATCGTTGTAATTTTTAATTAATTTTTAACAATTCTAATCTTATAATTTTTTAATCAAAACTCCCAAATAACAAAAATTTAGTTATACGCTTTAGATAAAATGCATTATTTTAAAATATATTTTTAAATTTAATTTTATAAATTAAAAAATATAATTTATAGTCTAAATTTATAACATTAAGGCCTGGTTGGTTATGCTTTTATTTTTTGTTTTTCTATTTATATTTAGAAGACTTTGTAAATTATCAATAGAAATATATTTGTTAAATTTATTTACATTATTTTAATTTTTCAAAAAAATTAAAAAATTAAACAGAAAAACATAAACAAAAAAATGTGCTCTCATTGTTTTTTAATATCTGTTGCAAACATTTTGTGAATTCTAATATTTTATTCATTTTTGTTACATCATATTAAAATAAATTATTTCATTCAAATATTTTATTACACTAAAATTATTTTTAGTGTAATAATATAATTAAATTAAATTAATTAAATTAAAATGTAATATATATTACTAATTTATTTCTAATAAATAATTAAATTAATTTGGCTAATTTAATTAATAGGGAATATATATCATTAAATATTTTTAAATAAATAATAAAATAAAATATATTAATTTACTTTAATTTAATAAATAATTTAACAAATATAAATTATTTCATTAAATGGTTTTAAATAAATAATATAATTAAAATCTTAGCATTCAATTGTCTAAAATTAACTTTGGTCTAAAACAATTGATCTAGAAATGTTTTGGAGTCTCCATCTAGCATTATAACATTGGCCTGTACATTATATAGAAGAGTCAAACAACACACAGCTCAACAAGGCCACTTTGGTTGACAACGTGGACATATTTTCACATATAATCAAATTGGTTCGATTACCATTAAGTTTAAATCTCAAGAACTGTGACCTCATGCCTTTGTGTGATTCAAGCCATAGGTATAAGCTAAAATCAACGCATCCTTCAAAATATGCTTCTTCTCCAACTTCACTGATTCAGTAAGGGAGAAAACAACTCAGTCAATGTAATTGATGTCCCCAGACAAAAGGCGTGTGGCTTCAACCCCAGGAATTAGTTGCTCCAACACTGTAGAATGATCTAAGGAAGACAATAAGGCAAAACACATTATATACATATATAAATTGTGCTGACACTTACCTCTGAGCAAGACACACTGGAAGCTGAGAAAAAAATATTCTCTTACAGCTTGAACACCAAGATTTTCTGCCTTATCTGTTGCCAAAGCAGCAACAGAAGCAGTACCTTTTAAATAATTCCTTGCGAGTGAAAATTTCCCAGCTTCAGCAGACTCTTGCAAAACTCCATTAACATGTACTCTTGCTCTAGAAAAGGAAAAGACTTTTCTTGCAAGCTCAGCAAATCATGCCACAATCGTTATCAAAACGGCTTGGTTGCCGTCGATTTGTAGATATCGCGATTCTGATAACCGCGATTTGAAAACGCGGTTTCTTATTAACCCTAAATTCCGAATTCATTTTCTCTTGGCTGTAATTGCAGATTTAATTCCTCGAGCATCTCTAAAACGAAAAAAAAAAAAAAAAAGGTCACAAAAAGAGAAGGGAGGCGATTGAAATAGAAAGACAAAACTAATGGCGGTGACTTCTCCGTTGACCAACTGTTAAAAATAAAATAAAATATAAAAATATTTCACCGTTAGGAAAACTGTAAAATAGAGCTGTTATGTATAGACATCAATGATGAGACTTTGTGATTGTTATATCAGAGAAATAGTTGATCTTCCAAAAAAAAGAAAAAAAAGTTATTTGAAGAATTCGCAAATAACTTTATTAGTTTAGATGAAAAAATAAAAAATAAAATTCATGAATTTGAGTGATTTAATATAATTAATTTAAAATTAAGAGATCTATTTGTACTATCTGTCTTTTGTACTATATATTTTTTGGTTTATTTTTTTTTTAGTTTGAATTTTATTCAAATGGCCAAAATGCCATTCGAGTTATTAACTTCACATATTAATTTCATTAAATTATAAAAAAATTAAAATATAAGTAAGTATGCATAGTCTTTGAAACCTTTTTCTAAGACTTAAGCATGTAAATTAGGTTGACCATTTCGGGTTCACCAGCCCTTATTTGATTCTATTTATTTTCACCTCTTTATCGAATCTAGTTAAGTTATCTGGTTTACGAAAAATGTGAATTTTAAAATTTTAATATAAAACGCATAAACTTTGACTTTCCAACATAAAAAAATGTAGATATATTCCAATGGAGATTGGGTGAATTGACTTCTCTGGTTATTGCCCAGAAATTCTATTTGGAGAAATATGAAATCTATCTCACTAGTCATTTTTTGGTTTTTTTTTTTTTTTTATTTCTAGTTTTCATAAGCAAGGGTGGGAAGATACTGTGGCAGTGGTAGTGATGTAAATTTCTCGAAATGTTGATTGTCAAGGTTTGATTGCGTTCCTTTTATAGGATATAAAAGATAGTTCTAATTACAGCGAATGAAAGAAAAAATTGAAACAAATGAGAGAAATACTATCAGAGGCATCTTTATTTTTATAATAAAAAATTTAACAAAGTCGATAACCAGATTAACCAAAAGAGGTAGATATTAACCATTTTAGAAAACTAGAGAAGCAAATACAAGTTTTAAATATTGAAAGGTGATAAATTACTTAAATATTGAGAGAAATAAATATAATTCATTCATTTTTTATGAAAATCATTTTTGAAACTTTGATGGAAAAGATTTTTAGGAAAAAAAATTTCATGTATTTTTTTACTTGCCAAACAACTGAAAATAACTAAAATATTTACTCGAAAACATTTTACATCAAAATGAACAAAACCTTAATTTTCAAATTTTCATGACAATAGCTTAAATAGGTGAAAAAACTTTAGTTATAACACCTTCTTTGCTAAAATCATAATTTACGTGTTAACAGATTAGATTTTGTTTAAATTTTTTTTCTCTCTAAATCTTATAAAATACAAGAGTAGTCACCTTTTTAACTCCTATACTTAAGGTAAAAATAGTCACTTATACCTTTAAATTTTAAAAATCTACATTTATATCCCTCGTACTTGATACCACAGTAAACTATAAACAGTATTAAATTTTTAAGTGAGAAGACAAAATACCAACTAAAAATTAAACAAAACCAAAATTGTAAATGTAAGTAAAATGAACTGAGGTATAAGTGCAATTTTTAAAGTTATTAAGAGTTAAAACCTTTATCTTTTACAGATTTTTATATTTTCACTTTAATTTAAATACAAGAGATGTAAAAATATATTTTTTAAGTTTAAGAGTACAAGTAATTTTCCTCATAAGTTATAAGAGGTATAAAGACAATTATCCCTACGACAAACGATAACAAATATAAATACTTTTCTTTCATACGTAACACAAAAAAATAAAAAAATAAAATCTTCTCTCTTTACATAATAAAGTAATGAATACGTTCCACAAACAGTTGATGTTACTAATATGTACAAAACAATCACAGGCCAATATTTCCCATTATTACAACAATATTATGAGTTTATATAAAACTATAACCCTACCCAACTACCTAACTATGGCTAAACCACGAACATTAACCCCCTAAAAATCATATAAGAATAATTCAACAACAATAACAATTGTGGTTGAGTAATATTACACAATCAGTAAAATCTGCTCAAAACAAAAAATATTCAAAATGACGACACAGCTATACGATCTAAAACACACTTTACGCGTCAATTACAAAGTCGTCATCAGCGCCCGAGGGAGGCAATGGTGGGACGGCTGCTTCATGTAAAGCACCAGTAGTGGTTTCTAAAGTCTTCCTAGCAGTCGCATGAGACTCTCTACTTTTACCAATCTTTTTGGAGGATAGCGATTCAGGAGCAGTAGCCCTTGATAAGTTAGAGCTCTCGATGGAAGCTAGGAACTTATCCTTTTATAGAGTCGTTAGGGCCGATGCGATAATAGAACTCAAGGCCCCTGACTCCCTCAAACCTTGAATGATGGCCTGAAACATATAATAGGGAATGGGGAAAAAGGTGGAAGAAATCATTGGAAGAAAAGGAATAAAAAAATTGGGAGTTGTAGGATAATGATCGGCATTTATACCATGGACACAACAAACAACAAAATCTTCCCTCAAACTTTAGGCAAGCACTGAATTTAGTATGCTTTGTGCAGAAAGGAAATGCAAAAGTTCGCAATAAACAAGTTGAAGGTGACAGCAATTATTTGCTCGAGATCGTTGGGATTGGGATAAAATATAAAACAACTAGAATCATAGATAGTGGTTAGATAATCATGATTCTATTTTTCTTTTAAGTAGAAAAATAAATGTTTCAAATTTTCGATCTTTTCTAATTAAGGTCATCAACATGCAGTAAAGTAAAAGATCATTGCTTCTGTCCATTAACAGTCGGGATGAAAATTTTTTATCTTTAATTTGTATGACAATAAAAAGGAAAAAAAAAATATTGAAAAGCAAAAGCAAAATTATGGTTCTGTTTATGTAAGAACTGATTTTTCTAGTGAAACAAAATGCAACTGTTTCACGACAATGTCAATAATGCCAACATCCTAAAGTGCCTTTAATTCATAGGCAGATGAAGAAAATTAACTCAAAAGATTTGTTCATTTGAAAAAAATCTTTTGTTCCGATGGGCATTGCTGTCGAGTCAGTAATTATCCTTACCATGGGAGCATATAAGCGAGTCAAAATGCCCTTCTTCAATAGCTTGTTGTTTATTGTTTTGTCAGTCCACACAACATGCTCACGGTACCTAAAAACAACAAAGAGCAGACGCAAATTCATTATTCCATCTATAACTTCAAAACCTAATTATTTTTCAAGAATATTTCAAAGCAATCGCAAAAACAAGACAATAGATTCTAACAGAATAGTAGACCAAAATGAGAAAAATCAAAGCCGTTTCAGGATTTTTTGTTGACCAGGTTAGCATTTCTTCCTCTGTCGCAATTGAAGCAATTATGAAAGCCTGCAATTAATAATACATACATAGTAAATGGAAGATCTGAAAGAAGGAAAATAGATCCAAGCAAAACCAGAACCCATCAAGGCTCAATTCTTTGCCACTCAAAAGATTGTAATTGCAATTAAAGATAATAGTATCCAAAAATAATTTGTTTAACTTTCAAAATAAATAATTATAACTTTGACCAGTCTAGTCCAGTCCAATTCCAGCCTCCAACTCCAAAAGATGGTCTGAAAAGAGCTCTATTTTTTACGAGTGCTAAGGATGGTGGTCCATAGGACAGGTGGCTAGTTTTGCATATCCATTAGTTGGATGCTCCTCGAACTAGGTGGTGGCGATGTCTTCTACACGGCCAGGTGCCACAGAGATATGTGATTGTATGATACGGATAGGCATGCTTCCATAAATGTTGACTTGTAGTGTCTCTCTCTAGATAAACTGGGAAATTCCCAAAAGATCCCCTTACTCTACCCACCAAACCGAGTGAAGGAGAATAGCTACAAGACCCTTAGAAGGGGTGCTCCGGGGTGGAGGACATCATGAGAGAGGTTCCTTGGTCATGTTTCTGGTCCAAAGTGGAGACAAGCCTTAAGGAAATAGCCTGCGTTTGGATTAAAAATTTATCAAGGGAAATTAATTCAAAATTCCTACTCTTGTTTGGTTTTGTAATGGAAACTGAAAGGAAAAAAGTATGTGATTTGAGAAACTAAATGTAAATAAATTAAAAAAAATCTAATTTATTGATGAATGCCTTTATTTTATATATATTTTTGGATCCATTCAAATAAAAACATGTATTTGGGATTTTTATGTTTCTTTTCTCTTTTCCCTACTTTTTCTCCCTCCCTCCCTCCCTCTTCCTTTTCTCTTACCAAATTCTCATTCCAAACACACCCTAAGTGTATTAGAAGCTTGGACAAGAGATCCCATTGCGAAAGGATTGCTTAGTCTAGAGGAAAACACCCGTGAGAAGGGGTAGCAAAGGAAAGTCCCACGGCAAGGATGGGGCCAAGAGAGTAAAGCTTAAGATATGGGATTTGGAGTCAAGAGCACAGGAGTCCAGGGCCAACCTCTGGTTGAATGCAAGACATAGGACCCAGGGGCTTATGGACAACAAAGCACCCATGGAAAATGAGAGAGAGAGAGAGAGAGAAGAGGGGGGCACATGCCCATGGTTTGAAGGGGGATTCCCTAGGCCAAGTGTTGTACACAGAGGTCGAGATGCTTATGTGGAAAGGCCCAACTATTGATGATGTGGCACATTGGTCCCAAATATACAAATAAATTTATTGTTTCACCATACTTGCACTTATTCCATTCGTGATTTTTTTTAATAGTTATATTCGTGATTTTGGAAGCACTTTTTTATATCCACTGCACAATTTCGAGAATTAGAGAAATAAAAGTGTGGACGGATCGATGTGAGTTAAATTGTACTACTGTTTGGAAACAAACAATACATAACGTTGTCTATTGCATGACAGTTAGCAAAGGCCTGTGGGATAAGAAATAGCTTAATCCTGAGTAAGAAGAAAGAAAGAGAGCATTCGAGAAGGGTTCCAGCTATGATGGAGGATAAATCTCCTTCTGGTTGATGATGGAGGCTGATATTTATAGAGGAGCTCAAGCTATGGAGGCCAAGAAATTTTAATGGACAGATTAGATTATGTTTAAGAATTTCTCCTAGACATACAAAATCAAATTTTAATTTTAATTGCTTCATCTCAAGTAGAATGCTTTCAATGGTACAAAATATACATATACATATATATTATGTATTGTGATATTTATCAAAAAAAAATTATTCAGATCATGAAATCACACATTCCTTAATAACAGGAAGAGTAAGGAGAAAATAAAGAACAAGGAGAAGAATAAAAACGCAAAAACAAAAAATAAAAATAAAATAAAGAGTAAAGAAAGTAATTCAACTCACAGCTCTGTCAAATTCCAACATAAAGGATCTCTTAACATCCTCCTTCTTAGGCTTGCACCCGCATCGATCACGTCTAGAAGTTAAGTCTGAAAATTTGGCATATGTGCAGTGTAGAATAGCAGCCTCTTCAAATTTTATCTCACGGACAAAAATTAAGTTGATATCATTCATTAGAGATTATAGCCTTTGACAACAATATAGCTCCTTTACCATAAATTTCCTTAACACGACATAAAAGCAGTAGACTTAGAGAGAAGTATGTGAATAAGAAAGTAATTACTTATGCACACGGTATAATCTATGGTTATTTGGGAAGACAGAATTAGCATACTTTGGGGTCTTCATATAATTGTGCCATCTGTCAGCACCATTGGGACGAAGATGATCCTGAATTTGAGCAGCTGATTTCCCATTTCCATAAGTCAAGAAGTAGTTTGGATTACCACGTGTTGATTCCTTGTACATGCCAAAGTAGGTATCCTTTGGAAGATGGTCATAGTTCTTCTTGAACATCGATAACTTACAAGAATACCGAAAGAGCATCAAATACAACAGTACATCCTCGTATTTGTGTGAACAATAGCATGAATAGGTATTTCCTAGCAACAATTAAATTAACTCAAAGCAATCTAACTTAATAGATTAGGAAAGGGCACAACTATATGGTCAAATACACTAACATTATCCCCATAATAGTTTGTATTTTTTCTTAATTTCTACCAAGATATCCAATAG